>BJKM01000225.1:445000-767500 GCA_015082035.1 Chaenogobius annularis | reverse complement strand
GACTAAAGCTGGACTACAAAAGGACTAAACCAGGACTAAACCAGGACTAAACCAGGACTAAAGCAGGACTAAAGCAGGACTAAAGCAGAACTATCCAGGTCTAAACATGCACTAAAGCAGGACAAAACCAGGACTAAAGCTGGACTACAAAAGGACTAAACCAGGACTAAACCAGGACTAAGCAGGACTAAAGCAGGACTAGAGCAGGACTAGAGCAGGACTAGAGCAGACTAAACCAGGACTAAACCAGCACTAAACCAGGACTAAACCAGGTCTTAAATAAAACCGTTATACCACTCATCTCTGCTCGTCGTCCACACTTGCTCTCATAGTGGTTATACAATGAGATTCCAATGTCATTACTACTTTCAGTCAGAAACTAGCCACCTCCAGCAGCCACGTTCTCATTCGGACCAATCATTACACATGCACTTTTACGGTTTGTGAGCAACACGAAGTAATGAAGACAAATGAATCCATCCAGAAAAATCCAATCAGTGGAATAATTAACTGTATTTTCCTACCAAACATGTTATTATATTTCGGCTCCAAAACAAATTCATTAAATGGCATTTTCAATGATAAAATGGAGAATTGAATGTACTATGCAAACATTTCACAAAAACAGTGCAATACCACACACTCTACAGTTTACAGTCAAGAGTGTGGCCTTTTGTGAATACACTTCTATTTGTCTTTTTAAAATGGGCTATACTTGTCCACAAATATAGGAGAGCATCATTTCCAGAGCCTGCTGTATGCGTGGAAAAATTACCTCTGTCCAAAGGTGTTTGATTTGATCTTGAATACACAAAAAAATATACACTTTTTTTCACGTGCTAAAAAATCTATATCAAAAGGTTTGTCGCAGGTTGTTGTTGTTGTTGTTGTTGTTGTTGTTGTGCCTGAAATCGGATCAACATTTCAGTGATAAATCCAGCAGTATTTTTCTTTATAAATGTAAATGCATTATTCATATTAATAGTATCAAACATTTCCCGTCCCTCTTCCCAGACTCCATTGTCTCTTTCTTTCAGTTCACACATATTATTTTCAATTTTAAAAACAAATGTAACTGATGGCATGCCCATTTCTTTTAATGTTTCTGTTATGATCACTATTGTCAGAAATACAACAAACTCCCTCAGAATGACATTATTTCACCGGAGTAAAAGCACTTGACGAAACAATAATAAAGTTGTTCAAAGTTTGTGACAGTTTATATTGAATACTTGCATCTGGTCTTTTTGGCATTAACTTAATAGAGTTTCAGGAGACTAAAATGAGAAGTTTGACAGTATCTTGTAAAAGCCTATCCTCTAGAGACTACAGCGCGGCAGTGTTTGTTTTGATGGATTCAGCTCAGCGTAAAAAAAAAAGTTCTCTCCTCGCTCCATTAGGTCCAAACTGCTCAAAGCACACTCCTGAAACATGGCGCATTAATATAGTGTCAAAACCTTCTGAAAGGAGACATGCCATGATTTTATTTACAACACAACGGACTCTGCGGTTTCCTTTGTCTACGCTCTTATTCAAGTGTGTATTTATGTTATGCTTATGTAATATGTGGGTCTACATGTTTTCATTTGTGTTATTTATTTATTTCCCCCCTTTAATAAGAGTTATTTTTTTGTATTTAAAAAGCATAAGCAAAAAAATAACAGTAAATCATTTAAAAAAACAATAGACAAAGAAAGCGGTCAAAACGAAAGCATCTGAGACTGTGCAGAAAAATACTGCTTCAAAGGAAAAATATCATGCTTTATTTGTATCATTAGTAGCTTTTAAACATGCTCTTGAAACCACTTTGCATTTCATGTTTTAGGAAAAAACAATACAACTTTGCCACAGCCTTGGGAGACGCCAGAGCAGATGAGCTTTGGCTCCGTCCACTGGCTGCAGAGGAAATTACAACTGTTTGCTAATGCAGTTGCTTGCCGACTTCCCGGTTTACGTTGGAATGATCACGATTTGACGGCAGCGATTATTTTATGAACTTAAAAACAGCAGAAGAAGAAGATTCTTGGAGCCACGTCACAGATCGAGAGAAAACTTCAGTTATCAAAGTGATTCAGAACAGAGTGTTTTTGACGCTCGGAGGGGAGAGGACTTTCAAACCGGGATTCATCAAACTTGCTCGATTGAAGTTAATACTACTCCAGGTATGTTAGAACAGGGTTAAAAGCTCAGAAAACTAATTATTTTATGATATGCGTCCTATATATATACTCCGTACTCCATGAACTCCATTTCCCACTTGACATTACAACTTCAAAACGACAAATGAGCCTGAGCAGAGCCAAAAGAAGACAGATCGTTTGACTCGTGCAGGTATTGACCTCCTCTCTAATGCTTCTATTACACTCGTGTACTTCTGCGTGGTGGTGGCCTGGGATTAATTTCAGCCTTAAAGTCTTTTAAAACTATTTCGTGAAGAACACATGAAAAACAGCGTTCCCTTCTTGACCTCAGCGAGTCGTGCAACAAAGAAGAACCGCTTGTAATCTTTGGTCATGTCTGGAGGGATGTGTTATCGGCCGCAATAGAAGTAGCTGCTATGTCTTTATTGAATCACATTTTACACACACAAGCGAGATTTCCACAGCTCAAAGTGAGGCCTAAATAAGATCTCGGGTAAGTATTAATTAAAATGACACTACAAAGCATTATCGTCCAGGCAATAAAAGCACTATCCGCAGAGGGGCTCTTCTGGAGTCCCGTGAACTCAAATGGATCTTGAGCAGAGTCGAGCGCTGCGTGGGTCTCTTCTGTTAAAATATGCAATCGGATTTTTCACCAGTGCAAACTTTAGTCACGTTATTGTTGATAAAGAAGAAACACTGACGGCGAGAGAGGCAAGGCGAGAGTTTGTGCAAAGATTTGGTTTTCCTGGCATAACGCAAATTTAGTATTAAAATTAATACATTCTATTTTTTAAACTATTATTTTACGGAGGAAGAATGCCATTTTTTTTTTTTTTTTAGATCGATCAGTATGAGGAGAAAGCATTTTTTTAATTTGATTTTTAAATATTTCAATAGGTGTTTCCTTGCACATGAGATTATAACGAAATAAAGAATTTAATGCAATGTGAAAAACAAAATAATCAAGCCATTGTTGCGGGGGTAGCAGCTGGTTCAAGACATGTAAGAGGTAATTACTTTCAGGTTTGTTTTATTTTGTTTGGTGCAGATACTGTTATTCCTATATTTGACCAAAATGTGTATTACATTTATTACATTACATTTACGTTGCTGCTAACATAATGTGAAAATATAGGTACCCGACTTTTTTCTTTTAAATTAGTAAATTGTGTCATGTATGTGGTAAAAGCAACACTTTGTGACAAAATCCTGTTTGAATTCCTATTTCTTCTGTCACTGTTTGAAAATGAGGCATTTTAACTTTAAAACTGATAATACCCAGTGCGGATTTTTAAAGATTACGTTTAAATTGTTTGCAGTCTGAGCTCTGTTGTTCCAAACGGACACAAATCAATAGACAACTGAACTGAATCGAAGCTTTCATACTAACATGCACTCTCTTATTGTACACACGTTTCATATGTACTTTCTGTCATAAATCAATACCGGGAGACAGATGTACCTCATAAGCCCAGATGTATCTCGATTGGAAATCTAATTGCGCTATGATAAAGTACTTTACAAATTGAATAGAGTTAAATTACAGTCCAGAGTGTCTATAAACTTAACGAAGCCGGTTCAGAGTCAAAAGAGAGATTTGACGGATTGCAAAGACAAACAAATGTGAACAAGATATAACCAGGTCGCAATGCACTCTGCACACTCAATAATTAAAATGTATTTGTATTTTGCCAGTTTGTCCTTCACTTCCCACCCATTTCATAGTTCAAAACCGGGCCAGTTCAAAACAACCCCAATGCTTTCATGGCTCCATCTTCACTGAATATAACGTATCTTGCCTGGAAAATCCAAATTCACTGAAACAGTCAAGCTCCTGCGCGTTTAAAACATAAAAAATAAAGCTACAACCCACTTTTCTGCTTTCAAATCAAAACCAATCAGAATCAGTTTGTCCAAAAAATAAGCCTTTTATATGCATTCTGCCTGGACTTTTTTTTCTTTTTTACTTTATTACAATTTCCTAAATCTCATTTTAGTCTTGACAACGGAATTTTCAAAACCAAACAAACGTCCAATCTACCTCCTGTCAGTCCATTCCTCCAACAGCACCTCTGCCTCGTCTTTCTATTTACAGAAAAAGAAGCTAAGCCTGATTCGAAACGTGATGTTCCTCTGCGCAGAGCTAGTTACCACTTATAATCAGAGTAAATCAAAGTAAATCAGAGTAAATCAGAGTAAATCAGTGTAAATCAGAGTAAATCAGAGGCCAAAACTACAGAGTGTCAGCTTCACAAAGAGCCCACCCATTTGTTTGTACTCCAAATGTTCAGAAAACAGCTGTAGTTTGACTTGGGGGCTTCATTTTACTTTACGTTTTAGGGGAAATCAGCCCCCAACTTTGAAAAACATGTGTGTTTCATTGCTATGGTCTCGGTTGTAGAATATTTAAATAGGTGTGAATGTGGCCATGTATTTCTTCTCCTGGAATGGCATTAAACAAACCTAACAAACCTAAATACCTCTGCCTGTGTGCGCCTCCCCTTCCACATTAGTTGTATCTTTATGAGCTTTTCTCCAGAGCCGTGCCGACATAATGAATATCAAATGATAACGCACCGTCTAATCGCAGGAATGCATGTTTTTCTGTAACAATAAATGCAAGATACTGTATATACTGTGTTGTTTCTTCTATATCAGACAGTATGATGTCATGAGCTTGACAATCATATGAATATATATTGTCTGATAATGAAGAAGACAAGATGGATGTTCTTAACTTAGCAGGATATATACCTTTTATGAGTTAATAAGTTAATAAATTGATAAGAAAAAACACTAATTACATTACAAATCCTCAATTCATTTAGGTGGCTCACGTCTGTGCCGTTATATACTGTACACGCACTCTTTTAAATCCTTAAAATGGAACTACCTGACCGGCTCCAGGCTGTTTAATCAAGCTGTCACAAACAAATACGTCTTTCCCACTTGAATGGGGCCCTTTTTTCGCTTTGCAAGTGTAAGTGGAAAATGAAACTATATTGAAAACAATCACTCCTGAACGATATCCCTTACGTCTCATGTGTCGGACAGTACAAACAAAAGAAATAGATTAAAATAATATCTCCCAAAATGCCATGTTGGATCAACTCTGCCGCCCACGGTCCTGTCTGTCCTCACTCGAAGCCTGAAATGGGCCGCGGTGTGTCTGGGATACTGAGTTCTGGGTTCCTCTTTAACATGACTGGGCCGCCTCAAGCCTTTCTGCGTCAAAACAACCAAACACATGTGTCAAAGGTCACTCGTTCGACTCAGCGGGCCAGGGAGCGTGTGCAGGTCGGGTTTGGCACACGTAAGAACTGAATGTACTTTTGAATTCCATTGATATTTCGTTTTAATGAGATTACGGAGGAAAAAGTACAACAAAAAGTACAACATTGATCATGAAGTTGAGATTAAAAAGATTATGTCTGTCAGCGTGGATCTCCAGTACAGTTCAATACTTCTATTCATATGGTGAGAAAAATTATAATAAAAAATGGATATACAGTACTTTAGCATGATATTGGAGAAAAAATATTAAAAGTCACATAGTAAGTACAGTTACAAATTGTTGAGGACACAAATGAGTAAATATATATTTTGTACAACATGCCGAGTAGAAATATTGTTATACTGACAAAGCCCTTATAAAGAAATTAACATAAACTTCTCTTATACGGTTTCTTCACTGGCCTTATGTCATTTTTCACTTTTCGGGTGCAGTAGCGCTAGTGTTATTATGATATGGAAATTTCAAACTGGATTTTAATACGAAGGAAAATGCACAATACTCAAATAACCACTAACATGTGACCCTTTACTACTTCAGGATCAGGAATCAGGAATCAGGATATATTTATTGCCATTGTCAATGAACAAATTCACAACATAGGAACGTGACTTGATGACAGATGCGACATGAGAGACATGCATAAAGAGCACCGGCCACCGGGGCGGCTCGCTTTCGCGCAGCGCCTACTCGGGTACTTGAACTCTTGGAAAATGAAAAACAGTTTCAGCGATAAGCATACAATGATAAACAACACATATTGAGTACATTACACGAGGTTAAACGTGATGGATATTTTCAGTGGATAATGGGGGATGGGACACAAACAAGATAACACAAAGATTAGGATGTGGGATGTGCAGACGGTGAGTGAAGGCCGAATCTTGTTTTGTGTAAGTGTCTGTGTCTTCAGCACAGCCTTGACCGCTGATCCAAGACTCTCACAAACTATTCAGAACAGTTCAACATTGTCCTATTTATGTATTTTTCCAATCCCAATACAAGTATCTAGCTTCCACACTTGTTTTACAATCAATTCTTATCTGAGAATTGTTTTTTTGGCATTCCCAAGCAGTAGTGATACCGGATTGCAGTTTTCTTAAGAGCTTGTTGTTGTTAAGGCAAGTTCTACAGTTAAGATTAAGGTACACTTGATTGTATTGTTACTTATATACTATTACTGCATTTGGCCCATTCTTTCAATGCAGCTGGATATCTTGTTTTTTACTCAACCTGCACCTCACTTCTTTCTCCGCCTGCATAACTTTTCTCCTCCTACTGCTTTTAAATAGACTATTTTCTTATGAGCAACTACTGTATATGTTGAAAATACTATATATATGCATTGAACTGGTCTTTCTCTTTCCCCTTGTTTCTTTTAGTTTGCATATCAATAGAAGATAGCCTTGTGCTACAGTTTATACAGTGGAGTCACTTGAATAACAGAATAAAGAAGAAATCAAACAGAAATCGCTCACAGAGGTCACATTTCTGAAGTTAAAAGTCAACCAGCACTGCATAACTGCATAAAACACTGCAGGAACCGAACCATAAATACATAAAAGGTTTGTTTTAAATATATATTGACTGGAATGGTCGGGTAAAAAATCATCTAAAATGCTGTAAAAAGTAATATCTTAGCGAGTGAACATTTCTTAAATATAAAAAAAAATGTCATCTTGATTCAGTCTTTTATTGGTTAATTCAAATTGCAATATTGTCTGTTTTGAACAGACTCTAAAACTAAAGAGGAGAAAAGACATGGCCAACAAAAACTTTAATACCGGGAGCACTCCATTGTACTTTCTGCCCAGCATACACTTGAGTATATTTTATGACAAGCAATCACATGTATTTGCACCGTTTTAATCTGTGGAAAAATTGATTTGTTTTACAATGTTCTGGTTTCAACGTTTTCCCTGAACAATATTCCATTTATTGCACTGAATCACATGAGATGTTGTAAACTACACAATCAATCAGGGGCAACATGTATTCTTACTATTCCTGTGTCCATAGTTACAGTAGTAGTAATAGTAGTAGAAACATTGTTCATTTGTATTTAATTATGAACCTTTATTTAATCAGGTGAGAACCCACTGAGATCGAGACCTCTTTTCAAGGGTGACCTAATTGCTGGTAGTTATAGTAAAAGTAGTAGTAAAAGTACTATAGTTGAGGAAGAAATTGAACTGGTATTAGCAGCATTATATACATATTTAAAGGTTATTTGAACGTTCATATTAGAAGTTCGGCGTTCTCCTTCTGTCCTCTCCATCATCAGCCAATGAGTGGAAGGACTTTTTTTGTGTTTCAATTGGATTTTCCGTGTGTATGCGTTTCAAAATAACACAAATACATATCGTAGCTGACCTAAAAGAAATAAATGTCACTGTATATATGTCGTACTCATTATACTGTGGACCCTTCCAGTGCTGGGAAACGCCTGTATTCTAAAAGCGTGTACTGTTTCATGCGTTGACTCCAATGCATTTTAGATAAGAGAGTTAGCGTTCGCCTCCAAACATCAGAAAGGGCGTGAAAATCTATTGCTGTTAATAACGAATAAACATATCTTAAAATCTAACGTTATGCTAGACAAAACGTACCAAAAATGCAGCGTGCCGCAACAATTTGACATGGTATTTGGTAGAAAATAGAGCTAGAAATTAGACACCGACTCTTTTTCACAACAGCCATCTGCCTCCAAATGTGTATGTTTTATTTGTTTTCCCATCCTGTTAAAATGAACGGGATAGAGCGTTTATATCAGTGCCAGGCTGTGTGCCCAACAATGCTAAACGCGTCGCTCCTGGAAGGGTCCGTACGATACACATAATTGCGTAAACAGTACATGTTCATAGCATGTGCAGTCTGTGTGAAATATTGCCTGCAGTCATTTAAGCCAGTGACAAAACAAAAGCTCTTTATGAAGCGCTGCTAATCTCCGCACTCACCATCAATACAAAAATGCTGACAGGTTCACTGTTTCTCACGAGTTAAAGAACCAAAAGCATACAGTTTAAGCCCTTAATCTGCTGTAATACGCTTCAGCCACGCGTCCTGTAACTGTACTCGTAGATCCGTTCATTTCCATATGCAGAATGATGGCATTTTTCCCATTATAAAAAAAAGTAGTAATGCAGATTATATGCGAAATCGGGGCTTTTGTGGCGCTGCCTCTTTTTTAAAATGCGTGCTTTACTTAATGACTTACAGGACGAGGCAGCTCGATTTGGGACAAAAGGAAAAGGATGAACGCTCTGTGCAAGGAGCTCCAGCGTTTAAAGCTGTAATATGTGACATTACACAGTAGAATATGCAGATTGTGTTGCTTGAGTGGGAGGAGATCTCAAGCACAAATGCATAATGTGAAGGTTGGTGAGTTATGTAAGTGCAAATGTAAGAAGTTGCAACCTGTTCTCGTTTTAAAGAGCATATTACAATTCAGTCACGGTTTAGGTTGTTGTCATATTTGCCATTATTCCACTGCGACGACAAAATGTTCTGCTTGTTGGGAAATCATGACATTTTTGGGTGATTTTGTAACAGATTAATCCAGGAAGTGGGCGTTTTCTGTTTACGGGTACATTTTATTCTGAATGCTTTAGGACAGTGGTTTTTCAAACTGTAGAACGCGAGCTCCTTCAGGGATCCCTTTACAGTTCTAATGTGTGAAATGAAGTTTGGACCTTAAACACAGCCCAGTATAAAAGCATGTTCTTTTTCAACACACTGTCCCAGATCGGAACCAACTGAAGTAGCTTTAAACCCGATTTTGGAACCCTTTGAAAGTCGGCTTCAAAACCATAATATCACGTACTGTATGCCCTCTCCTTTCATCAGTGTGATATCCATTTTGAGTTTAATCAACCATCACCAGAGCGTACAGCTTTGTGTTTTCTTAAGTTGTACTTGGTGTGAAAGGTTTGAGAACTTCAACTTTTTGACAAACATTATACAATACCAAATATGATAAGAATCTCAATGAACTTCAGAGAACACATTAAAACCACACACTATAAACGCAACTCAAGAAGAACATTTGTTTCAGATCACGTTTTTAGAGGTCCAAACAGGGTCAACAGGTTTTATATACGACCCCATGGAGACGGGATACTTATTTATACGCAGAAGACAATACAAAATACAAAATAAAAGTGCCATTTGAGATTTTATTAGCATTCAAATACAGTAAAATACAGTATATCTCTTTTATCAGGGATGAGATTGGGTTGGTTTATTGTAATGGTGGTAAAAAAGCAAAACCAATTCCATCAGTCTGTGGAATTGGTTTTGCACTTGCACGTATATTTATTCAAAGCTTCAGCAAAAACCGGTGATATTGTACACGGTTTATTAAAAGAAGTGGCATATGTTTCCATTAATTAAAATGAGTGAAAAGAGCGCGACATGAGGGGCCCGACAAGCAAAAAGAAAGTAAAAACACAAACCATTTTTTATATTGTCGTATAGCTTATATTGCATACCATACATTTAATTAAACTGCCATGCAATCAGATCCCTCCCAAACCATTCCAATATCTAAAGAAATTGCTTCGTTTTACAAGCTGTCCGTCCGTATTTCCCTAAAGAACTGTCACCTCTATCAAATCGATTCTGCTTTTGATTGGTTTCCATTTTCCCCACTTTCAATTTGACTTTGCGGGCAGATGAATAAACAGATATTGCGCAACCATATTTGGACAGTCCTGTAAACATCGCGGCCGCCGTTGACAAATGCGACCAGGACATTTCGGAAACTGGACACGGTTTTGAAACACCAAAACGCTGGTGGTCTCGGGCTCATGTCGGATTTCTTTCCTTGTTCTGTGGATGAGAAGCTGTGGACACAATACTTTGATGCTGCAATGCCTTGGTGGGAGAGAAAGAGGAGGATAAATCCAAGAATTAAAGCCTCTGGTTTGACATGTTGAGAGGCTGACGCACGCCTCATTCACATTCCGCTGTGTCGGCGGTACAATCCTTACACTGGGTTTCAGATGCTGCTTTACATTCTGAGTAAGGCTCTCCCGGTTGTAAGGTGAGTTGTCTTGGGTCTATTTTGGGGGGGGGGAAGCCTGGGTAAGTCGCCTGGCCCGTCCTACTTTCTGTTTGAACGCAGGAGAGTCGCGAACACAGACGTTTATGTGAAGAACTTGTCTCTCAAATGAGTAAGAATTCTCAACTCGAATATCTTTGCATAATTCAGAACAAAATGTATAATTTATATTAATTAGGATAAATCTGTTATTTCAATTTCGGGGACTAGGAACACCTAATTCACACCATTTTTGGGGGCTACACTAATGAAGCGTCCAGCCCACACACATCGTTCTTCAGATCTCCATGCCCCCATCCTGCCTGCTTTCAGATGGGCGGGAACTAGACCTGGGAGCCAGAGGTCCTTATTCAAAGCCCCAAAACAAACCATTGTTCAAGTTTCTTTTGTGTTCCTCTTGTTTGAAAAGTTTTATTTTTAATAATAAAATAATAATGCATTTGATTTATGTATCGCTCTTTCAGACAAGCAAAGACACTTCACATTACATTATTCATACACTCCACACTTGAGGGTAAGTTACTACTGTAGCTGCATTTCCCCTGGGGCAGACTGACAGAAACAAGGCTGCCAATCCGCAACATCGGCCCCTCCGACCCCAACCAAGCATTCACACACAGAATCAGAATAAGGTTTGTTGACATTGTCGGTGAAAAAAATTCACAAACTAGGAACTTGCTTTGGCTGTAAGGTGCAACATACAACAGTGAACAATAATAATAGCAAAATATGTGAACCATGGCATCCATAAAATCATGAATTTACGAGTAAAATAAAATTAGATTTGGTCTAAGTATGTATAAAAAAAATTACAGAAATAGTGCAAAACGTGAACAGTGCAATGAAGAGTTATTGATTTAAATTATTGGGACAGGTGTTTAAGAAGTGCTCATGAGTCCAACAGCAGTCGCTCCAGCAAACTGTTCTTGTGGCGGGAGGTTCTGGTCCGGATGGACCGTAGCCTCCAGCCTGAGGGAAGTGGCTCAAATAGACCATGTCCAGGGTGAGAAGGGTCAGCTGTGATCCGACCTGCTCGTCCCAGAGCCCTGGAGACGTACAGGTCCTGCAGAGATGGAAGTCTGCAGCCGATCACCTTCTCCTCATAGCAGATCATCTCCACTGTCTTCTGGGCGTTGAGCTCCAGGTTACCACTGCATCAGGACACCAGCCGGTCCGCCTCCCTCCTGTAGTCAGACTCGTCCCGATGAGGGTGGTGTAGTTCACAAACTTGATCCGTTTTACGTAGTTGTGGCTGGAGGTGCAGCAGTTGGTAATAGGGAGAAGAGCGGAGGAGAAAGTACACCGCCCTGTGTGTTAGACATTCTTCTCCAGCTACATACACTGCCTCTGATTGGTCGGGAGGTCAGTGATCCACCTGCAGGTGGAATCAGGCACGTGTCTTTTTGTCTTATAAGATGTATGGATGTCACGCTACAAGACAAGGGCAATTTAATGAACGATAAAAATTTGTGGGAGCGAATATCAGGCTCTGGACTCTGGATAAATAAGACAAGGTCCCATTCTGCTGCACTTTGGAGTGTGCTTGTGTTTTCCTTTTTTGATAGAAATTGATCGTGGACACAGTGAGAGGAAGGCTCACTCTGCAACCAAGATTCTAAAATATCAAATAAGTTTGATATAAATCGTAGCTCATCTTTGGTCGTAAGACGGTTCGAAGTTTAACCTTTGTCCCTGTCTCACTCTGACACCTACGACCCACAATTTTGAGCCACGACTAAAAATGTTCCCCATGATCAGAAATCTTTTGTCTCAGCCGGTCAAACTCGTGCAGGGAACTACAGCCCCTGCTGCCCCACTGTAGCATCTGGTTTTCCCAGCGATCTCCCATCTAAGTACAAACCAGGCCCCGCCTTGTTTAGCTTCTGAGATTTGACAGAGCGTGTATGACCAAATTTTGAGATTGTGATCCTTTTTAGTGAACAGGATTTAGAGCTTTGCACACTGATTTTGCAGAAGTTCGCGGCGCTGTTATTTGTTTGTTCTTTTACACTCATAAGCCGAAATACTAGGTCGCCTATGCATTATTCAGTATTTTTACGTCTTAGTTTTCTTTGATGAGGGAAGAACTTCACAATAAAAAGTCAATGTATTATAAAATGGACATTTTAAGTTCAAACCGATTTAAATGTACTTTTCTCGATGACACAACTATACAAGACATAAAATAAATCTATGCAAAAATGTCCACACTGTTGATCTATATTCATCCTCCCAAAGCCTCTGCACCTCTCCGGAACAGGCTTGTATAATCCATAATAATATGTCCCAGTCCATTCATCTTTCAACTACAGGCCATTTATGTCCCTCGCAGTGCTCCAGAGGTGATAAATCTCCACCATGTTGACCTTTTATGAGCTTGTATTGCCTCAACCTGCAACCCCTAACAAGGCACCTCCGTCACATAATGCACGGCCAATTACCTCAAGGCCAAAAGTCAGATTTATAAAAGACAAAGGGTAAAACTGTCCAGAGCCTGAGGTGGGTAGTTCTTCGTGAACGATATTTGTGCAAGTTTTCGATGAATACGCACACCTATTATAACTATTGTTCTGTATACTTCTGAGGAAAAGTTGTGGTTACATTTCCACTGTGAGAAAGTCTTACATTAGCATTTTTTCACCTTCTCTTCAAATATGATTAAATAATGGTCATAATGACTCGAATGAATTGTCTGCAAGTGATTTTTCCTAATTTCCTATTGATATACAAGTGCTCAGTCTGAGGTTTGTTGCCAGGTTGATGCTCTTGTCGAAGATTTTCCCACAAATATCCATTTCATAGACCCCATATTCCTACACAGGCCTTAAGTATTTCTCAAGAGCGTGTTAAGCTTTTATTGGGAATTGAAAAGCAGCCGTCTATGACCTCCAAATTGTGTACGACCTGAGAGATTTGCACAATATTCGTATAGCTTTAGTTTTTCCCTTCTTTGTGGTCTATCTCTTAGAAATATCAGATTCTGGGCACTATTAAAAGTGCACAAGGTCAACTTTACGCCACCATCTACTTGTCTCCATTGAGATACTTTTGCTTTGCCTCCAATGTTGAGACAATCAAAGACAGCAGGTTTTTCAAGGTATTTTTAAGCAATAAAAGCATGCTATTGAATAAATGCAAGGTAAAGTTCAATGCTATTCACTGACCAGAAAATGTTGTAATAGTGCATCTTAAATGATTGCGCTGAAATAATCTTAATCAGATATTATGAGACAGTTACTCTAACAATTATTCCTACTTGAGTTTTTCCCCATCCAAACACTGCATTTATATTTTTCAGACTGAGCCGCAGAAAGCAGTCGTTACCTAATTCCTGTAAATCCAATGCTATCAAGGTGTCAGAGCCCAGAGCTTAATTCAAAGAGATTGCTTTCGAGTTAAAGCTGGATCAACTCTGCTTCTACCCAATGTCACCGAGGTCACAGAGAGCATGGAGTGCAGTTATCGGAGGGCAATCGTTTTGGAAGTAGTTTGAAGATTTAGTGAAAAAGAAGACCATTTCCCAAAGCCAAAATGTTGACTAGCGTCGTTGGCATAATGTTGTACAAGACATCTGTGAGAATAGTTTACAGAGACTGATAAACACTCATTTCAAATTAGCAACAATCTGTGATCTGCTCCTTATTATCTTGTAGTAATAACAAATGCAATACTCGCTAAACCTCTACTACGATTTACAAAAAAGTCAATTTTGCCCAATATGTGTCCTTTAATATGTTCGCTGTCATTCAATTTACATTTTACAGATTTTATGTCAGTACAACTAAAGATGTATTATGTAGTTTGTAGTTCAGCACTGACATGGGGTGTGTTCATATCACAATTAGATTAGGTTAAAAGGACGATTCGGTCACTCCAACCATACGTCTGAGAGCTACGATATTTCACTATGATCCGTTAAATCCACCAGTCACTCACAGCGCGTGTCTGTGTTTAAGTGGCAGACTACAAATGTGAACATTGTTATATCGCCCGCCCCTGACACACACACACTCCCACAGGATTTGGTTGGCATTGCCAGGCTCTTTTTGGATTGGCACTTGCTTCTCTTCATGCGTATCCAGCCTGAGGTAGTTCTTCATCTGCTGCATAACCTACATTTGATGACACCTTTCAGATATTACCTTGAGTCACTATTTATCAGTGAAGTTTCTCAAACAGGCACCAGCTACTATGAGATGAGGAAAATAATTGAAATCTGACTTGGTTTTGGTAATATCGACCCTGGGCAAAGTGCAGTCTATCAAACTACATGCTCCGTATCTCTGTCTAATACATATCTAATTTAGCTTTACCGTATTGGACCACTCTGAGTCATACTGTGCAAGTCTTACCATTACTGAATCACACAATATTTTTCCATTTGCGAAATAATTTGGTATATTTCTGTGATTGCCTGTTTCAGTTCATTGAAGCATTTACTTTTGACAAGAGCCCTGTAAATGACTTCATCTATACCTTTTTTTTGGCTACTCCTTTGCACATGAACTATAGGCGCACAGATATTTGGTAAGTTTTGTAAGTCTTGGTGTCTTGCCAAGGGACACATAAACAGCTTGCAATTGGGTAAGGTTTGAACTCCTTCACAACCATCTGTGCATCTTCTGTCCATCTAAAAGCCATAAGTTAGTGAGGTAAACATCTTAAGCCGGGAGAAGGGACTGTTTGAAAGAGGAGGCAATGAGGATTTTTTTGTTTAAGAAAGAAAACTCTTCTTTAAATAGGAATGATGGCCTGAGATACAACCTCCCCTCAGCCTCACAACAGCAGGGAAAAATATAGGGGCATCTCTATTTCCTCACAGCAGCTGTTTGAAGAACTCTAACATCAGCAAGGCCCACAGGATTCTAAGTACTCGCTCATGCACTCAGAAGTAAGGTATAGAACTTTTCTGTGCAACTACTACACACAGTATATAGGACTTTGTTTGTGCCTGTATCGGGGAAACTTATAAATGATGGGCAAGATGCTAAACGAAGGAGGGTGATGTTTGGAGCAGCACTAGTTGTTCCAAGGAAATTTCTCACTTGAGAGAACTAACTATAAGCTCCTGGCAGAAAGCAAAACAAGCCAATGCTAATGAGGTACTTAACAGCTCTGAAGCACTTAGGATGAGGTGGCCAGACCTTAATAGGCCTTAACAAACCAGGCTTTGTGTGTGAAATTAGCGGACTAGTCAAACCAGGGCAGGGCAAGTGTCCATTATACTAACCCTTTGGGCAGAACAATTTTTAGCTCAGAAAAGTCATCTTCAAGCAGCTCAAACCCTTTCAATCGGATTGAAAATGACTTTTGGATGATGATTTCTAAAACAATGTCAAAAGGACCACCCGTGAAACCTTTTGAAACCTTTATTATTAACTTTTCAGAGCAAAAGTGTATTGTTTGTTATAGCTTTCTTCAATATGAATGACTTGCCAACGGTTAAAAATGGGAAAGGTCGATACTTTTGTGCTGCAGGTCCACAATACTTTTAATTTGGAACACTAGCATCGCATTTTACTTCAATATAAAGAGCAAATCTATTGATAAATATTGCACATGACCCCTGCACTGAACTCCTATGTGTAAAGAACAAATCCATGTTTTTGAATTTGTCCATTTCAACATTGCTTCTCTCTCATGTCTCATTCTCTTTTTGAATAATATGCACCACAGAATGCCATGAATAATACAACAACACTGTCATTTTCTTCCTCTCGACTCGAAATCCCGGCGCAAAAATACAGTACGGCCGAACGCGCCGCCTTTCTGATCCAAGCATAAGTTTCTCCCTGGATTAAAATGCGTAGGAGAGCACAAATCATAACTTCATAGACATGTTAATAAGCCATATGTTCTCGTACGCTTCAGTTCTTTTCGATTGATGTTTTGATGAGCAAGATTTACAGCAACGCAATAAGAATCAATCAAATTCATTTTTACCCAGAAGCGAGTGAAAAGCACAAACATAAAAATAAACAAGCCCAATGACCCAGTGGCCTTTGGAGTATAGGTTGGTAAAGACCTTTGGTAACCGTAGTATAGCTCTACAATTTAAAATAGATATAAATAAATAGATGCTTTATAATTATTTATTGTATTATTTATTATTAAACAAGTTTGAATGCTGGTGGAGCCGTGGTTAAGCGCAATTACCTTCTGGTTTTAGTAAACGTAGAGTTGTTTTAGCTTCATTGTTCATGTTTAGTTTAGTCACAGTTGTTTTATTTCTGGGTCAGTTCTTATTCGTCTTTGTTTATTTCCGATGCAGTCCTCTTTCAGGCCTGGTTTGAGTCTCGAAATTCTTAGTGCACTCCAGCTCGGTACTCCTGACCATGAATCTGCAGCTCAAGCTCTGATGACGGATCCTTCCTGCTCCTGACAGGTTTCTCCAGCGACGCTGAAGGACAGATGACACACAGCGACGACGACATAAACGGCCGTCTGCGTTTTAATAATCCGAGCCATGCAATACCGAGGGGCCCTTGTGACTGCTTCTCCGTGTGTGCGGTGCCAAGCAAATGTACGGCAAAATCTCCATATAACAATCCATCGCCAAGCACCCCCAATAAACAATTTTTTTAAACGAACAACAGGCACGTTGGAACAAGACTATAATCTCAGTTAATGCATAATTGACTCGTGCCTCTGGTCTGGCGTTTCAAGGTGGCTCTTTATTGTTGTCTATAATTCGGATGAAAAGACATGCTTGTTTTTCCTTCCACGTTTCCTTATGTCCTACACCCAAAGCTCAAAGTCAGCGCTCGTTGTCTTCGCTTTTTTCCCCCCAGACATTTTGGCAACGCTTCTTTACGTCAGAGAGAGCGAGCCAAGAAATCGACTTCTCACAATCGAAATGTTTTTGAAAGTTTTCCAGCTCTAAACTGGGATCATGTCTCCATCAAAGTGGAAATATGAACAACTGTCCATGTATTGATAACATCAAAGAAATATTCCAAAGGTGTCATTTTGAACGATGTTGGGAACGCTTCATTATCTCTCACTCCAACACACATTAAAGAAGACATATTTTGCTTTCTGGTATTTAGTTGTAAACAATTACATAAGGGATCATGATTTTAAATTGTATTTATTGTACAGAGTATTATTGATCTAAAAAAGGTCCAATTGTATCCCTTTAAAAAGTGCAGAACTGAACGTCCCCAGATTTTCTTTTACACATGTTTTTATTGTTTGAAAAATGGTAAAGTAACATTTTTCAAAATGTCTTAATGACCCTGGGTCTGATTTTTTGCACTGTCTGAACCTTTTTTAGTTCCTGGTATTTCTTTCAGTTCCAGGCCCATTTGATGGACATTTGCACAGAGAGCAAGAACTAGGCACTGGAGTCACACCTTTTTAGCTTGTGATGAAAATGTACCAATGTTTATGTTCTTATTCAGAAAGAAATCTGTCTTTGGGTGAATGCATGTGATTCTGCCAGAGAAACCAGAATCACATTTACATGTGTGAAGAAGCTTCACAGGCACAGCCTCCACCAGGAAAACCTTTGTCTTCATCTGCCTTCAAGTGTGAACGTCAATCAACATGTGAGAGTGGACAAAAGTCCCTCTGCTTTTATATGTATGAAGCTTTGTGCTTCAGGTATGAAGTACTTCATGGCCTTGTCCTGTGCATAAACCTCATTCTATTTCATAACTCACCAAGGCTTGGAAATTGATCATTATTATCAATACATTTCACACAACAAGCTCAGGGGCAGGTACTTTCAAATCAGAGCAAGAACCTTTTGGTAAGACATGTAAATGTACAACCCTAACTTTATTGGGAAATGGGGAATGTTTCATTCATATTCAGACTTTGACACATTTTTTTAATCCACAAGAGAAATGACTTAGACACAGCAACTTCAAAAGTACAATTCTTAATTAGTGAGCAGTAACTAAAACTCTGAATAACTGGGGGAATTGTGTTTTATTGTCAGTTTAATTTTTGTGCGCAATCACAATTTTATGAGCAGGTTTACAGTGTGCACAAAAGAAGTAGGAAGAAAAACAAGACTTTTGCTTTCTTAATCCCACTAAATCAAATATAAAGCCAGTTAAATCCATTTTGCTGTGTGAACGCAAGCAACAGGACCAGGGTCTAAACCATGGACTAGAGGATTATAAGGACTTGGCTCTTGGGACCGTTATATGTGGAAATGCCTTTAATAAGTTTGCACAGGGCTGTGTGGGCGGGGATAAGGGGTTGGTGAAAACAAGAATGATGAGGGAAAAGTTGCTTAAAAGGATGATAAAAAAAACAAAAAAATGGCATAACACTGACAATGTTTTCTGTCCCGTCTCAAATGAACAAAACTTGCCTAAATATTCTGCTCAATCAACAAACAACTCGCAATTGCTCAAAAGAGTTCAAATAATGCTGCAGTTCGCCGTCGTTTTGGTTGGTCTTACCTGCTGAAGAGGAGGACGGTGAGGACGGTGCCTCCGGAGAGAAACAGGGCCATGGCGGAGGACCAGGAGGACACAGCAGCAGAGGAGATTTATCTGCCGACAGACGCACAGAGGACAATAACGTGTCATTTACAAGTGATTGATTCGCCCTGACAACAGCGCTTCATGCATCTCAATGAGCAACAGCAACAACACGCGCAGATGCAGGCTTCCTCGCATAACATGACGGAGAAAATTAGTATAAATATAGTCAAACGGCACAGTTCTGATCACACTTTCATTATGTTTAATTTGATTGTGTCATGTGTCATTTGTTTGACGGACAGGAGTAAGCAGAAGTTCCGAATTAGGCCTGTTATATTTCAAGTCCTGTACACAGAACTGGTTTCACTGCTGTTATTTGTTCATATCATACTTTCATTTACCTTATATTGGGAGCATTATGTCCAAAAGTTTTATTCTTGACGTAGGCTGGGACTTAGATAATAAAGTTGTTGTCCGGATCTTTGTTTTTCAAACTGTATCACTATAGTTCAATAAAACAACTTTTTCAACTGTTTAACTGTGCAAATGGGTCTAAAATAGATATATGAACATCCCCGGCCTTATTTTGTCATTTTTGTGCATATTTGTTAAACACACTGATGTCGCGCTTGCATTGTCATCTTTGGATTCAACTGTGGCCACTACATTTGACTGAACCCCCGTGAGCCCAGACTCCATGAGCCCCCGCCCCTGTGAGCCCCGCCCCTGTGAGCCCTGTGCCATGTGAGCCCTGTGCCATGTGAGCCCTGTGCCATGTGAGCCCTGTGCCATGTGAGCCCCGCCCCCGTGAGCCCTGTGCCCTGTGTCTGACGTTGTGTGCGAGAGTGGAGGGGGCCGAGTCCAAATAGTTTTGAGTCTGTCAGATGCTACTGCTAAAACTGTTCTTTTCTAGAAGTGGATATTCACAAACTTAAACACTTTTCTCGTCTTTCTTTGCCGACTTTTCACATGTTGAGCCTGACGTTTACAGAGCATGTTGGCACAGACTGTCCTGTTCCCGCTGCACCTTCAGTTCTGTGGATGCTTTTATACTCCGTCAGACATCCATGGTATGATTCCAGCCCAAACACAGGGCCCCAACCAGCATTTTGCATTCACTGCCTGACCAAGCAAAATGGGTTGCTTCAAATATACCGGTAGCATTGTTGTTGTAGGTTGATGCAATATAAACTGATTGAATGGAGGATCTTTACCAGACAATGCTAGGTAAAACGTGGATATATTCTCATAAAGATCAGTGATGTTAAAATATACAACATAACGCATCAGACATTTTATTTTGGAGTCTAAATCCAGACAGGGTTTTGGTGACTAAATTGCTCCATTTTTAGAGGCGATTCAGACTTACGCAGCTCGCGGGCTTCACAAATTGTCTCCTCTATTTATTTGGAATCTTTACAGTTTGTGTTTCTGCTGCAGCAATAATATCCATCTGCCTTAGTCCATTACAGAGCTCTGCAGCCAACCAAAGTGGTGTAGGTTTTTTTTTTACTTTTTACTTTTTCAAATAACCCGAAACAGGCAAAATGGGTAAGGTCTTGGGAGTAGTAACTTGTTATAATAGCCTCTATCAATAGCACCACTGTTAGCAAGTAGTTTTAGTTGTAGTTGTAGTAGTAGTAGTAGTAGTAGTAAGACTTAAAGTACCTCTCCCACCTCTGCCCAAATCTCCTCGACTCTTCTCCATTTGTTCCTGGGAGTATTGTGAGTTCGAGCAGTGCTTTGCCTCGGGGACTCTCAGTGGGATAATGACCTCTCGTCAATGACTCCGCTGCCACTCCGTCTCAAATTAAGCTGCGGATCGAGCAGAGACTAATAAAAAGCATTGGGTTTCTCTTGTTCCTGTACTGTCCGCCTTCACAAGTCACTCCTCAGTCCGTGTGTGCATGAGTTGGAGATAAAGACGACAGAAATCCCTCAGAGACTAGAGATTTAACAAGCGAAACACAAGCTGTGGACCGCTGGCAGGGCTGGAAATGCTAATGCCGGGTTGAAAGTAAAATTTGACTGTGCCATAAAAAGTACAGAGGATTAAGCATTCAGCTATGTAAAATTCAGGGCTATGATTATTACATACACAATGCAGTATTTAACCTGGCTCATGCCATTCAGCTCTCTGAATGGAGTTCTCTACATCAATGTGGACAGGCTCTCTCAGAAACGATCGGGACGTTCACGCTGGTGCTGGTGGTGCAGGCTCAATCGCAACAGTGGGAGACTAACAAGATGGATGATGTTTTAGGTTTTTAATTAGGCCTTCACATATGGTGAATTAAAATAAACTAAAGTCCTTTAATACAAGCTTATCTGTTCAACACGAGCAAGAGCTGCAAAGTGCTGCTCTGCTTGTATTTATAGTCACAGCAGATCATTCATAGTGAACACAGGGGCTCGTCTACTTCGCATTGCATTAGACAGGGTGATCTTTATGCGTCTACGTGACAAAAATGCATTTTAAGACAACGACAACACCCCATATAGTTATACGGACGCAAGTGGATTAACTGAAATAATTTAACATTTTTAGAAGCAGGTTGGACAATGTTGTTGTTTCCACATGAAAGCCTATTTGTCGAGAGAGCGAACTGACCTATACTGACACCTCAGCATATCAGAACATCTAACAGCCTACGTTAAATGACTAGCCTCTCATTTGAGGTTTTTAATTGAAATAGTCAGCTGTAAAAAAAAAAAAAATGTCATCTTTAACTTCAATACTAAAGCCAGTCAGCTGAAGTGACTCCAGATACATGTCAAACCAGGTCTTTTAAAAACAAGATACCTCGTGTAGCTCTTAATGAAAAGATGTCGAACGTCAGAGAAGGTCTCAAAGGCACTAGAACAAAATATACACTCTTCAGGTTTACAAGAAAAGAGGGAAACTGAAAGATTGCCTCTAGATCAAACTGGTGTCTGATGAAATTGGCTTTGTAAAGGTTGGTTTTGCTTGTTGACATGTGGATTCATTATTAAAACAAATTTCAGGACAGATCATCGACTCTACAGAAGACAATTCATTTCATTCCTTTCCTGGGGTCGCTCGAATGGGATTCGTTTTACCTATGGGTCCCTATAGTTTAGCTGAAGGTCAGGTCAGGATTCTACGGTAGAATTTGTTATGTAAATGTAAGATTGTAGCTTTCTTGTCCTGTTTATTCATGGTTTGTGATTACTGGGCCTTTTCACATGAAACAGAAACTGCAACAAACATCGACGGCTTTTCTGTCCGCACGAAGAAACAAAAGTTAAATTATTTTTTCACAACAGCCTCAGAAAGTGGTGCCATTATTCAACTCCAAAGGCGTGATTGTTGTCATTTGAAAGAACTTCAAGATTTAAGATTAATATTGCAGGTTTGTCCAGCCAATCCTAATACAAATCATAGCAAGGTTCATCGTTTTGGGATTTCTATTTTGGAGATCTATTTCAAAAACAGTCTCCCACACAGGCCACGCCCTCCATCTGAGATTATGTCATCATCAAATTCTAGAAAGAGAACGCAACCAGTAACGAACGTCGTCTGCGTTTCTAGTCCCGGGCCAATCGTCGTGTCTGTGCAAATGTCTGTTAAAATCCCCCCAAATTTACCTACTGCATTTCAGCTAAATCAGAAGCTATATTCATCCCGTGCGAATGTTCATGTCTGTGATTTGGAGTAGAGTTTAGATCGGGCCCAAATAATCCAGCCCAACCTGCCCACGTACTACCCAAACTCAATTGGGCCGCACTCATAGAACCAGGGTTGAATTAACTATGCATGTTGAGTTTCATGGACAAAAAAAACAAACAAAGAACACGAAACAAACTGCAGTGAAGACGTGACCTGAAGAACATATCAGCGTGAACAGATTAAAATAGTTTTTTTTTTTAAGAAACATGAACACATTAATGTCATTCAGATCGCCATTCACAGCAGCATGGTGACGAATGACGTTTGAAGCTACAGAACAGGTGCTTAAAGCTAAAAACAAACCTGAAATAGAAGCAACTCAACCTATAAAAAGGTATGACATAAAAGATATTTGTCGTTACCAGTCCAGCATTTCCAGAAATATCCGGAAAAACACTGACACTGCTGAGACATCATGCTGTATTCTAAATTTTACAGATGTCCCAAGGTAAAACTATTTCCTGTTACCCTGTTACGCCACCTGTTACGCTGGCAATGTCAAATAAATATGGGAAAGAGTGTCTGGAGTGTCTGCCAGTGTGGTCCAATAGACTTGGTTTTCAATCTGGCGGATCACTAAGCACGGGCAAAATGTATGATTCATGTCAGCAAAATTGTTAAATTGAAAGAATAGAAATTAAGGTTTTGTGATTTCTGTCTTGTCTTTGATTTTAATGCATTTTTTTCCTGTTGTGTGAAGCACTTTGAATTGCCTTGTGTACGAACTGTGCTCTACAAATAAACGTGCCTTTCAATCCGAATAGGGCTTAAGTCTCCACATAGTTTGAACCCATCCTATAAAACACTATACTTGTGATACAAAATATATGACTTCATTAAGAGTCCAAGAAAGCATGAATTGGCCGGTTCAATAATAAGATCTGATTAAGTTCCAATTTTGAGTTAAAACACAATTTAATCATCTCGTGTCAACAGTTAAAGCACAACACTTATTACAGCTGGATTTTGGCCCAAAGACCTTTGTCATTGTGCGTCGACATGAATTTAATCTTATGGTGTTGAAGCCAAGACTTGCGCTTGTGCCCAGACACTTCACTAACTTTGATGTCGACGCTCCTCCTCTGAGACCACTGCTATTTACTCGGTTTGTGCCAAATTTAACACGCCGCCAAATTGTCTGGAATCATGTATTATGTAACGGCGCAGTGCAGAGCCAATGGTTAAAGCCACACTTCTGATACACTTCTGATTCTCTTCCCAGGAATTATCCCTGTATTTTGTCCAACTTGAAGCATTTAGTAAAAGGATATGTTTTTAGTTCAGAGTTAACAGCAAATGAACAGATGGAGAGTGTAATTTATGTTATACCGTTGCATCTAATTAGTAATTGTGTAATTTTATAAGTGCATACTCTGTGTTTTTCCAGTACCTTTTCCAAAATAACTAAATACAAACTGGATCATTTTTAGTTGTATTTATGAGACTGAATGACTGAGAGGGCAATGTGACTGAAGTGTTTTATCTTTGACAACAACAGCACTATTTGCACAGGTGGGAATTGAACTGACGACCCTCTGATCGTTAGGTGGATATCTATACACGACAACAATACTGCCACCCAAAGCCTCTAACAAATACCGGCTGTATTTTGCAAGTGCTAGCAAAGACATGCTCTCCATCTGTGGCTGCCGGTCTTGGTTGGCTGCTCTTGTGGCTGACTGGCTCAAGCTCAGTTTCAAACATAATATTCTGGGATTTTAACCAAGTGAGAAGTGCAATTTGTGGAGGTTCAAGACGGTTGGTTGGCCTTTGTGATTTTAGCTGTTTGTTTTTCCTGGATACATGGCGACCCTGCATGGAGCGAGCTAGGAACAATACAAAATGATTACACCAAATGAGGCCGAAGACTTTCTGAGAAAAATTTCAGAGAGCCGACTCCTCAGCAAACGAAACAAAAGAGCAAGTGAGGTTTGGAAGAGAGAGTTCACCTGCCCCCCCCTGGACACTGTGATGCCCTGGCCAAAGGGCACAGAGGATGGACCCTTTCATCTCTTCAAACTTGTTGATCTGCACTAACACTTTTATCTATTCTTTTATGGTTGTCATGTAATTGCTCATTGTGCAAGAATTTCCCCCCAGAGACAAAAGGTTATTCTTGGGTTTTGGCTTCCTGTTATATGCAACAAAAGAACTTTTTCCTATCCAAAAAATAAAATATTTAGTTTTAAAATGTCTATGGCAATGGTCCTGATTTCTCATCATTCTGAAACCCATATTGACTGCATATTGATTGATAGATTTATTCTTTTATATTCTCAAAGTAGTTAACCAATAGTTCATTCTTATGCTGCGTTCCAGTCGTCCTCGGGGGTTCCACTTGTGAAGTCACACTGTGAACTTGGAACTGGCAACATTTCAGAACCCTGAGTTTATCCGAGTTAGCCAATCCCGGGTTTGGATAAAGTCTTACATCCGACAGTTAAAATACAGATAGTACGTGTTAATTTAGTTGCTCTCTACTGCCTCCTACTGTCTGTGAATCTGCTCCCGTGCTGCCGTTGAGCCTCTGCAGTTGGAAATGCATCGTAGTGCTAATAATGCTAACGTCAACACGGAGCTAAAATGTACATTCAAATGTTGATTTATAACTTAAAGATGTAATAAAACTGTCCGGGTTGATAAATTAACTTGATTGAATTCATATTCTGGTAGATTTGAGCACTTTCTTCCGTTTTATTGTTTGATTTAAGTCAGTACAATCCATACACCGAAAGCAGTGTTGGTCCTTGAGAGGAGAATAAAAAGAAATATTAAAATTGATGATGAATTGTTGTTGTTAACAAAAATAATACTGAAAAAGGATTGCTAAACAGGCTGATTAGAAATAAAAATAACACAAACTTGCAGTGTAATATTCCAAAGAAGGGAATCAAATGATTGTAATCTTTCTGTGCAATAATCAAACCTCAATCAAGACTTTTCTGAGCACGTTATAGCACATTTCCCATCCAATCCACTTCATTGATAAAGCACAGTGAATTATATAAACATCTGAATTTTTTTTTTTTTGAGACAATCGCAATAAATCCAAATTGAGATATACATGTGAAACAATCCAATATGAGCATGTTCCTAATCTTTCTCATTCATAAAATTCTAAATAATAGCTTTAATATGATATGCACTAAGGCTCACATTCTGAATAATACAAGATTAAAAACCAGTCATGCTCAATGCAACCCAGAAGAATGTGTTAAAGGACGTTAGATGTAATTAAAGCATGTTGTTTCATCTAACTCCCCTGTTATATAACTGCTAATGCCAAATACTGGGCTGTGATTGGCTGCGCATTCAAAGCCACAAGCCTCGGTGGGAATAACTGCGACGGCAATGCGTGCGAGAATAATGAGCTACGGTTTAAAATATGCAGCGGAAAGTCCATAATGCTATTACATGCAGTAGTTTGCAATTAAAGAGAATTAGCCCATTAGTGTTGGAGTCACTTCGTTATTTATTTCTTTATTCATGAGCGTTTGCCAGCCGGCTGCAGCTGTGTCCTGGGCAACAACATGGTACGCAACATATGCAAATGTTTGACAGTGTTTAATGTATTATAAAAATCCACGGGGAGCAGTTCAACCATTAAATTAAATTGTAATTCTGCAAAACGTAGTCAGCGAAAAGTTCTTTAGCAACCAGGTCCAGCAACGCAACTTCATGTTTCAGCTTCTACAAATATTGAATTGTTCCTTTCCAACAAAACGCAGAGCAATAATTGATATGGTTTTAGGTCGAATAGCTTTATAAATATCTTTAACTGGTAATAGTGATCCAGACTGTTTGGATCCGTTGAAAATGTTGGTTCTTTTTTGTGTATTTATGTATTGATAAGACAGAAGCTAAAGTGATAAATCATTTTATCCAGGAATTAAGCACAGATATAAACAATCAAAGCTTGATTAAACTGGTGTTTTTTCCTTAGATATTAGGTGTAATCTAAATAAACCCTTGCACTACGATCAAAACAGACTGTTGTTATGAAGATGTGCATTTGAATACTTTGCTTCTGTGCCGTTTCTTGTGTTGGCCCAACATAAATCAGTCTAAAATGAAATCATAATTTCAAAGATAGCGATTTGGCTCTTTTGAAATATGAGATCCTGTTCAAATGGTTCACGTCAAGGAGCAGTTCAAATGAGCGACTCAAAAATAAACATGACATCGTAAACTGCTGCAAAGCTAAACTAAAAAGTGATTTTGTTTTTAGAATCAAAATTTTGCATTTCGAAATGTTACATCCTCCGTGTTGTTATATGGCAGTAGAACCAATAGAGCGTGAGGGCCTTTCAACAAATCCAAATATAGTCAAATTAAATCAATAAAGAATATATCAACTTAATGCAGTGAACCGCCCTGTAGTTTAGAGTTTATAGTGTCTCTGCCAAACAGAGCTGTAAGACAAATGTACTGCACTGAGCTCGGGGAGTGAGCTCTGGAGCACTTGAAGCATCATGAAGTCATAAATATGTCTCATCCCTTCCAAATGAGCGTTATTAGTGATTATCGTTGCATGCCGCTTGGAAACACATTCAAAAAGACTAAGTTGAGTCATAAACGGCGACACTGCGCTTCACTGATCGGAGAGGACTCATCTTATATTCAAAGCAGGCATTATAATGAGCATTAGCATTAGCAAAGTAGACAACGGAACAGCTGCAGGTTTGATTATTAGTGATGAGCGACACCACTGATTTTTTTTATTTAATGCGATTCCAAGTTATACCATGGCAAATGTTAGTTTTGTACTAAATTGCATTGTAACTCCTCGACTATGAAAAATTTGACCACGGCTATCGTTATTTTCTTTCAAATTCGGCTTGAACTAATATGTGCAGAAACCCAAAAATATAAACCAATATTACACAAATGTTAACAAAATAAGAGAAATGTATTATTTTTGCACAAGTATCGATACTTTTCAATACCTCGATATGTTTGCATTTGGTATCGATCCGACATCAGTAATAATTATGTCTTGTATAAGCTACTGCGGCTGCTATAGATTGATCAAATAATTAAATTAGTGAATGCATCTTGAATTATTATCAATATCATAAATCATTAAAAAAAAATTAGTCAAAGTCAAGTGCCTGGTGCGTGAAAATCATTCACTTAAAGGTGCTTATTGTTATCGCTATGGCATCAAACTTGTCTTCATGGAGAAAAGGTAACACCACAGGGCCAATTTACAGGTCAGATCTGTGAAAAGGCAAGCCAGGACTCAATAAAATAATATTTTATAATAATATTTTATTGAGTCCTGGCTTATCCTCTTCTTTGTATCCTAACGACCCTTTAATGGGCAATCAACATCCTATTGTAAGCTGGCTGTAGCCCCCTCCTCCCTGATGGGTCCCAATAGTGTTTTTCTTGACCTTTACTGACCCTTCACATTTATACTCAGCTGAAGTGAGCATCAATCACTCACACCTTTGTACACTATTTATCTTCATGTGTGAGGGGGTTACAGATTTGGCCGTTAAAGTTGCACTGCGTATCTTTTCTGATGAAGGGTTCGCCTCCCGTCTTCCTTATTTGTTATTGCATTGCTCAGAATGTTCCACAGTATGGCATTAAACCGATGTAGCTCCAGAGACAAGAAGATGGTGTGAGCTGCCTGAAGTTACAGGTCTGATCTGTACAAAGGCTGTACACTTGGAATCAGGGGCATTCAGGCCATATTTAGTCAATCCAAAAGAAATGTGTCAAAATGTGAATTCAAACGTATTATTTCAGGTTTAATTGATCACAAAGTACATAAATATACAACAATATACAGTGCTCGATATTCAAATATATTGATAAAAACACACTCACTGAAAAAGACAGAAATGTTGATGCCAAACTGTGAAACATGGACAGAAGCATTTTTAGAAGTTCTGACGGTAACACATTTTGCTCTGTGACTGATACTGGATCAAGGTTCTTTTTTTCTTGACTCTATTTTCATTTCCAACTTTTCACTTTCTGGTTCACGCAACTGAGACTGTTTTTTTTTTTTTATGTGCGATTGTGTATCTTGGCTTCGATTATCCTCAAATTTAAAAGTGGATCACACACATCTAAGCGCCGCTCGCTGTGGAAACTGGGCTTCTAAAAGTTTGTCCTCAAATGTTTACAAAACGCTACCGCAGAGGAATTACATCTTTTAAGGCGCACAAGCTATTCTTTGCCACTGTTCCGTCTGCATTTGTGTCACCATTTACTTTGGTAAATAAATGTTAAATAAACAGTCATTTAATTGTGATGAGTCAGACAGATTGTGCGTACGAGTCTAATAAACACTTTAGGTGTCACAGAAGCTGCCAAGAACGGAAAACTGCTGCACATTTTTGTAGAAGATATTTATTCTTGCTTTGTTCACATGAATCTATATTTGTTGCAGAGAGCGAAAGGTGCCATTCCAAAATGTTCGCACAATAAAGTAGTAAAACTAGATTCTGAAATCTGAATTATAGAAGGCATGACAATACATATTATTTTGAGATTTTTATTCACCAGGTTGACCCAAAAATGTTGATGTGGGTTCATACTGAGCCAAAGGTCTGTTCTCTTTTCAACTGAATTTTTCTCCACTGGAACACTCCTGGACGAACGAGGGATTCCACCGACTTGTCCTAAGCAAGACGCGCTTATGTGCTTATGGTATTCACTGTACTTCGCTGTTTAGCTTCAGATTTCGAGGAATAGGAATTTTGGTGCTGTTGACAGGTGTTTTAGAACTTTACTCAAATAGTTTTTAGCAGTGTAACCATACATTTCCCAAAAGAACCTTGAATAAAAGATGAAACAAACAACAAATTGAATAACTCACACTTTTTTAATTTAGGCACACCACACACACGTTTGGGTGCATTATGATGGTATACTAATGCAAACTGAATACTAGTTGGTAAACAATAAGGCAAAATAACATAGAAAGAAAAAAAGGAAACAATGTTTTGTCTTTACAGAAACTATATACAAAAAACTATTTACAAAAACTATTGTCTGTGGCACGACTGTCTGTAACAGTTTCGGGCGGGCTCCAAGCACAGAGGAATGTCCCACGACCCGCAGCCGGTGGAGGTCTTCATGTGACACTACCGGCACAGTCTTCGACCTGCAGTGGCGGCCAGCCCGTTCTGAGGGATCAGCAAAGACGACAGAGAGATGCGCGTTTGTGGCTGGGCCTGGAGTTGGTGGACGGTTTGTGACGGTGGAAGGACTTCCACTCTGTGAAAGTTCCACAACCAGTTTTTCTCTGAACTACAACTACGTGAGAGCCGCATCTGCATGTGCCGCATTGTACAGAATAAAGGCATTGACAACAGCAATGTCAACAAAGTGATAAAAACAAATCCGATGCCACTTCTGGGTTTTGAGGAGAAGAGTGCAGTAATTAATGAGGAAGTCACCCTCCGTGTGTTGGTTGTAATCTGTTATGACTGCTGGCACTGGTGCACTCTCCGTGTGCCTTGTTCTTTCTGTCCGCTGAACACAGTGTGAATGGTGGAACACATGACGACCTCTCAAGCGAATTTCCACTTTCAGTCTGTAGGTCGGAATCACATATCCACCTGATACTTCCTCGAGCCTCACTCTTGTTGAAATCGTTTGCCGCTGTCCTCGGAAATCCAGCCTGAATAGGTGAGGGCTTGTGTGGAAACTGTCTACATAAAAAGGTGATACCCAGTGCCTAGTTTTTCTATGTCCATGAGAGACATTACAGAATCGTAACTCAACCCTTTGATAGAGTTGGAAGCCTTGCCCTCATACACAAAAAAGTTCCAAGCGTAGCCAGTGCTCGAGTCTGAGAGTACAAAAAGTATATAGCCCCATTTAGGCTTAGGCCGATTATTTATGGCTACTCTTGCTTTCGTGGCCACCATTCGCTCATCAATGGAAATGTTTAAACCAGGATGATAATTCTCTTGGCAGACAGGCCTCATTTGGTGATAAAATTGCTTTAACTTTCCCAAGCGTGGTTTTGTTCATCGTCCACCAATGAGCAAAAGGTGTAATGCCCGACATGGTTACGAATGTATCCCTGGACATGACAATTGAAGGGAATCTATTTCAAGCAGCTTTACCATTCCCATATAAATGATAATGGCAAAAAAAAAAAGTACAAGTCAGCAATGGTCAAAGCTGTCCACTTTTCTTCTTGGTGGGACCCAAAAGCATTCATATTGTCCAGTAGTGTTGCTAGAATCATCTTTGTGAAGTACAACTTGAAAAAATCAAGTGGAGACGCAGCACACCTGCTCCTGGCCTGCGGTCCGGGTTCTCGAGCTGGTTGAAATGGGAGCGGTGCGGGCGCAATGTCCTCTTCATCACAGCAGTTCCATCTTTCCACATTTGGATGAGGAGAGGTCACGCTGGGTCCTGCCCTTGGTCTCCCTCTTCCTCCACCCCTTACTCTTCTAACTGGGGCAGAAGTCGTGGAAGCAGTGGGGGCTGTAGTCCGGGGTGGGGTGGCAGTAGGTGAAGCAGGTACTGGGGGTGGGGTGTCGGATGTAGCAGACTGAAGGGTCCTCTTCTTTGTCATTGGTTCCAAATCCACATCACTCTGCTCTGTTCCACACTTCCTATGAACACAATTGTAAGTGAACAGTTTCACAAGCAAGGACGAGACAGAGCAAATATGTACTGTACTGCAATATTATATACTGTATCCCTTTGTAGTCTATTCTGGCATATTTACAGATCCATCCATCCATCTTCTTCCGCTTTATCCGGGGCCGGGTCGCGGGGGCAGCTATCTAAGCAGGGACTCCCAGACTTCCTTATCCCCAGACACTTCCTCCAACTCCTCCGGGGGGATCCCGAGGCGTTCCCAGTGACCGTGTACTCTGAATACCTTGAATACCTCCGTGACCGTGTACTCTGAATACCTTGAATACCTCCGTGCCCGTGTACTCTGAATACCTTGAATACCTCCGTGCCCGTGTACTCTGAATACCTTGAATACCGCCGCGACACTGTACTCTGAATACCGCCGCGACACTGTACTCTGAATACCGCCGCGACACTGTACTCTGAATACCGCCATGACTGTGCTCACCAGTCCACCAGTCCAGCACTATAACTGTAAATTTAACTAATTCTCGTGTACATAGTAATGCCTATTTTTATTTTTGTTTCGTACTATAGTAATGCATGCCCTTTGGATTTCATATATGTTCCTATATTTGTGAATTTTGTTCATTGACAATGGCAATAAACCCTTTCTGATTCTGATTCTGAGGCTCTTCCGCGTCGAAGGGAAACTTACCAGCGCGAGTCGTTCCTAAAACCTGCCCACGACTTGAAAGCTTCTCTCATTGGCTAGAGTCATGTGACACTCGAGGCGTACTACGTCACTGCCTACGTCACAGCACGCTAGCGCAAGTAGAAGAAGTCTAAAGAATAGCTAGCCACTGAAGTCTAAAGAATAAAAGTGTCTAAAGAATAAAGTCTAAAGAACGGCAGTAATGTAACACTATGGCTACCAACTGCCATAAAACACCACCAAAGAAGAAGATGATAAAACACTGCCAAAGAAGAAGAAGATGATTAAACACCACAGTCCAAAGAATGAAGTCTAAAGTCTAAGACGTACAACTACAGTAGGTGGCAGTATATGCACCTTTTCAGCTGACTGTCAACCGCCACTAAAAGTAACACAACAACAACAACTGGGAGGACTGTCTTGTTCGGCTCTTTCCTCTCTCACTTTCTCTTGCTCTTTCTCCTTTTTTTTCTCTCTCCTTCTTTTTGCCGTATAGCGTAAAACACATACTTTGAAGACGTACAACTACAGCAGGTGGCGGTAAATGCACCTTTTGGCTGCCAACCGCCATTAAAAGTAACAACAACAACAACAACAACTGTCTCATTCGGTTTGCTCCGGGGTCGCGTGTGAAACAACCGATTGATCATGGGAGGGAACGACACCGGAAACAGCCCTCAGTTTACCGGGCTGGCCAAGTACTTCAATGCATACACAATTACTGGAAGGAGGAATTGTGTGTTGGCAACATTTGCTACACTCTTTTTCAAACTCAAGCCCAAGAAGAAGGCAGTTGTACTAGTATGAAGATAACCGTTTCATCATTTCCGTGAGCTGGCCGTGCTTGTAACAAATTCACAATGTTTGGTTTCCTTGTTAATAAAGAACATTTATGCGAAAACATAAAAAAAGAAAAAAAGAAGAAGTGGGGAGACATCGGTCCAGCAGTGTCGAGGACCTGGAGGCTCAGGTCAAGGCCGGCCAGGACGGAGGAGGACAGCGACGCCACTCCCCTCTGCCCCACCGCTATAGATGTCTACGGTCATAGGTCACCCCCGGTGTCGCTAGCACGTCGCCGCCCCCTTATGGGTGAAAACAAACCGCATTATCAGATAGGAGGGAGATAGAAATGGTTAAAATGTTATCGTTTTGCAAAATATTGATACTGGCGACACAGCAGCCACGGACGGAGAAGTTGGTGACTGTTGACTATTTTAATCCAATCCAGAGGGATGAAGGTGTATAGCTGGAGATTGAAATAGATTATTTTGGATTCTGGTAAACTAAACATCTCTTGACCTGTAAAACCTGAGTTTTTCTTATAACGATCCTGATTGAATTGGGATTGAATTAAAATACTTCTCTGCCCATGGCTGCTGTGTCGCCAGTATGAATTTTGTGTGGTATTTTGGAGCAAAACGATAACATTTTAACAAGTTGGATCTCCCGTCTATCCGTTAACACTGTTTGTTTTCACCCAAAAGGGGGTGTGGCCGTAGCGCTAGCTCAAAAGTACCCGTATGACCTGAGACATCTATGGCAAAGCCATGATGGTCACACTCAGTCATTTAGGAACGGCGTCTTTTCCGGCAGTCTTTCAAAATAAAGCGGTGTTTTTTTCCGCCGTGCGCCATTTGGCCTTATAAACTTATACGAGCGATCTCTGTTCATATTTTCTTCTGGGATTTTTTGCTCACTTGTGCCCCCTGGTAGGCAGAAAGTGAGTGCAGCAGATAAGAGCAAAGTCGGTATTTGATTTTGTTTTATAGTTTTATATAATAGAGCTTGTCACCTACTCTTGGACACAGTAGCTCACATATTACAAAATAAAGACCCAAAACCATATTTAAAAAAAATATTAAAAATTTGAAGAAAAAAAAAATGAAAAAAAAATATATTCAAAAATAGCAAGACTTGTGTCAAAGAGGCATGTTTTTACAGATGCTTATGTGCTTTGTTGAAATAAAATAAAATACAATATAGTTAAGCTAATTTACGTCTCTGCAATAGAAACAATTTAAAGTATCTAGAGCCATAGTATATGCGAGAATGCGGGACAACGGAGGAAATTTAGCCCACGGCTAATCCGGCGTGTTTACAGCAAGTGTTTCATGTATGTTCATTAACATGCGCTGTCCAGACCAAATGAATATAAATGACTTTACATGTTAAATCGTCATTTCTGTGTGTGTTTTAAAGACTCTTTAGTCCACTCCCTGAGCAGCAGAGGCTGGTGTCCTGGTGATGAACGCCATTACAGATCATTTTGGACTTCAGGAAGGACACAGCCATCACCACTGTGACCCTGCGTTTCTTCTGCTTCCTCTACACCACAATCAAGACCTCAAGTGGGAGCAGATCATCAGCTCCTTATTTCCTCCATCACTGTGCAGTCTCTGCCAGACACAGACACAGCATTGGGCACTCTGCTGAGAGGGGTGACCTCTGACCTGGGCCCTTCTCACCCTGGACACAGATTATAGCTGCTCCCTCGGGCAGGAGGTTACTATCCCGTCAGACCCACAAGAGCAGTGTTTTCAGTATCAAAATCGGGAAATCGAGAATCGGGTATTCTTAGGAATCGTGACGACACAACACGCTGCAGTCGAGCGAAGCAAAAAGACAATGATAACTGCTGGATTCAAAGTTGTAAAAACATGGAGCACTTCCTTGTTTAGCAACTCATGATAATCACAAAAAGTGGTTCGCATTTGAATATAAATGAGTAAAGTTACTGTTGCGATAAATACTGCAACAACCTATTGTTCAATAAATGATAATGTTGGGGGTTAGTATTTATTCTGTGTCCTTTTAAGTGGGACGTTTTGTTAGTTTTCTGTTCCATATTAAGATTTTGAGCTGGGGACCGTTGAATAAATAACTTTTATGAGTCATTACACACACAAACAACCTACTATGTCATTCAGCATTTCTTTATTGCATCTTTTTCACGGGATTTAACGGGATAATCCTGCTTTTGGGTTATCAAGTCAATGGCATACATTTGTTTCTATATTATCATTTATCATCTATATTTTCTTAAGCAATATAGCACAGTGCAAAATGTATTATTGTGATGACCAAAACGTTATAAAAATCAATTTTGACCAACAAATTTCTCCAGAGAAATTTGACCTTTCAAACAACAAATTAATTTGAATTATTAACTAGATTTAACGGGACAATCCCCATAAATGTGTTTCTATATTTTCATTTATCGTCTGTATTTTCTTCAGCAAAATAGCCAAATGTATTATTGTGACAGGTGTAAATGCCTCAAGGATGCAACAATATCACATGATAAAAAAAAATTGATCCATCAACAAAAAGCTCCTGAGAAATGTAACCTTTTATACAACAAATTCACCAAAGAGCATCCCCTGATCTCGTCGGACCTTTCCCCTCACACCACTGCACCCACTGTCCCCCACGAAACACTGTAGCATATCGATTTTTGTCCAAATGCGATCGATCACGGCCCCTGCGTTGCGCGCTCTCACTCGCATGTTTCTTCATTAACTCCTCCCTGGCATGCGCCCACTGTCCCCCATCCCTCGCTCGTCCCGCCCTCGTCCCGCCTCAGCCCCCGTGCCACTGTTCGCCTTTTTGATGCTAAGCCGGCTTGAAAAGGGCATTCACAAATATAAAGGGAACCGTCAGAGGTGAATCACGGGGTTCGCTCTCCGTTTGTGTCACTCGGAGGTATTTATTCGGGGCCATATGGAGTGAGTCAGCGCAGTGATTTGCCAGCTAGCGTATCCATAGACACTTCTCCCGTTTTTTTTCTCCCATGACAAAAAGGTCAAGCTTCTTTGTGGTTTTATGAGGTGAAAGTACAGAATAAATGTACTTTTTATTTGCCTTCCAGGTTTTGAAGTACTACAAAGCAGCTGTGGTTCAAGGCTAGAGGTGAGCAACACATCAAATTATGTGTAATGTTGTGAATCGGAAGTAGGGGTCATGTCAATCAAACCAAAATGTGTTAAAACCATGTCTTTAAACGTACTATTAGAGGTTTGATTGTCAGACAAATATGAAATGTCTCTCAAATGAATCACAAGTGTGCAGAAATAATCATATACCTTTATTTGACAGTTTAAAAACATAACGTATTTAATTTTTATGTTTAATCAGCTCTTTTTGTAGCATGTTTTACTATAAATGATATACTCGCTACACCTAATCTCAAAATGCAGAAGGAAAAGGGAGAACGTACAATGAAAATGGAAGAAACCTACGCTGTAATCTTTCAAATAAGGTGATTTTTCTGCACGTTTGTGGGTAATTTTACAGTCCTTTTGCATTTGTCTGACACTTAAACCCACTCAGCTAACTAATTCAAAAACCGCTTTAAGCACAGTTCTGCACGATTGCCAAAATATCTGCTGATTGTGGTTATTGGGAGGTTTTTGTCAGTGTCGCCCGTACGAGTGATCGACTTCAGCCTGCTCGTTCTCAATTTGATATTTTTTTTTCGTTTAAAAAAAACAAATACAAATTGCTTTCAGTTTTGATTTTGTGATCATAAACATTACAGACTTTTGACACAGAAATAGCCCAACTTCCTCCTCTCTGCCTGAACTTGCATGCTTTTCACCCCTTGATTAAAAAAATATCACTAACAATTAGACATGACCCAGCCCTACTGAGAGCTTTGTGAATACTGCAGATAAGGCGTATTAAGAGTATATTAAAATAAATCCAAGGCATTATTGTAAAAGTTAACCATACATCTGTCCCATCCGTTAATCCTGCTTTATGTGCTCAATATGTTAGAAGCGAGTTCAGCACCAAAATATTTACTTTCACCCTGAAACTCTCTAAAGTCACAATAAAATGACATTGAACGGTTTGGGTTGAAGTAACAGTTGGGAGGATGGAGGATGGATTCCGCACGCCGCCCGTTGGTGCCCCGTGAAGACGATACTCAGTTTTCTGCTCCCGCGGGCAGTTACATCGACCGCCGTGCAGTTTGTTTGGACATGTCTTTGAACCGTGATACAGTGGCCTCCGTCTTACCCTCGGCTCCTGCTGCTCTGGGACCGCGGGGGGTCAAAGGTCGTTGGAAGTGCGTGTGCACGGGAGAAAAGGAGGGGATGCCCCGGTCCTGTAAAGCGACGCTCTTTTCCAAACAAGCAGCAGTTACTTTATTTTGCTATGTTGATAGCGGTTATACTTTGTAACCAAATTTGGATGTAAATTTATATTGAAATGAGAAACTGAGGTGTTGTTTTTTTTTAGCATAATTAAGTACTGAGGCTATAATATGGTGTTATTATGGTCAGTATACAGTAACAGTAATAACAGTGTTGTGAAAGCAACATTTCCACAGATGGATTGTCATGACTTTGTGACATTGCGAACCAGTTTTACAGTTTTACAGCGTTTTCTCCTCCTCCACTCAAAGGTCAAGTGCCAGAGGTGAACGCGCAGCAAGTAACGTGCGTTGGGTTATCGCTGGAAAATGCAGTGATTAAATATAATTGACTTCGCATTAAGGACAGTTTGCATATATATAACGTTTAAGATAATGGCTTATTTTAATGGGACTGTTATATTGTGGTAATTATGAACAAATGAGCAGAGCAGATTGTGTTTTCACCTTTAAATGCAAATATACAAAATATAATAATTGCTTTTGCCAGTGGAAAATCAACCAGCCATGACAATGTTAGGACAATGTGTGTAATTATTGCTCAGCCAGTTTACACATTTCAGCCAGATGAAAAGGCAATTACATTTTCATTCAAATTGATTATGCAATAAATCTAATAAATCTATATAAAATAAAACAGTCAGTTTCGTCACATCTCCACAGCAACAAATGTGTAACATAATTTATGATGTAAAAGTTAGGACATTTCCGAAATCACTGTAACTATATTTGACCATCAACTTAAAGAAGTACTGTGTAATTTTTCTGGGACAGGGTTTGCCTCCTACTTGTCTCCATGGAGATGCCAGAAATGTTCCACAGCACTACATTCAAATTGATATTGGATTAATTAAATTACTGGTGCCACTAAAGGATACCTTTGTCTGGTGGCATCAGCTGGTCTCACCTCGTCTCCATGGAGATAAGTGGGTTTAATGCCATACTCTGGAACATTCCGTGCAAAACAATGATATATTTTCTGAAGACAAGCCTCAGAAAGGTTACAGTGCATCTGGGGGTGCAGCTTTAATGTTCATCAACGGGACAAAAAAAGCAGTTGCCAAATTAAATGTTAACATTCCTGATGCTTTGTTTCTTATTTAAAAAGATGACAAAAGAGGCTTTATGCTTATCTAAATCCTCAAATAGACATCTGATGTGTCAAAGTTTAAAAGTTAAAAAAACCACACACAAAAAACTGCATAAAATCCACTACTTTGCATCAAAATCACCAAATATTTTAGACTCAATTTTCATCATGATTTTGAAAGAAGAATGTCGCTCAAGCAGCAGAATGAAGCAGTCAACCTCGATTAGCACCTCAAAAGTCCTAAAATATTCAAACTAGCAGAACCAGGCATGAATTTCAAACAGCGAGATGAAAACGCTTTTGTGGAGCGATCTGTGAACCCTCTAAAAGGACAGAAGCTCAAACCCAAGAGGAATGACGAGAGGACGACAGCATTAGTGGAAGAGCCGTTTCTACTGTTTCAAACTGTAAAGAACGTCTAAGTCCCCACCAAACTGTAAAGAACGTCAAAGTCCCACCAAACTGTAAAGATACGTCTAAGTCGCCACCCAAACTGAAAGAATCGTCTAAGTCCGCCACCAAACTGTAAGACGTATAAGTTCCCCACAAACTGTGTAAAGACAGTCTAAGCCCCACCAAACTGTTAAAAGGATCGTCGCCACAACTTAAAGCGCGCCACCAAACTGTAAACGAACGTTAAGCCCCGCCAAACTGTAAAGAACGTCTAAGCCGCCCACCAAACTGTAAAGAACGTCTAAGTCCGCACACGAAACTGTAAAGAACGTCAAGTCCCCACCAAACTGTAAAGAACGTCAAAGTCCCCAGCGAATGTAAAAGAACGTCAAAGTTTCCCCACCAAACTGTAAGAACGTAACTTAAGTTCCCACCAAACTGTAAAGAACGTCCAAAGTCCCCACCAACTGTCCCCACCAACTGTAAAACGTCAAGTCCCCAACAAACTGTAAAGAACGTAAGTCCCCACCCAAACTGTAAGAACGTCAAGTCCCACCAAAACTGTAAATGAACGTCCAAGTCCCCACCAAACTGTAAAGAACGTCAAAGTCCCCACCAAACTGTAAAGAATCGTCAAAGTCCACCAAACTGTAGAATGAAACGTCCAATCAGTCCCCACCAACTGTAAAGAACCCGTCAAAGTCCCGCAACCAAACTGTAAAGAACGTTCAAAGTCCCCAACTGTAAAGAAGTCCACAGTCCCCACAAACGTAAAGAACGTCCAGTCCACCAACTGTAAAGAACGTCCGCAAGTCCCGCACCACCAAACTGTATAAGAACGGTCCAAGTCCCGCACCAAAAGCTGTAAAAGGACGTCTAAGCCACCACCAAACTGTAAAGAAACGTCAAAGTCCCACCGGAAATACTGTAAATGTAATCCAAGTCCCCACCAAACTCGTAATAGAACGTCCAAGTCCCCACCAAAATCTGTAAAGAACGATCCAATGTCCCCACCAAACTGTAAGACAACGTCAAAAGTCCCCACCAAAACTGTAAGAAAAGTCAAGTCCCCACGGAAACTGTTAAAGAACGTTAATAAGTCCCCATACATAACTGTAAAAACGTCCAAGTCCCCCACCAAACTGTAAAGAACGTCAAGTCCCACCAAACTGTAAAAGAACGTCCAAGTCCCCACCAAACTGTAAAAGAACGTCTAAAGTCCCACCAATTAGGTAAAGAACCTCTAAAGCCACCACCAAACTGTAAATGAACTCAAAGTCCCATAACCAAAACTGTAAAGAAACGTCAAGAGTCCGCCCCAAACTGTAAGAGAAGTCAAAGTCCCCACCAAACTGTAAAGAATGTCTAAGTCACCAAACTGGAAAGAATGTAGGACTTCACAGAGAGACGAGAGTTTAGGCAAAGATTGTACTCAAGTAAAAGTACAGTTACTTCACAATACTTTTTCACAATACAAACATTTCAAAACATGATTTCTTTAAGGAAAAGGCTTGATACTTGATGCCAATAATGACAAAAATGCCATTTTTAGTTTACATAGGAACATTTGGAATAGATTCCGTCACATTTTGCTCGTCCTAGATGTTTACATCCTATAATTATATATATACACACTACGTGGCGAAACGCCTTCGCTCTTAAAACTTCTGTCCAGTTCACCAAGTTAAATTTTCTTTTGCTGTGGAACCTACCATGATACCAGAAGTCTGCAGAGAGGCGCTGTACCTGATATTTACCTTATTCAAACGTGAAAAACTAGTTAAGAATAAGTGCTGTCCTGGGGCAAAGCATGAGACAAATTGGGCCAGCCCCTTTAAAACCTGGTTCAGCCCTAATTTAGACCTGAAAGAGTCCCGTTATAGACCAGGTCTAGGTCTGGTGGTAGCCAAATCGTTTCTTTGGTGGTAAAACGTTTGAGAACCACTGGTCTAAGAAAGGTAAGAGTAGAAAATATCAGGGGAAACTACTACTCAAGGAAAAGTAACTGTCTGGATGATAAGATCTCCTTTATTTGTCCCACAGTGGGGACATTCCAGTGTTGCAACAAAGGGTACAGAAGCAGATTATGCACAGTATAATAATAAAAGAAGATAAACTTAGAAAAAAAGAAAACTCTTAGAATCTTAATAATAATAACACTCTTATTTACAGCTGTCATATGGACAAAAAATATTGCACCAGAGATGACTGACATTGTGTCACAGTATTGCACAGGAGTATAACAATATTGCAGGAGTATAACAGTATTGCACAGGAGTATAACAGTATTGCACATGATATGAAAGCTGAATGACACGTTCAGGACTAGCAGTGTTTGTTGTAAAGTCTGACAGCAGCAGAAGGAAAGACCTGTGAAACCTCTCCTTCACACAGCGAGGGTGGATCAGTCTGTCACTGAAGCTGCTCTCCAGTGCGGACAGTGTGTCCTGCAGGGGGCGACACTCATGGTCCAGCATAGAGTGAGTTTAGCCAGGACCCTTCTGTCCCCCACCTCCTGCACCGAGTCCAGAGCACAGCCCAGGACGGAGCTGGACTTTGTCCAGCTTCTTCCTCTCCCTCTCTGTGATGCTGCTGCTCTAGCAGACCACACCGTACAGGAGGGCTGATGCCACCACCGAGTCATAGAAGGTCCTCAGGATGTTAAGCTTAATGTAATTGGAAAGACGAAACATTGAATAATATAGGAAATATGGTGTTTTCAAAGGATAGACTCAACTAAATCATATCTGAAGGAGCGGTGCAGGAAACTCACTCTACTCTTCCTCTTACCCTCACCCTCTTCCTCTTCCTCCTCTTACCTCTTCCTCTCCCTCACCCTCTTCCCCTACCCTCTTCCCTCTTCCTCTTCTCTTCCTCTTCTCCTCTTTCCTCTTCTTCTCTTACCCTCTCCTCTTTTACCCTCTTCCTCTCCTACCCTCCCTCTTCCCTCTTACCCTCTCTACCCTCTTCACCTCTTCCTCCCTTACCCTTCTTTCTTTACCTCTTACCCTTCCTTCCTCTTACCCTCTTCCTCTTACTTACCCTCTTCTTACTCCTCTTACCTCTTATCTTCCTTACCTCTTCTCTTCCTCTTACTTTTCTTTCTTACTTTACTTAACTGTGATTAAGTGTCGCAGTCTCTTACTTTTACTCAAGTAAGAGACTGACACTTGAAAATACATTACTCAAGAAAGTATTGTGTCTGAAAACTCAGCGAAGTACAATTTGCCAGCTCAAATAATATTGATTTATCTCAGACTTTAATCAGACTAATGTGAGATTTTTATTGAAACGCCCTGCTTAGCCACGCTCACACCAAAACGAGGCGTGTACAACTATAGGACGATAACTTAAGCCGGAAGACAAGGACCATTAGCCTCTCATACTATTAACACAAATTGAAATATACAGGATGTAATCTTTCACAAGGTGGTCGGCCAAGAAATGGAAAAGTTTGTGGTTCAATACTTTTGAAATATCGTGTCCTTGAGTTTAACTTCCAGTGCGGTTTTGAGTATGCGTCAAAATGAATAGGTTTTTATGCATTTCAAACTTATGTTTTGTCTTCAACTTTTTTTTTTTTTTCGTATGTCTGTAATCATACACCTTCATCACATTTACTCTGAAAAGTACAGTATCTATTGTAGAAAAAGATTCAGTTGTAGTCATCTGGATTCTGTTTTAGAAAAATAAAACGTTTCGACTCTCATCCAAGAGTCATTCTAAATCTGTGAAACAAGTCAAGTCTGAGAACTCAGGTTTATATCCTACTCTGTGAAAGCCCTGCCCACAGGGCGGGAACCCTGATAATGGGCCATGTAATGGGCCCTGATAGTGAACAACAGGCCCATCCCATTTGGTTTCGATATTTTTAAGACCTAAAGCTTGCATATTTGTTCTCTAGGAGAATTGAAACGTTCTACATGGCGTTTTTGTTTCAATTGAGTGATTCATATATTCTTCCTTCAGAACATATCAACTCAAGACATGCACAATAGGTCAAAAACTTTCAGCTACGGTAGTCCAGATCAAGTGTGCCACATGATTAAACTACTGCAAAAATGTCTCGTATTGTTGACAATGACAGAAGTATTTTGATTTCAGGTCTACCACCTTTACTTTTATTTTTTTTAAAATTTTCTTGACAAACTGCAATTTGACTGATGTAAAACTGTGACACATTTTTTACTCCCAAGGACTATCCCACCAAACTATGTAATAATTAGACAAATCTTTAATTCACACACTTAAAAACACATCATAAAAGTCGAAAATGAAGTGTGTACAAACCAAATACCTGTATAATTTCCACTTTATTCCTCCGCGCTGTAGCTGTTCTCACCGTAGTAACATTAACACGCAGTCCCCCCCACTCACTGTCGCGCTTTCATTTCACACAAAAGTGGGGCAGTGTAATGAGCTGATGGCTATTGTGGCTCTGATGCTTTGGGGGCAGTACTTTACTCCAGTTCAAGGGTCCGGCTGTGACATAAACCCTATGTGACTTCTGCATATTACTGCTGTATTGGCAGCCCCGGACGAAGCTCTACCAGTGCAAAAATATGCCTGTTTTGTGGGTAGCTTGGACAAACGTGTAGTGTGCATTGGTTAAAGTGCATTTTTCCTTTTGTTCAAAGCAAATAGGCAATAACGTCACGGAGAAAAGCAAGTGGTGTACTTTCCTCTTGAAAAGTTATACCTTTAAATGGGCAGGTTTTACTAAATGGGTCAAGTGAATGACTTAAATGTGTATACAGTACACACATATATATATATATATATATAAATATATATTATATATAATTTTATATATACCTATATATATATATATATATAATATATATATATATATATATATATATAAATTTATATATATATATACTAATACACATACAACACACACATATATATATATACACATACACATATATATACATATATACATATATAATACATTATATATATACATATTTAACATACACTATACATATACATATACATATACATATACATACACATACATATACACATACATACATACATACATACACACACAGTATTTCTCATTCAGCAGATTCGTTTTACACCATGGGTTACCAAAGAAAGCCGGCCATCACTGGTGTTGAAGTGTTAAAGGGGCGAAATGACAGGCAAGATGTCAAGAACCACACAGCACAGCTACAATTATATGTTAATGTTATTCATTCTGTAGGTGGAGGCGTTAATATAAGCCCTTTTGGGTTTTTTGCCTCTTCTGCACCTACTTTGTTATTTACTGTATTTTTTATTGTTGTTGATGTTGTTTCATATGTGCAAAAAAACAAAAAGAGACAATGGCAACCCAACAGTTTTGAGCAAATGCTGTAAACGCACCACGACTGACCCATCGAATCATTATGATTGGCAAAATAATGAACAGTTGTTCAGGAGCTCTCACTCTGGTCAAATCTGTGAAGAGACGAGCTCGCTCAAAGTATGAATTCTGGTGTTTTTTGAACGTATTTTTAGTAATGAAAAGAACGAAAAGTGTTAAGATGGATTTTGGACATAAACATCTAACTGCCTGGGAATACTTACTTGGAATAACATGGAGAGAGCTACAAGCAGAAAAAGGTTTGTGAAATCATCAGTCAGCAGATTAAAGCGGTTTGGCTAAAATCACCAAGATTTGTGCCAAACTACTCACCAGAAAGAGGAAAGCGAGGAAGAGGTAAGAGGCCAAAGGTTACATACGGAGCACCTTTGATATCGACGTGTGTTATTTGTGGTTATACATAGTAGGGCTGCTAAATGTTTTACAACCAAAGCGAAATCGCAATTTGCAAATCTCGACTGCAAATATTGAAGTCCTTTGCAAACAACAAAATGTCCCGTCTCACTATAAAACCGGCTGACTCCCTTGTTTAGACCTTCTTTACAAACATGTTATGAAAATAAGTTTATCTGTTCATATTTCAGTCTTCGGTCAAATGTGAATGCTCCCTAAAATGTGCACTTGAATGCATCTGAAACCACAGCTCAGCCCTAACACATACTGAACCCTCACCACAGTTTATTATTTATAGTATAATAATGTGCCTTTGAACAGAAATGCTGAATCCATATTAGACGCAGTAAGTGATGTGGAATGTAGCAGTCTGTTCAGTTTTATTGACGGTTGAAGTTCCCCGGGGTCTCGGCTGTAAGTGGTGACCCAAGTCTGATCCGTGGAGTCATGAACCATTTCAAGTTTGGAAGTAAATGCCCATTACTTGTATTTATCAACTCAATAAAAGCCCATTCTTGCGTGTACTTCCAGTTACCTCAGAGATTTCGAAATAAGTTTAGCGTGTAAAAATAGCTCCAACAGAGTCACTGATGCTAAAGATATGGTTTCATCTGTGTTGTCTGGAGACTTACGTAACATTTTGAACATTATTCTGAACTAGGGAATGGAAATACATTCTTCTTTCATCGATGAAAAATGTTGCTCTGAACACTGCGCTTACTGAAGTTACGGAGGTGATTAGGTGGATTGGCTGCTCATTTAACTAGGTTTACAGTTTGTGTGCCATGTGCTGGAGTTCACCAGGGTTACACAAGCTTTGTGGACGGGAACAGGTCTCTCACCGTTGTGTCGGCCAACGGGACGAACAGCAGTGCAGAGTACTTGGGCTTATTGGAGTCCCTGGGAGGGGTACTGGACAGTGCACAGACAGTAGAGCCCGTTGCTTTACTGGGGGTCTCCCAAAGGCCAGAGGTCAATGATCGACATTTTTGTTTCTGTCTCAGAGACTTGGGTGAGGGCTGAGCTGTCAACCGATCACCACCTGGTGGTGAGTTGGATCCGGTAGCAGAGGAGGAAGCCGGACAGACTGGCAGACTCAAGCGTATTGTGAGTTTCTGCTGGGAACAAATTGCGGAGCCCTCTGTCAACAGAGTCTTCCACTCACCCGGGACCCGGGACACACTGGACTATTTTGGTTGCTCTCCAATGCTAACTCTTAAAAGAAACTTTCCACAAGCCAGAGAATCAAACCTTAAACCATTTTGTTGTGAGGTTAGAGTGATCTCCATACAGCCACCATTCCATCTTTGTTTTACCATGTAAATGTAGTGGGCAAAGTGTTAGAAACATTTCATCCAAACAGCAAAGAAACGGTAACAGTAAGTTGTAAGAAGTTCTTGTTTTTTTGTCTATAGGCTGTAGCTCACATCTGCCTCTAACCTGCATGATTCCAGCTCTCACACTCCACAGGCAGAGTCTATGAGGCACACTCTCCTCCTCCTCGCTGCTCTTCATCTCCTGCCTTCTCATTACACTGGACTGCTCTCTTGGGTCCATCACGCTGGCATTATTATTGAGGTTGAGCTCCGAACATGCTACTCTTCTCCACATGTACAGTTCACAAATCTAAAGGCAATGATTGTGTGATAATGATATCCAAGTGAGGGGTCTTAAAAGTAAGGAAGAGTATAAAGAACCAGTGGCATTTCCATTAAAAATAAATCAATCGTTGCACCCAAAGGAACGCTCACTAAGACCAAAGCTAAGGTCGACCACAATAATAGGTGAATGAAGACGCTCACTGCTCTCTGTGTGAATATTACTGTTCATTCTGTTTCATAAGGAAATTCAGTGTTCAAAATCCCAATATCTGTGTCTGACATGATGGACAATTTATTTATGTTGTCATTTGGTGCAAGCCGATGATCCAATCAAAAAGCAGAAAGAGCGGCAAATGATCCTCCCATTTTAGACTAAATCCAGTGTGTTTAAACCTGTGTTTTGTTCTCTCTCTGGTCTGAACGGTCACTACTTAAAGCCCAGCTCCTGCACCAATCATGCATCAGTGCTAGTGCAGCCTCTGCAGCTCAGTGAGACTAGAGTCCTAGAGGTTCTGAACCGAACATGAGCCATGACCTATCCTAAACTGAAGGAGAAACACTTGGATGTGTCTTCTGACCTGAAGAAGGCTACGTACATCACCTTTCAGTCACTCACTATGGGTTTCAGTCACAAGGACCTTCCCTTTATGGCTGCCATTTTGAGGAGTTGACCATGATATAGAGTGTTTTGTTTCGACTTGTTAATTGCTATGAAAATGGTCCTACAACAATGAATAATAATAATACTTTGCTATTATTATTGTTCATTGGTTGTATGTTGCACCTTAATGCCGAAACAAGTTCTTATGTTTGTGAATTTTGGTAATGGCAATAAACCTTCTTCTGATTTTGATTCTAAGTCTAATACTGGCCTGACTCCTTGAATCCTAATGTTATAAGATTTCAAAAGAAGTTTCTATTCAGAGCTGAAATAATGTCTGTAAAAAAAGGGTTATAGTATATTAGAGTCACTACATGTCAAAAATACAGTCACGCTGGAAGCAAAAGTCTATTCATGGACATACTGTATTAACATATTCATGGGCAAATCTGTAGCTATTGCTCTCCCCACTGCCAGCAGAAGTTTAGGATGGTGGTAAAATTAATTATTCGGGGGCATGCTGTCAAAATGTACTCTGGATACCTCACCCAGAAAACTCTCCAAAATGGACCTGTAGCTGTAATGAAACAATCAGTAAAGAATGAGAAGCAGCCTGCAGACTACCACTGCCTGGAACGTCTGTGCATGTGAAACTACATGACTTCAGAATGCTACTACAACACAGTGCTTATTATTTATGTCAAGGTAACTTTCATTTTATTTCAATTTTCAACCTAATTTATCTGTAAGCGATTAAATAACTAAGGTTTAGTCGCCCAACACTATCAACCAACTTACTGATTAAGCGACAAAACCTTTTATAAGTTATTTAATCAGGTTTATAAAAGGTCAATATGGGTGATTTAGCTGGAGTTTTTGTTGTGACTGGTCAGTTTATTCAGTGTTTTTTGACATATCAATGTGCAAAAGGACTTCTCTGTATGTATTTGCATACTTTTCTGTATGTATTTCAAGATTATTGAGTCAATTTACACAATCTTATGACCTTCTGTGTGCATTTTGGAGCAGATACATAGTCAGATTGTGGAAACTCTTAATAATGTTAGCACTGTACCTTTCTCCCCAACTATAATTGAAAAGGTCATGTCTTTAGTCGACCAAGAATTAATTTGCTTGACCATTTGAAACCAACAAATAATCGACAAATTGAGAAATTACATCTAACCAAAAACAGGTCAACTTTTGAATTCAATCACTATAAAAAAAATGTTTTATAGTTCTATTTTGTATTGCAGTGTCTTCAAAGACTAAACTTGAGCCTGTGTGAGAAAGTGGAGCATCCAAAGAGTCATCTGGACCACGGCCTGGCCAAAAGGACGGACCGGGAGGAGAGCTGTCATCAAAGGATATTAGCACTGACATGATACAGAGGCACAGAGTCAAAGCTGGTCCAAAGTCACGCTGAGCAGGAGCCAGGCACAAACACTGCTGTGAGGGCCCTGTCGCTCCTGCTCCTGTCACAACCTGCCGCCGTTACTCTGACAACCTTTCTGAATGGTTAGTGGCAACTAAGTTTATCCAGATTTGAGTAGAAGTGACTGAAATTGAGCTAAATGGTTTTCCAAAGCGGGCCCTGGTCTTTTCTCCCAGATTTCTAATGGGTAAGCTTTTGCAGATCCACCATTCAAAGAAACGCATGCTTTATCTTTATAAAAGCATTCATTCCCACCAAACTGGGGGGAAGAGCCTCCTGAACAAGCGCACAAATGGACAACAGGAATCTTAAACTTAGACAGAAGTTTTTCATCATATGTTTTCATGCACAGATAACATATTCTATAAAATAACTATAGCCTGTTTTGTTGATTTGTTTACAATGCCTTAGTTTCACCTGAAACTAATGTTCTTTGGTACAATCCTATGTAACAATCCTATTCTTTGTTGGCTGCAGCTCCCTAATCACTGATGAGTACCTGGTTAGCACCTGACTGTTCATTTCTCTTCGTTGACCAAGGTGTAAAAACCCTAGCGTTCTATGCTTTCCTCACTGCATTGGACTGACAACACTACTTTCCAAATAAGAACTTAAGCACTATGAAGTCAGCATCGCAACAGTACTTAATGCTAACGATTATATATCAAGATTGTGGTTATGAAAAATGAACCCAGCACAGAAGGAATGAGCGAATACTGAGGCATTAACTAAAGGAGCGAAGACATTAAAACATTATAATGAGTGCCTTCGCTTGTAAAATCTTGCATTAAAAAAAACATGAGTCACCGGATGCTACCACTGCGATAAACATTACGGTACAACAGCCGATTTAATGTGACCCGACGCATCTTTATTTTGTACCATTAAAAGACAACATTTCACATTCAAACCAAATACTGTGTCAGATAGTGTGTAGCCTTTTGTTCGCTCTCCGTGAAGACAGTAGCGTTGTCTGTTTTTGTGTGTGGGAGGTATCTGATGAGGAGATTGGGGATTGCGCTTTGAGACGGCTGCGTCGGTGAGCTCTGGGTGGTGTGCGCAGGCTGCTGCTGCTGCTGATGGAGGAGGAGGATTCACAGTTTTAATGCTAACATCTGCTCAAGCACAAGCTCAAATACAGCAGGCCTGAAAAGGAACGGTTTGTGCCGATCCAAATGTGCTACTAAACAATGTGAGAAGAAAAGTCAGCAAAGTCGTCACATTAACAAGTCGAGTATTTAAATGTGCTCTGTGAAATTTTCTGTTAGGGTTCTGCCACCGTTTTCATTGCTTTACCTCGAATGTTTACACTGTGAGGCATTCAGTTGTCGTCCGTAATCTTGCGTGTTTTAATTGCTTAAATGTTCATTGAAAAAGGGCCGCAACTAACGTTTAGTTTAGTAATAATACTGTTGATTAATTGATTAGTTGTTGAGAATGTGAAGGCCAGTGAAGGAGCGCAAGTTCACATGTACAGAAAAACGTGTTGTCTAAGTTCTCAAAATACACAAATAAAAAGTAGCTTCAGCTTCATTTATCAAGCTAGATTAACTGCAAAACGTCTTAATGTACAGATTAGAACAAAATAACATTGGTAACCTTCACCTGAAAATGGGGAGAAAGAATCATGAGTGTGATTTATTAGTGTTTCTCTCTTGCAGGAGTTTAATGCAATGAGGAGAAACAACGCGGAACCCCTAGTGGTGGGGGACAGGCATTACCAATCGATCGACAAAAGGATTCAGGCGTTCTCGCTGATTACTGATGAAATGGTCAGAAATACCTCAAACTAAATTACAATTAGTGCAAACATGACAAATAACAGCAGACTTTTAACCATATTTATATTGTTTTTAGGATTCTGTAAATTAATATTTATAGCAAACCTTTTAACTGTCTGTTTAAGCATGAACTCACTTTATGAATCACACCACTGTACAAAGGCAAATAGAATTGTTTTAGGGACATTTAGTACCTATCACACTTGTCTGTCATTGATTTGCCTGAAATGTCCCAAAGTATGGCATTAAAATGATCTATTTTGCATTTATTTGATTGTTTATTTGTACCATAATGTGTTTCAAACTAGGTTTTATTTCATGATGTACGTGCACAGGGAAGTTTGAGTGGGTCAGGTCCAACAATGTGTGTGTGCGAGCTGTGTGTGTGTCCTGTGTGTGTGAGCTGCATGTGTGTGCTGTGTGCGCGCTGCGTGTGCGCTGCGTGTGCGCTGCATGTGCGCTGCGTGTGTGCGCTGCATGTGTGCGCTGCGTGTGTGCGCTGCGTGTGTGCGCTGTGTGTTGTATGTGTGTATGCGAGCCGTATGTGTGTGTGTGAGCTGTGTGTGTGCGAGACGTGTGTGTGTGTGAGCTGCATGTGTGTGCTGTCTGTGTGTGTGCTGTCTGTGTGTGTGCTATCTGTGTGTGTGTGTGTGTGTGTGTGCTGTGTGCTGTGTGCGTGGTGTGTGTGTGTGTGCTGTGTGTGTGTGTGTGTGCGTGTGTGTGCTGTGTGTGCTGTGTGTGTGTGCTATGCGTGTGTGTGTGTGTGCTGTGTGTGTGTGTGTGCTGTGTGTGTGCTGTGTGTGTGTGTTGTGCGTGTGCGTGTGCTGTGTGTGCGTGTGTGTGTGTTGTGCGTGTGTGTGTGCGTGGTTGTGTGTGCGTGTGTGTGTGTGTGTGTGTGTGCGTGAGCTGCTTGTGTGTCGCTTGTGTGTGCTTGTGTGTGTCTTGTGTGTGCTTGTGTGTGCTGTGTGTGCTGTGTCTGTGCTTGTGTGTGCTTGTGTGTGCTTGTGTGTGCTTGTGTGTGCTTGTGTGTGCTTGTGTGTGCTTGTGTGTGCTGTGTGTGCTGTGTGTGCTGTGTGTGCTGTGTGTGCTGTGTGTGCTGTGTGTAGGCGTGGACTTCTGCTTGAAGAAAACAAAATGAGCCAGGACCTGGTGTGTTCCTGTGCACGTCGTTTTCAAAATGACAAAACATCAGCTTGAATACAAAACACCCTCTAATTCCCCTCAGAAGCAGTTGTGATTACACGAGTAATTGAAAATCTAAAGCCATTGTGCTCTACACACAAACTTCTTCAAACTGGTTCCTTTGAAGAAGGATCTGAATATCGATCATCTTCTGCCTCTTCTCTGAAAACTGGATGCAGGTGCACAGTTTGTGCACACGACCGCACAAGCCCACGCCAAGTTGTCTTTTTATAAATCCCAAATTTAATGTGGAAAATCACGTGCGTCACTTTTGGACCCCATTTTGTACACACGCACCCTTTATAAAAGGAGACCCCAGGCCTGTATCTTGGCCTTGTTGCGTTATCTGCTCGTCTAGATCGATACATTTAATGCCATACTGTGGAACATCCACGTCTTCTGGGAGATAAGCAGGTTGCAGACCCTTCACCAGAAAGGTTTTATTGCGCACTTCAAATCTTTCTCTTGCCAAAAAATCCAGACCCATGAAACAGCAAACTAAAATGTCTAATCTGGAGAGGATTGTTGTAATTCCCAGCACATTTTACAGCAAAAACAAACATTAGTTTCAAGCTCGGATCAGGTGCAACAGGTTGTGTCTGCAGCGGCTCAAGTGTCAATCACCTCTTCATTTCCAGGCTGCGTGGCTGGAGCTTTGTGTGGGCTCTGACTGCTGATGTAACAGTCACGCAGCTAATGTAGCCTACCTTTTGTTATGCTAAAACTGTCCACAGAAGAACTGAATATTCAAACGTTTGAGACTAACACTTAAGTTTTAGATCTGACAAGAAAAAAATGTATGTGGGCAATCAAAAACTTCTGAAACATGATTGTTTCCCAGTGAATCAAATACTGTAGGAACATCCACGTAATCCCTGCAGAAGATCCCCATCTTTTCTCAATTTCAAAGGTTTCAAAAAATAATCTAGAGGTTATAAATTAAAGGCATTTTGTTTGAAGAAGACACTGGGATAAATCTGGGAGAGGACCTTTGTTACTACTCTAAAAGGAATAAACTACCGCAGGAAACAAACGAAAGCCCTTCTTTGTTGTGAGCAATGCCTGTTTTGACTTTTGTATCTTGAGTTTTAGGCAGTTTAAGCTTTTAAATGAATCAGATGTCAATTCCTGGCTCAATTCCTAGAAGGCATCATGGCATTTGACTGGCTACAGACCATAACAGAAGAACTCAAGATGATGATGACACGGGTGGATTTATTATCATGACAAAACACGATAGAAGAAAAATCCCCCAAATTTGTAATATTGCATTGGTTGTCTTGGAGATATGCTAATGCTACCGTACTTTACTTGCAGTGTATTCTTTCAAACAAGGAGACCATATTGTTGTTTTATTTACACTTTTCACATTCACTTTTTTGAGCAATGCCTCAATCACAAACATTTATGGCTCATTTTAGCAATTTTTTTAATGGATTATAACCTGAATATCATCAAGCGGATCATTCATTTTTGTAAACATTGCCCACCCAAGCTAATATTTAAAGAACGTACTGTATAATTGTCAGCAACTCTGTCTGTCTGTCACTTTTTTTTTACCCCTCACTGGTTCATTGCAAGTCTATTAAGATCAAAAATGACCCTGTGGCGACCCTTTTAACTAAAAGAGCTGTGAGGGCAAACCACAAATTACACGCTATCCATGGTGGGGTTAAGTTGTACAAAACATCACCTCAGCCCATGCGCCGGTAAATAAAGAAACTGCACATCAACTGGAAAAAGACCACCTCAAAATACCTATATTTTGTTTGGGGGTTTTTTTGCTCTTCTGTCCATTACAAACCTGGAAAGTTCACATTTCAGTTAGACCTGTCATGACAATATCTACTGTTCAATATATTTTACCTGGAGCAATATTTTTTATATGTAGAAATACAGTGCACTTTGAGATGTGTTATCGTGACAGACCTATATACGCAGCTGGAGTTTTAGAGATAATAGCATTTTTCTGCATCCTCCTTTGTCACAACTGACCTGCTCTCGTTCTGAAATGCAAAGCGACGCTCAACAATCTTCTTGCGTCATTTCAGTCCGATGTAGCTTTAAAAAATTGATTACAAAATGCATCTTGTTGTTTTGAGTACTATAAAAAAATCCCGAGTAGCGGGAAGTTGCCATAAGGCTTCATTTCCATTATGTTTTCATCAGAACATGGCTTGAAGCATTTTTCTATTGACTTGCCAGTTTTGATCTGATAAAGAAATGGGGACATGCTGTATTTGTAACTGTTGGCTATGAAATTGATATTGAATTTAACACCCCAAATCTTCCCAGCCAGTCACTTGCCGCGCTGTTCATTTTCATTTAAACAACAGTATTCGCAAAAGGTGACAATCTGCAATTATTCTGAGAGGAAGATCGGAAGCTTAGGCCAAACTTGTTAACCTCCAAACCTTCTTTTTCAAACCAAGAAAAGGATGAAGCTGAACTGCCACTGCACACAGAGCTATACGGGCAGAATTAATTGAAAGTATGAATTTAGAGGGGAAAACAGGGGGGGGGAGACACACATAGAGAGGTGTGCGTGATGTAACAGCTGAGATTTTATATGGAAATGTGTGGCATGGCTCTTAATTCAATCATAGTTCTTCACATTTCTCTCTGGAAGTCATCTCCATTTTCTTACATAAGGTGCTACAGTTATGCTCCAGACTTGTGCTAAAGTGCTTTGAGTGGGGGATATTGTGTCTGCCACTAAATGAATCCCCTTTATTCTCTGTCACACGGTGAAGAATTGAATACTGTCTCAAATGAAATTACCAAAATGAGCAGCTCACATCCAGATGGTGTGAAAACATGACGAATGACACGGACATGAGCCAGATAACTCAATCCCAAAGAGAGACGTCATGGCTCACGTTTGAATATGAGGCTCAATGTGCACAACATGAGAATTGTCCCCATTGTGCACGCCATATTCAGCAGTGAAGTTACGCCAGACACAGAAAGAAAAAGCCGGGGATGTAAGGGTTGTTTCATGGATGTTCTTTTTGTAGAAAGCTCGACGCGCAGCCACTTCAAAGTTTGCTCAGCGCGCTTCTGCTTCGTGCTCAAAAGCGCACGACAAACGGTGGTAAAACCTGATGCGCACCTCACACAAGCAGCTTGAATTTACAAAAATAAAACCCCAGACAGAAGTTAAACGCGGGTTTTACCTGTGGCAGGCGGTGTGGAGCATGTCTTGGGCGTCAGCGCACTCCGAAGGAAACAGTCCGTAAAACACGCTGCTCTCTGCTCTAGAGCCACACTTCCATCCACTTTGGTTTGAAAAGACACAGGCACCTGCCGATCCGCGCGCGCACACGCCCGTACCAACCAGTGGTTGTGCTCCGTCAGCGGATTTTCTATGGACCACTAGGGGCTGGACGCGCCGCTGCGCAATGACGCACGCCATGGACTCGCAGCTGATTTGGAGTCTCCAAAGCTGTCCAAAGACGAGTGCCCACTGTATCAGGCACCATAACGTCCTCTGCGCGCGAGAGACGGAGCGGGAGGGGGCACGAGGTGACAAAACATCTGTGCACAGAGTTGAACGCGTTCATGTAAAAGAGACAGTGATGCACTGAATTAGGACTGTCAAGAGGATACTTAACAAAAACAGACCCAGTTCCCAATGGACATATACAGTGAACACGGCAGTTGTAAAGCAACAACTGCCAACAACAACAGTCGAGCACAAGGAAACATAACTAAAAACACATGTATAAAAATCAGGAAAAACAACCATTATACAAGCATTATCATTATCATCATTAGGATACATATGGACAAGAGCTAGGACAATCATCTGCAATTGAAGGATGATAAATGCTAGTTCCAAATATGTACAAATAATTTCAGAACATTAAGCAGTCCCAATCAGTGTGCTCAGTATAAAATCAGAGCACATTATACAGGGAAAAGAATGGGCTGAGCAAATCTGAAGGATGAACAGTGCTTAAATGTAATTAAAGACAAATACGTGTAGCAATGTAGACTTGTCCAAGGGTTTTGGTGAGGGATATGTGAAGAATTATCAATCCGGTTTACTCTCCCAAAGAATGTACCTCCCACACTATGTCTGTTGGGATCAATTTAGAGACAAGCTCACTATTAACTTTGGAACCTCTTATTGGAAAGTGTATCTACAAAATCAGGAAACTGAATTGCACACCCTTTGGTCCTGCCGTCAATACCTGAACTTATAGGAGGGCTGCCATAATGGGCTCCCATTGGTTGGGGATGAGTCAGCGCTTAGTGGGGGACACTGTGGGCCTAAATTATTATCAATAAACGATGATCAAAAAACAAACCCCAAAATCCCTGCAAATGCTGGACTGCAGTTGCCTGACCAGTCAGTCCCAACACGTTTTGACAGACTACTTTTGAACAGAATGTAGGAGGGACGGGCTGGTCAGGCAAGGACTGCAGATGCCATCACGCAACATCAAATACGTTGAGTCAGACATAAAGGAGAGCTGAAGGAGAGTGGAGGAGAGTGGAGGAGAGCTGAAGGAGAACTGAAGGAGAGCAGAAGGAGAACTGAAGGAGAGATGAAGGAGAACTGAAGGAGAGCAGAAGGAGAGCAGAAGGAGAACTGAAGGAGAGAAGAAGGAGAACTGAAGGAGAGCTGAAGGAGTGCTAAAGGGGAGCTGACGGAGGGCTGAAGGAGAGATGAAGGAGGGCTGAAGGAGAGATGAAGGAGAGCTGAAGGAGAACTGAAGGAGAGCAGAAGGAGAACTGAAGGAGAGAAGAAGGAGAACTGAAGGAGAGCTGAAGGAGTGCTAAAGGGGAGCTGACGGAGGGCTGAAGGAGAGATGAAGGAGGGCTGGAGGAGAGATGAAGGAGAGATGAAGGAGAGATGAAGGAGAACTAAAGGAGAGCTGAAGGAGTGCGAAAGGGGAGCTGACAGAGGGCTGAAGGAGAGATGAAGACGAGATGAAGGAGAGCTGAAGGAGTGCGAAAGGGGAGCTGACAGAGGGCTGAAGGAGAGATGAAGGAGAGATGAAGGAGAGCAGAAGGAGTGCGAAAGGGGAGCTGACAGAGGGCTGAAGGAGAGATGAAGACGAGATGAAGGATGCGGAAGGCGAGCAGAGGAGCTGTCCATGGTGCTGACCTCTGCTACTGTCTGTCTGCCTGGGATCTAGAACACACACTTCTCTTACACTTTACAAAGATGTGAGTCTGGTCACAGCTTCGTTTGTCGTGCCTCGAGCCAAACTCAAACAGAAACGTGCAATCAAATTTGTTTATGTCAGTGACGCATGTGAAGCAAAGGAGGTCAAATCATACTTCTCTCACCAGGTTAAGAGTTTAACGCATCGATTCTGCACAAATCTGTGATGTTTTTCACTCCAGTGGGATTTTTTCTTTTTTTTCTTTCTTTTTTAGCCTTATCTGTTTTGATATGATGGACCATCCGCGTCCCTGATTGGCTGATCCACCTTTCAATCACACCCCTCTGACCTCCGGGATATGAAATCCACAAGCCATCGAATGCTATAATTGCTGATATCAGTGTCTAAGTGTTGTTTTTTAATGTCAGTAAATGTTATCTGTCAATTTATATTCAAAAATGTCAAAAAGTGATGCTTGTTAATGTCAAAAACGGTTGGTTGGTTGGTTTGTTGGTTTGTTTGTTTTGTTGTTGATAAGTGTTGCCTTTTATGTTACGCAAGTGCATTAATATAAAAATAATAAAGATGATAATAGCTACTGTTCACATTAAATTACCCAGAACCAAAACTACCGCACAAAATTGGAGCGTTGTAAGTGTTGAACAATAGAACTACAATAAAATAAAACAAACATTTCAGGAAGATAAAGCACTGCATAAATAGCACTCGCACAAGTGAACAAAGACACAAGATTGCATTTGCATTTCTTGTGAATAAACCGTTAGCCGGGCCACTGTCATTCTACTGGAAGAGTACAAAGCCTGGACTAAACCGTTGACACTGCTGTGATTCGGCTGCTTCTTGTGTCTGTTTGAAGAATCCGAGTGGCAGTAATGTTGTCAGTGCGTGTTTACCGCTCCACCTCCTTCATACTGTACTTCCGATCTGCAGACGGAGAAATGGCTTCCCACAACCACAACACTGCAGTGGAAAGAGAAGAGACAATTGAACAAGGAACAGTTTGAAGCGTCAGAAACTTGATTAGGAAGATTTCGATTGTATCCATTTCACCCAGACTTAGTTTAGAGTTGGTTTGTCCCCTTAAGTCCTGTTTCATTAACGTTACCAGCCAGAATGCAGCATAAAAACTGTATTCATGATAAGATATAAAAAAATATACAAACTTTACAAATATGTACATCTAAAATGATTCTAGTCATTTCACGTTTTAGATTTCCGATGCCATCACAGCAATTATTAGAATTAGAACAGGCAAATGACAATAATTAATCAAGAAAGTAAACAAATAATTCAATAATTAAATTAAAGTAAAGGCACAATTTTTTTTCTGGACTGTTACGTTGTGTTTGGATAAATGGGATAGATTTACCCATGGGCACCCAAAAAAAAAAGTATATTAAATGTGTCGGGGGGTTAATCCGATGTGGTAATTAATGATCACAAGACATATCCAATCTGCTTCTGAAGCTTTATAACCCGCTAAATTATAAAACCATAGTGTTTTAAATGTGTTTTTAGTTGAACAACAATATTAAACAACTGCATAGCTATAGATACCGTCGGTAAAGCGCCAATTCATTCAGGGGCGTGGTCTGACGTGGGTGAACATGTTCAGTTGATTCAATGGGAAACAAAACCATTTCCCCTTTTTCCATACATTTCTGGCAAATGATGTGTATTTTAAGCACAACTAACTTAAGTCGAGTCACAAATGAGTCTAAACGGACATTGTTGATGTGGCGATACCACGTTCTGTAGATGTTGAAATACAACAGGTGGCGCTAGCATCAGAGCAGACACATTTGGGCTGTTGAACCACTTTATTCTCCTCCGTGTCTTCATATCTCTATTTGGTACAATATAACTCCACATTTGCAGAGCAGCTCTTCCACATTGAAATTAAAGTGAAAAAATGTTTGGAAAATTGACTTCTGGAATCGTTGTCTTTGACTATAAAGCTCCATACTAGCTCTAGCGCCCTCTAGACATGACATGACTGCATTAATCTGAAAACAACCCATCTTCCGTGTTCATCTGCACGTATAAGATGGACAGATAGGACAGATTTGCTGTGACAGTGCTTCCTCTGTGAGTGGGCCGCTCACTGGACGCCCTCCAAAGTGAAAGTCGCTGCAGGGGCCGAAGTGCAGGTCAGTGAGGCACGAGCTGATCCCATCTGATCTCACATGTGCCATAAGAGACCGGCACTCAAGCGAGACTTGGTCCTCCACTGGCACACAGCCGCCACGTCCCCATGGGGGCAGGGGAAACACATCTCCATGGTGACAGGGGGGCCACGAAGGGGACACCTCTTCACGATGACAGCGGGAACACCCAAGAGATAGTCCAGGGGGGAGACAGTGGAGAGATGTGGGTTTCAGGGAGGAGTCTCCATTATATACTATAGGCCTGTAGAGTTGTGATGTCACCTGAAAACCGCACAGGGGCCAACGCTTCATTAAAAAAATAAATTACCATTGAAAAACACCGTAGTGCTCCAGGCGGTACTTCCGGGTTTGTGATCAATAAAAATGCTCAATAATTACATGCTGACAGTCGCAGTGGTCTGATTTACTCTTTACAGCATTCATTCCCTTTTAATAAAGTCTTCTCACCCTAGAACATTTCACACTCCATAAAATATTTGTCTTTCACAAATCACCAGGTTAAGAAACAACTATAAATCTAGTCTGAACCAAATCTAACTCTAAAGCTGATCTGCATCACATGTAAACTCCTTCAGGCTGGATCATAAACTGAGCACACACCACAAGGGCCCGTTTGGGTTCATTCCAAACTGGCCTTAGTTTTAAGATCTGGCAACCCAAAAGTGTCATTCAACTTTCTGATTTGACAATAAACTTGAGAACCACGATCGAAGCCTTGACAATTGTTCACCAGCTTTGTCCAGTGACATTGAGATGCTGACAGGGCAGAGCACCACTAAACTGTCCAGTAAAACTTCCAGTGGTCATTTTCTTTTGCCAAAAGTTAAAAGAAAGTAGTTATCTTCGATAAAAATCTTCAAATAGCTTTTCGAATGGAGACTATTACTTTGACAAGCTATCAAAAGTAACCTATCTGAACAACGAGCCAGGGCACCACCTTGTCATGATAAAATGGAGAACAAATGGCCAAAATGTCCACAGATTTACCACTAACACAGAATAATAAACAGACTACATTTACACGTATGCGCATCTGTTGTGTGCGTTGTTTGAGTGATTTGTACCACTGCATTTCTCTTTCTTATAATCATGGTTAATATATCTGGTTTAGTAGTATTTTGTTTTGTACTCTAGTAGGTAGTAAAGAGCGACTTTATTCTGCCTGAATCTTCACGTTTATAGGATTTTTATATAACTTGCCAAATGTTTATATTCATAGTGTCCTGGAGATGTTTGTGTGAAAGTGAAAGGTTTTCAAGTTTGATAAATAATGCAATATAGTATGCTGTAAGATTGTATATTTAGTATTTCATTGAGGTGGTACTTACAATAGTCAAATGCTTTTTTCTACAAATGATATACATAACTCCCGTCACCTGCCAAGCTCCTCGCCCCCGCTCCTCTGTCCTTGTCACGTCACAGCCTCGTACCTCGTGAATATCCTATGACGTTTCAGTGATGTGTGATTTTATTTTATTTTTTTCGTATGCACGTGGGAGCGAGGAGCAGGTGACCGGGAGAAGGCTATCTCGCCTCTCATCACACATGCCTCCACAAACCCCTCGTAAACCCCGCCAGCTCGCGCTCATTCCTCCTCCTCCTGCCACATGAGAATCCTGTCTGGGCATTTCGCTGCGTCCACCTGTGTCCTCGTCCGTCCGCGGCTGCGCTCGCCCTGGCGTTTTGTTCAGGGTTACATTACGCAGGAATTCAAAGCAACTCGATGCATTATTCAGACTCCGTGTTGTTGTGCAGGTAGAAGTGAAGAGTCAGTATGTTGTTCAAGGAAGCGGTTTAAAATACTACCTGGTGGGTCACGGGCCGCACTGAGGATTGCCCACTCGCCGGAGGGTTGATGCTTCAATGTCCATTTGGCTTAGTGCATGCTAGTCAGTATATCGTTCAAGGAAAGCGGTTTAAAATACTACCTGGTGGGTCACGGGCCGCGCTGAGGATTGCCCACTCGCCGGAGGGTTGGTGCTTCAATGTTCATTTGGCTTTGTTCATGCTATTCCTAAGGCGGTTCTACCAAATTGCAGATTCTCATCATTGTTGCACCAAAGAGGGCATCCAGCACACAAACTTAAGTGGGAAAAAAGGAATACTACTCCTGTGTTGCAAAAGAACATTGAATTAGGTCTATTGAAGGTGTGATTGTCACCTGAGTCATATTTTGTCATCTACTTTCTATTCATCTACTCTGATTCCGATCTATTGTTTTCTTTGTTTTGGTTAAGGTCTGAGGATGAAGTTGTAAATGGGTGACAGATTGTGCCTTAGGTCTCCATTTCTGTTCAGATTTCTGAAACGATATAACTCAGGTGACAGGTCACACTTTAGGGTTGCGCAATGGACTTAACAACAGATACTCTTTACTTTCTGTTAGTTTTAGTGTATTTAGCTCCTCCCTTCTGAGAGATATAAGGCAGTGACTCACCAGTTCCCCGTCGGATGAAGTGAAGAAGCTCGTGTGAAAGTGGAGAAACATCTTCACGCTTACAAACCTTTGTTTCAATTGACAATATTCTATTTAAATGTACAATGGAACCTGGACGAGTGAGGGATTACACAGACATAAACACTGCTAATAAGTAAAGTGATTCATGCATGTTTGCCAAATCTTTATTCTCCTGCATTCCTCTAAAAACTATCCTCATTCTTATTTTCTTCAATCTCTAATTTTGATTGAAACTCCAGACAAAAACACAATATGTTTTCCTAATTTTAAAACATATTGTATTGATTCTTGGTGGACTCTGTAAACCTGAATGGGCAACAGATGCGTAGCAGTTCATTTTGACAAACAAGTCTAGTTTGTAACAAGTTTTTTTTGTCAAGATCTCAGTCATAATAACTTTGTAATTGTTTTTATGTAGTTTTAGTCAGCAAGTGTGGTGGACAAATCTAACGCTTGTAAGACCAAAGTTATTTAGCTGAAAACTTTTATAGACCCTGTGAGAGAGTGTGCAGGGGTCTTTTTAAATGAAAACAGGAAGCAGGGGCAAAAAGCAGCCCACAGCTTTCATTGCGGTTGAGACAAGTTAAGTGTGCAATACATAATTCATAAGAGGATATTGAGTGTCTAATAAAGGCTTAATTCGTCTTTGTTATGCACATTTGAAGTGCGGTTGACAGTCGGTTAGAGGTCAGACTGGAGCAGGCCACAGGGGGCGCCACATCCTCTCTCATTATTCAACGATTCATGACGGAGGACCAGGACCTTAATGAAAGATCTGACGCTTTGTTTGAACAGCTTTGTTGTTTTCAAGTTAATTTTCACAATAAAAAAAAACAACTTCATTAAAGGTGACAGATCTGACAGAAAATATTTCATTTTTAGCCAAAAGATTTAGGACGGCCTTAGTTTAACTAATTATGCAAAGGCCTTAACCAAGTAAAATCCTACATATGATAAATCAAGACCGGTAGCTATAAAGACATTGTACACAAATGGCCTTGGTTTACATTTAAACTGAAAAATAAGGTTCAAAATATCTCTTTTTTACTGCTCTAAAGCCTTCTTTTAATATAAGTTTAAGTCTATGGCCTCAAGTCCAAGTCAAGTTCCAAGTCTTATTCAGGTCTTCATACAAATTACCAAATGCAACTCATATTTTTGCAAGTTTTACTATGTCATATTTACTGTGTTCTAAAGAGTTTCAGGAGGAGCATCAAGTCGTCTCAAGTCCAAATCCATTTTATCCTGTCAAGTCTCGACCTCGACATTTTCAAAAGCACAGGAAAAGTTGAGGTTTTGCTGTTTTCTTCCTTTTTACTCTTATCTGCGGTCAAATTACAATTTATTTTATTTATTTAAGATGTGGTTCATAAGATCTAAAAAAAACAAAACAGCAACTCTCCAAGCATTTTATCCCACAAAAATCCAGTGTTTTCCAGCTGCCACTTGCTACCCCTCCATGGACATTTGTAACCACGCCCACATCGCACTGCTCGTAAAGACAGCCGTCATAAGCATATCTCTTGAATGTTCCCCATTCATCTGCTCCATAAAAAGATCTGGTTTGATGCCGTTGAGTCCAAGGTGACCTCCTCGTCTTCAGATGATGGCGCCTTTCACAGCGAAGCCTTGGAAATCGCTTGTGCACGATTTACAACCCATCCGTAAGTGTCCGGGTTCCAACACAGATCGAGAACGCACTTTTCACGCCCTTGACTCTAAAAAGGTTACGATCTATGTCGACATGTTGACTTTTCTATAGCCTTTGATAAAGTATTGCCTGGAAAATGACAGCAGACATGTATTGCCCAAGCGACCAGTCACTATTACGAGAAAGTGGCATTTCAGCAGCTAATGTGGACAGGTTTCACAAGAACTGTTTGGGGCATTGTTATCTTATTGGGTGTTTACAATGGTGTACAAAAAAAACCCTATATAAAAAAATAAAAAAATAAAAAACAGAAAGACAAATAACTGGTTTCTGATAAAGGCATCATCTTTGGGAGGCGACGTAGTATTTCATTTCGCTGTAGAAAAGGTTTCAAAGGTGGTCATCTGGACATTTTATCTTCAGATATTTCAACTTTCCAGAGTTATTTACTTATTTAACAGGAGCTCAAAGAGAAGAAAAGGAGATGTAAAGGGGATGTTTCATATTCAAGCGCTGAGACAAAAACCTCTGCCTTTTGGTTTTGAATGTGTAAAGTTTGTATTTAAGGGTGCGCTCACTCTTGCACATTCACAACATCAAACCTGGGACTGAAGTGGGACTAAACGCTGACACTGAACACTGGACTAGACCAGGCCTAAAGCATGGCTGGAAGAGGACCAAATCAAGTCTACATTTAGATAGAAACTGGGCTAAAACCATGACTAAAAAGCGCACCCTTTATTAACCCCTTTTGTTTGGGGCTTATTTTTCCTAAAACGCTTGAATAAATGAGCCCCATTTCAAACTGAAGCTGTTCCTGAACCTTCTGAAGCACACAATACAGCAGTACACTTGTCTGTATCCATGGACAGGTAAGATCTGCGGAGAGGCGAGTGTGCAAGAATACATATTTAAATGCATGCTGAGAACAACCCTAACCCTAACATCTGAGAAACAGGGTCCACCAGAAAAGTTCCAAAGTCCGGTTTCTAGAAGACAGAGGCCTTCAGGAAACGTCAGGTGTGATGTTTCCGCCGGGCCGCGGGTTAATAATTGCAAGGTTACAGAAGTCAATTACAACGATTACGATGAAAGCGCCGGACGTCCCACCGCTACCTCCGTTTATCTATCACCCTGCAAAAATACAACGTTCAGGCAGTTAGGCAGTAAACGATGCTCTATTTTTCATATCACCACATTATCCGGTACCGCTCGCGTCGACGGAGGAGACATTTCTCTATTCCGCTGGGAGCCCGGGCGTGGGCGGCCGATGCTCCGAGCGGTAATCCTAATGAAAGGTGTAGAGGAGGTATTGACTTTTTTAATTGAGCAACTTTGCACCTTTTCTCATTAAACTGTCACTCAGAGCGATGGAGTATTTTCAGCTTTGACACAGAAGTAAGTAAGAGCACTTAATTAAGCTTTAATCTGTCGCTGTTTACATGCAGTGTTTAAGAGGAGGCTAAACGGCAGTGAAAAGACAAGGGCGACGCACATATAATGACGAAACTATTTAAACTACAAAAGAACATCAACCAAAGTGACATGGATATCTCAGTTGGTTTGTTGGGGAATGCATTACGAATTACCTGGACAAAGATTAAAGCCCAAATTTGAGGAATAAATATGGATATTATAATGTTTGTTAGCTGCATTTGTCTTCTTCTTTAGAACTTCAGATCTTGAGACTAAAATCTTGGTCTGTAGAACATAGATGGTGGGAGGAATTAGTCTACAGTGCGTGTTTTAAAATGAAAGTGACATGGAGAAAATCCCGGACACAGGGAGAACATCCATTCACAAACGGTAAGTGGCTGTAGCACTCTTGCCTCACAGCAAGAGGGTTTGATGGCGGAGTTTGCATCAACACAAAAACATCTCATGTACCACGGGTAAAAATCCTCCAACATCTGGGAATGCCATGAAACTCGTTGATGGACAGGTCAAATGCAGAGGACAATTTGGCCACAGGGTCAAAAAAATTGAGTGTACCTCAGCTTTAAACCGGGGACATTATTGTGACGTGAGAGCGCTACGATGTCGCCCCACGGCATTCAGGGTGAAAAAAGAAAAATACGACTTGAGCTGTACTGGCCATGGATCAATTCAAATATCCGTTAGTTAGAGTACTGCTGGCGTAACCGGTCTGAGTTGGAGCAGAACCCAGTCCATTGTTACAGCAGCCCAGAAAACAGTTTTTCCTAGGAGCGCAGTAAAGACAAACGGCCTGTGTTCGGCCGATGGGGACCCACAGCTTTCAAAAGGGTTGGATTTAGTGATGACATCGGGAGAGGTATTGCATTTTGAAACTCAGCGCTACTTCCTCTATTTTTGTACACGTCTTTTCAACTTTTTAACCCGAAAACTGCCACTTGGCTGATGTAAAAATATGATTAATATGTACGAAAAGTACAATCCAATCAAACCAAGTCGTATGCACTCAATCATTCATTATGGCAAGCGTTTAGGCTTTTTGAAAATAGTTTTGAACCCATTTTCACTGGTATTTTATGGTTTTTCAGCTCTAATTCCTGTGCACCGTGGACATATTTTGTAGTGAAAGCAGTTTGATGGTCGAGATTACCAGGTAAAGTTTGAAACATTGGAGACATCTACCTCTAAAGAACAAAACACAACTTCAGGTGAAAAAACAGCTCCGTCTATTTGGATAAAATGAGTAGCAAAATGTATCTGAAATCCTCCCACAAACAAATAAACCCAGGCAATAATGAAAACACTTTATTGCAGCTTGGCCTTTGAAATAAAGTACGCACCGGTGTGTTTCGGTCCAGCATGGCTTTCCTCACCGTGCAACTTCAGGTATGTTTTGGTTGTTGTTTTCACGAGGAAAAATGATCTGTTAAAAAAGGATGAAGAGGGATTTCAATCTCCATCTGGATCATGCCAATTAAACCAAAACTGCAAGTGTTTCCAAAGCAATTGAATCACTGCTGAGACTACACATCTTCTTGGTATTTAGCCCCAGACTGTGGTCTCTGCAGCGCCATGCATTCGGGTCCGTTTCCCTCTCCTCGTGTCTCCTTGCCTCATGAACCAAAAGGGAGACGGAACAGAGCCTTGTTGTGTCTGCTCCTGCTCAGCTCCGGCGCACCACCGTCACACAGCTGCTGTAGCCAGAGGGGAGCGCTCAAACTGGGGTAAACCTCTCCTGCCGCTCGCCACCACCGCGAACAGATGTCACCAAAGAGCTCCACATTTCAATGCGCTTTTTTTTTTTTTTTTTTTTTTTGCTTCCTGAGTTGAAATGGAGAATCGGTGCTGTGTGTCCCTCGGTACGACACAGGCGGATGTGGTCACGACAATTAGCGCTCCTGAATAAATTAATCCAGTAAAATTATGGTGCAATCTCATTATTCAAATTGTAATGTTGTTGTCTTTTAGGATAAAACATTACTAGGTCGTTAAATAGTCATAGAAAATGGTGGCAGAGAAATTATCGCACGGTTTCCAAAGATATTTGTCTTGGTCCGATACTGAAAATGTTGCAGATAATTGTCACAGATATTTTTTTCTGCACTTCCCCAGTCTCTAATTAATTCCCAGTTTGTCCTCAGTGCGTCAGAGTTGTCTTTCAGAACAGACCAATGGGTAAAAATGTGAATAAAAGAGCATTTATGTTAGAATATGTCTGTATGTTGTACACAATCATGCACCAAACGGTTTCATATCCCAGATGAATACATTGGGTTAGTATTTTTTGGCAAAAGTGAAAAGTTCATTTGTGGACTTCACTAAAGCAAGATCAATTTCTGAATTAAAAAAAGGGAAACAAAAAGAAAATTGGTAGCTGCAAATATAAGTTATTGGCCAAAATGAACGACAAATATCAGACATCGGAATCTGCTGAATAAATAAATCCATATCGGACCATCCCTACAACAAATAGGTCCCCAGTTTGATTCTTGGTTTGTTTTCTGTGTTTTTGGGGGGGTTTTCCTCCAGGTAGTCGGATTTTAGAAAAGATTAGCTAAGTACAATACTCGTGACCAAGATTCTGGCTCGAGATCTTGGAAAATACAATTGTTGGAGTAGTAAACCTCAACTTAGGCTAAAATAAAGTTTGTCATTATCCATTTTGGGTGAAATTTCCAGTAAAGAAGTAAGTTCTTAGAACAATTAACCTTGTACTTGGTTTATCAGATTCTCTCATGTGCATTTGGGACAATAGTAGTGCTCAGTTACATGTAGTATTTTTTTGGAAGAAATTGTACTTTTCAGAGTAGTTTCCCAACACCATACTTTTATTTACTTGAGTAATATATTTGTTAGAGCAGCAGAAGTACTAGTTGAGTGAAAGTGGTTACCGTTACCTCTGTAAGCAAGTCTGTGAACGTCAGAAATTATAAATCAGATTTTATTTTATGACCAAACTGTTACTCAGCACTCAATAATTTCTCCAAATACTTTACCCGTATTTGAGTTATTACTTGGTTTTTCTTCTACTTGAGAAATATAATATATATAAGTGCACATTTTGGCTTCTCCAGCCTCCTTTGACAATAGCGTTCCCTGTTTATTATGTAGTGTATTTATAGTAAACTGCCAAAAGGAAAATCCACAAATGTTCAATCTTTTCACTTCTATTAGAGGCACAAGTCCTTTTACAACAGCATGTTTATCTGAGCACATTTTCCATTAAACAGAACAGGGTGATGAGTTGTTCTCATGAGTTCTTCTCACCAACTGTGACTCCTCACTGTGTTGATTTAAGATAGTGGCAGTTCGAGCACCATCTTCTGCTTCCTCCTACTGTTACTTTGACTATAAACATTGTTTCATATATTATTCATATTTGAGTTCACCTGTGTCTGTTCATTGCTGTTCACGTGTTTTTCTCCTCCTTCCACTCCAGACTCCACAGTCTATCTGCAAATTAAAACGCCCGTCCGTCTGAGGGGGTCGGCTCCCTCCTCCAGGTTTCTATTTCCTTGTCGAGAAGGAGGGTCTAAAGACAGAGGATGCCGGGACATGATCCATTTACTAATTTTCTATGCACATTGTTTTTCCACTGTCGCCCTTCGAGGCAACCGCTGTTGTGATTTTGGCCGTAATAAAAATAAATTGAATCTAATTGAATATCTTTCTGGGATAAATCAATACCATTTCCAGTCATAAAATTCATGAGGTTACATCCGCTGTCATTGTTTTATTACTGACAACATTTGATTGGCATTTGGAGATGACTTCAAATTGAAAATACATAAAATCATCAGCGCGCAGTAGAGCAAGGCCATGACAAAATACACACATTTCAACATAACCGGAGCAAAGCAAATGCTCTAAAAGCGGCCTGCGAATTGTTGGAGTCCAATGACCATGTTCTCTGTCAAATAGATTTATGCGAAACACTTGAAAAACATTTCCTGGTTAAGCATTCCGTCCTTGTGTTTTTAGACTCACTGATAAGATTAAATTGAGAGGCACTTTTGTGTTGACAGCAACAAGTGCAAGGCAGTGAAACACAAGACGAGACATAAAAGATACATCCTCTGGAGTCTGGAACAGGAGCACTTTTTGTATATACTTTCTATAAAGATATTTTTTATTGTAACACTTGTTATATATAAAACATATACATTTGAATGGGCGGAGACTTAGGAAACATTAGTCGCAAAATTACATGGAATATATCATTTTGAATTTACGTCAGTATATTCCATGTATTTTTTTTATCAATAACAGTATACGTTTTAGTGTAATTAGGGCAAATAACCAATAAATAATAAACCACTTAAAGAAATACAATGAAACCTGATTTTATGTTTAAATTTGTACTTGTTTGAGCCCAGTTTAATTCTGATGTAGACGTGATGTGGTTCTGGTTTGTCCTGGTTTGTCCTGGTTTGTCCTGGTTTGTCCTGGTTTGTCCTGGTTTGTCCTGGTTTGTCCTGGTTTGTCCTGGTTTGTCCTGGTTTAGCCCTGGCCCTGGTTCCGGTTTAATTTGAATGTGGTGTTTGAGCAAGTGTAAACGGGTCTCAGGAGGAAGCGTGATTATTGGGGTTCTGGCAACAACAACAGCAAAAAAAAGGTTTGAGAACTCCTCTGAAATCCACAGACAAAAACAACTTGATGCTTTATTGAGCCGAACGGAAAGACAAGTTCGAGCAGCACTATCACGTATCAATATTGACTTTGTGGAAGCATAATCTCAATTAACTTGCCACGCTGCTCCTCCTGCGCTGCTCCTTTGCCAAAATCCTGTCTCAAATCAATCAGATAAAGTGCACGTTGAGTTGTAATTAAACACCGAACCAGCCCTGTGCGCCTTGCAACAATTATAAAGCGTCTAAAGTCCAAATGTGCAACAAAGAGGGCCTGATTTTTGAGCACCGTTTGACAGAAATTGACCTTTGAAGGGCAGATCTGGGAGCACAAACCTGTTTCTCGTTTCCACCTCTTTAGGCTTCGTCTCTGTCTATTTTGTTTTTTCCTTCGTGCAGATCTCGTCTTGCTTCGCTCCACATTGTTTCGACCTGAGCGCCCTCCACCTTCAGTCAGAAAGTGTTTAATCACCTCTCATGTCTTACTTTACCTTTAAACAACTAGACATAACTCTCTCGATTATTGCTTTTCATAGTCCCAGTTTTTTGGAGGCTATTTGTTCAAAAGTATTTATATAGCACATATACAGATACAGTTTAATAACTCTACTAGTTAAAAGGAAAAAAAATCTCATTTAAAACACAAAAAAGGAACTTAAAAATGGTATAATAAAACTGTCTATCTCAGTTTGAATTAAAAGCCAGTGCAAAAAGATGAGTTTTTAGCAAGGATTTGAAGCTCTCCACAGAAGTAGCAGCTCTTATCAAAGGAAGAGAGTTCCAAAGAAAAGCTCCGTCTCCTCTGGTTTGTTAATTATAATTCAATGAAGTGCAACTGCCTTATTTATACGTGAAATCAGTCCTTTTTATTATTTATTTTACATCGCACTGCTTCTATTTTACGGCTGCAATATATTTAATAATAAAAAAAATACTATTAAATGTCCAAAAATAATAATAATAATGTGATTTTAACCAATAATGCACTTTAGTCATACATTTTCTCTATTTAGAAGTCTTCAGTTGGTACATTTTTACCTTTATCTTGTTAAAAATGTATTCCAACAGAAAAGTTACACAGTGCACCATTAAGAAAGTATCATTGTCGCTTCTTTGTCAAATAGTAACACATTCTTTTATGTCTGTAGCCAAAATTGAAACATATGGTGAATCATTATGACATATGTGACACTGGTGTTTAAAAGTGACACTCAGTTCGTATCTCCTTTGTTCAATTTTCAACTTGTCACAAAAAACATCTGTTCGATTTAGAAAGTAAAGTAGTGGAAAGTCAAACCACATCTGGCCAAAAAACATGTCGCTCTCGCCTGTACTTCTGCTTTGGCATATATTAGTTTTACATGAACTTGAGCGTGAAGTATTGACTTGTAGTTTCTGGCGTCATCATCTGACTTTTAATTGTCTGTTATGGAAACATCTGGTAAATTTGAAATATTAGGCAGCGAAAACACATCTGGTGCTGGAGGAGCTTCAGTCGGTCTGCGCTGCTTTGGATCTCAGGAAATTGGGTTTGGCGTGGTTTCAAATCGGAATGTTTCATAATCAGATAAGACTTTTTATTGGCTTGGACACAAATGAAAATGATTTTAAAACACTCTGAATCAAACCACACAAACTGGCCTTGGTCCAAGTTTGTGGCCCTGTGAGGCGTGGCTAAAACGTGAGCAAACAAGAAACTACTCTCGGTTTATCATCAGCTTTTTCTGCGTTTATTTCACTGTGTTTTAACGTCTCTTTATGTAATGCACTGGGTTTGGATAATGTTAAATGCTTTGTGCACTGGAAATATAGCATTTTACGTCTTGGCGCGATTGAGTCGTGCCGTGCGTCGATAAACAGGAAACAGCTGAGGCTAATGTGCGCTAGCTTTGTTTTGCGAAGTTTGACGTCACAACATAAAAGTTAAAATCATTGGAAATACTAAGGTTTATAAAAAGATTAGATCAACTTTTTGTGATAAATTATTATTTTCTGATTATAGCTGCCTTTTATCATCTTGTTTTCGCCAGAATCTGGGTCAAGCAGTGAGTTTTATGACATTTTGATTAGGCTAATATCTATTGTTTTCCGTCTATTTCACTTGAATTATCAAATGAAGATTCCAAATGTCTTTCTATTTTACATGTTTTTAGTGTCAGGGAAAACTGGAGAAACTCTACACAGACAGACACAAGGAGAACATGCAAACTCCACATAGAAATGCTCCACCTGCTTATCACTATGCCACCCACTGACCGGTTAAATGTGTTCGAAATGATAATATTTAAAACATTCTTACAAACATACAGTGAACATAGAAGGAAGTGAGTAGCAGATGTCCATAAATGTAAATATCATAAACGATACTCCCTTTACCATCTTCAACGGAGGAAAAGTCTGTTCATAGTTTCAGGCCAGTTTTCTATCATAAACGTCCCCTTTCCAAAGGGGTCTGCACAAAAACAGACGACAAATATTAAACATCCAATTATCCCCGACACTATCCTGAAGTGAAACCGCTGCCCCGTTCTCAGTGCGGTCGCCATGGTTACGCGGGGGATATATCCGTGGGTGTTCGAATGCAAATTGCAAAAAAAAAACAAAAAGCATTCTTAGCATCATAATGAAAGAAGAATGTGAAATCCAATATGACAAATCTGCCGTTACTGAGAAATAATTATTCTCTTCCAGTGCTTTTCACGGAATCAACCGCCAATCTGCACTGGGGTCATAGCGAGTGACAACAGTGAAGCAAAACTTATTTCTACACTTTAAAACTTATTTCTACACTTTAGAACAGTGGCTTTCCAACTTTTTACACCTGAGTGCCACTGTAGAATAAAATAAAAGATAAATAAAAATGCCACGAGATCCAACCCAAGTCTACATCGCGATAAAACTGGTAAGAAAGTTACAGTTAAAGTTACAAATTTAAGTTATAATTAAAGTTACAGTTACGATTTGAAACTAAGACTAGCCCAGAGGAAGTAAACAAAGCTGGCTCTGCATTTAAGTTTCACATAATTCCAGTTAAATCTACGTAAATATGTAAATTATTTAAAAATTCTTCGTTTAGTTTAAATATTAGTTTGAAGTACAAATGCTGATTAAATAATACCGTTGTAGTTCATTTAGATGTTACCGTTGTTATATGTAGGAACGGTCACATCAGTTCCTTCCAAAACAATCTATAACAGATACGTAAACAGTAGTAGAAGTATAGATACCGGACCCTTTGAACCAGTGGTCCCCAGCCTTATTCCTCGTTAGGACCAGTGCTCACGTTCCTATTAATCATGTTTGCTGTTTACCAGGTTAATCGGCTCTACACAGACTATAAAACAGAAATAAAATAAGTTAAGTAACATTTTCCTCAGGGGGCCCGTTGGGGGGGGGGCACATGGTCTGGGATTGGGGACCCCAGGTTATCTCAATTAACCACTGCACGTCAAGCCATTCGAACTATGCGTCAATATCCAAATGTTGATGGGTTTTTTTGTTTGTGAATGTCAAAAAACGTGATATCTGTTCTCTTTTATGTTATCTGACCCTTAGTCTTTGTACGGGACTTTGTAGCGTGAAATGAGGGCCGTGGACCAGTCTCACGGCCGCACAGAACCCCACCAATGTTTTTCTATCCATTTTTTCCCCCCACCCTTAGGTAACTCTCTCGCCGTCTCATGATCCACCAAGTCGCATGCATTATTAATGGTTAAGAATCTTATAATCTAGCCCTGCTCAAGGTAAACATCTGACAACAAGCTAACAAATAAATAAAATCATGAGGCAAACTTGTATACCGCGATGATGAATATTTGAAATCCGCCTGAATAAATATTTCAAGTAGAACCGATGATAGACGGGCTACTTTGGAACTAACTGTATTCTTATTAAGCGTGATACAGTCTGTCAAAATACAAGCTAAATTTATTCCATTATTTCTCAGGAAACAACATCTCAAGAGGTAAAATAGTGTATTGTTTTTATTAAATGTAGTGTTGTAGAGTCATGCTAACGCGTCACACTGAGGCATTGTTAGCCGGGCCGCGCTAACCAATGCAGAGGTGTCAGAGAAGGTCAGACTGAGTAGTGTAGCTTATGGAAGACGTACCCAATCAGATCCCTGTAGATTGGAAACCGTCTTTCCTCCGCAAATAACAAGAAAAACATGAGCAAACTCGGTGATATGTCAAACTTTACTGTGAAAGTTCAATGTTAATTTGACAACTTTTTCCGTGCAAAATAAAATACACACTTCTTCAATACTTCACAAGGACGTCTAGTAACACGGGACAACGGTTAGATCCTCCCAAGGTTCAGATGAGCGTGATTGGCAGGTGGATTAACCAATCAGGGACAAGCATGCTCGGTAAAACAAACACTGAGACTTTTAAGGAAAGAAGACGGACCAAAAAACGAACACGTATAGGAGTAAAAAACGAAGTGGTTTTCTGCCGAATCAATCCAAATCCACTTTTTGTTCGTTTTACATACAACAGTTTTAGCTCCTTTTCGCTCTCTTTCTCTCTCTTTCTATCCCTCTTTTTTATAGGTATAGCGTAAAACACAAACTTTGAAGACGTACAACTACAGCAGGTGGCGGTAATGTAACACTTTATGGATACCGACCGCCTTAAAACACCAAAGAAGAAGAAGGCATTTCCAACTTGCTTCACAGACACACAATATTTAAAAAGCAGCAACAAAAGGAATAGAAAAAGTGCTCAATTTGATCCCACTAGTTCTAAAATGTAAAGAAATACAATATCACCAGGAAATACCATCAAATAAGTAAATCAAAATGACTGGAGGATCACATGACTCATGCATTGAAAGACAAGACAATAAACACTGTTCATCTGAGAATCTGACTGATAAATGACCAATGAGCCTGATTCCCATGTGTTTTTGAAATAAAACAAACCTGACGCTGCGGAAGAGGGGGAGGAAGAGGAGGAGGAGAAAGAGGAGGAGGTGACCAGACAGAGACATCATTTATTTATTTCATGTTGTCACTGTATATATATGTTCTACTTCATATTCTTTCCCCACCTTGTATGTGAGGTATTTGTCCACTAAACATATCGATTGCTTGTTTGGTATTTTTGGTTCTGTCCTCTTCCGGAGTCTTGCTATTGCTCTTGTGATTGGCTAAAGAGATGTGAATGCGTAAAAGGCTTAGCAGGCCGAAACGCGCTCAAATAAAGGACTTTTAATTATATCAGCGCGAGCGTCGGATTTCGGAATGTATGGTCTTTATTTTGGTTCGATAAGTCGATAATCCAATCAGAAAACTGAACATGCTCTTTGTGCGTTTGGTTGCCAGAATCCACGGCTAAAACCATCTTGTGTCTGTGTCCTCCATATGACATTCATGAACATAGCATAACTTCCTGAACTTGCGCATAGCGTTGCAGCTTCAGAACGTGACAGAGGTTGTGGCGTTTGATCCGTGGAGTAGATTGCTTCCAGTACACGCGCTTTAAAAAATGTAATTTGTTTACATGAAGTGAAAGAAATCTGAATTACTGCCATAGTCCCAAAGTAAGTTTCAACCGCATGTCAGAAATAATTTATTCATAAAATAAAGCTTACTTATTAATTCCCTGGATTAATGTGATATCTGCCAGAGTGTATGTGTTTGGGGGGCTCCCTTAAGCACTCTGCGTTGACAAGCAGTAACTCAAAGGTATAAAATCAAGTTCCAGCGTAATATTAATCTTTCATTCGTTTGCAGCCACTCTGGACTCACGATAAACCACTAAAGACAAACTCCTCACATAGAGCACAGAACAAAGGCAGCGACGGCAGTTTGTGGGTGATGTGAGAAGAAAAGGCAAATGTCCTGTTTAAAAATGGAAAAACGATAGAAAAATGTATGCAATTTTGTCACTTGCAACTTCCATAACCACAATAACAACATACATTTTCCAAATTTGGCTAAACCATTGCCACATGTCACTCAAAATGTAAAAAAACAAAACACTGCTGAACTTGCTGAACGCTAATATTTACAGGAATATTAGCGTTGGTCAGGATGTATTACGACGCATTCTCAAAAATGCCTCTAAAAACGGTGCCGTTGAACCTCCATTGCAGTGTGGGACTTTTTACACTCAGAGTTATTGTAAGTTTAAACTGCGTGTCTCATCGACGCTCGCGGCACTACGTCACGCTCTCGAATCCACCGCCCGGAGCGACCACGACAGTCAAATACAGACGTAACGACGGGGAGAGTTCAATGAGGCCGTCCAAAGAGGCACGCCCGTTCTTAAAGGGGCTGGACCAGAGTTTCATGTCATTCATTAGAATTTAAAACATCGTTTATCCTTCGACAATGAGGAAGTGCGCCGTTAGCATTTCTGTGAGAGCAAAAACTCTGCTCTGGCCTCTGGAAGTTGTGAAAAGTGCTAATAAACTCATCGCGGAAAATGAATAATTCGGATGAGAGTGGGGAATAACTTTGGACCTCAGCAAATAGTGTGAAATGAAATAGTTCTGTTTTTTGTCTTTAAAGGGCCTATGACAGGTCGGACGACTCATTGAGCTAAAATGCAGTTAAAATAAATGTTTAGAATTTTGCTAAAAAAATATATTTAAAAAATGTTTTCACCGAATAGCTATTTTTTTGGTTTTGTAACTAATGACATCACACTAGGAAATTACCCAGTAAACACTGAGCAAACACTTATTTTTTTTTGACAAATACAAATATTCTCATGGGGTTTTTTTTTCAGAGAGAGAGTCAAAAAAGTGTTTGAAAATTATGCATAAACGCAATGGGTATCCTGAGTGTGATGTCACTTCCTGTCATTTTCTACAGATTTTTCAGCATTTTTTTTCACAAATACCTACTCGATTGGTGTAAAACTATAATGTATATGTAAGACAGGTATAAATACACCAAATAAAGTCAAATTGAGAAAACCAAAAGTGTCATACGTCACTTTAAAGGTTAGCAGTCGGTGTCTTAGATGATGGACGAGCACACGTTTCACTGATTTGGTCCGTGAAAGTGACGAAGTAAAAACGTATATTAGCAGCTTTTATTCCAACCATTATAGCTACAAAGTTCTTACGAGGCTACAAACGAACGCATTAAAAAACAGGCTTACAGTGCGCGCGTATATTGGACAGGGACGGCGCAAAGTCGTGATGGATGAAGATTGATGGAGGAATTATTTAATCCGATTTGCACTGTTTGTCAAATAGGGATGCTGCTCTACGTTTTTTTATAAGTTGTAATCAGGCCAGACGTTGGCACAACACTTTCGGAAAGACGGTTAGTCGTGTCATCTTCATTTTTCGGGGGAAAATCATCAGATATGTCAAAACCAAGCAGATAAAAAGGGCCACATAAGAGAGGATGGACAGTGTTAGATTTTAAATTGTCTCAAGTGACCTGCTGTTGAGAGTGATTGCTTGTTTATCATGTATTTAGTGGAAAGATTTTTTAAATTCAAAGTATGTTGACATTGCAGCTAGTATTTAAGGCTATTGAATGAATGAATGAATGAAAGTTTTATTTGAGTGTCACTGTTAACATAAAATAAAGAAAGATGTCCGTATAAACAACAATATCAGAACATAAGAAGATACAGCTTATTCATGTTATCTCTGGATACAAAGTCCTTTTCCTTAATGTCCAGGCCTTCTCCACAAAGGCTGACACCAGAACATTTCATTTTCAAATAACCAGTACGACATTTCACTCTCCCGCAGCCAAAACAAATCAGGATTTTTTTTCATTATGTCATACAAATGATAATGAAATAAATCTTTACCTGAAAATATTCCAAAACTCTACGTTGGGAGGGACGGGTCTTTCAATCTGAGAAACAAAATGAACCTGTGCGAACAGCTAGGAAAAGATTTGTGCTTCAGTTAACCAAAAGTGTAAATATTAAGCAATTAAAAAAATTATATAGATATGAGAGTGCTGAAAATGTGAATTAATGCAAAAAGTATAATAATATTGTGCATTAAACTGGCAGTGAAATGTATAGTAATGAAGAGAACTTATTGATTGTAAATATAACTAATTATAATTTTATTTTTTTCAAATAATAAGGAAACGGAAGGTTAAAAAAATGATTTATTGAACAATGAGGAGTGAGGGGTGTGATTAAATACGTTTTTACTTTCACCCACTGCTTTTCAAACCTTTATTATTATTTGTGACGAAGGAAGAATGTTACTGATTGCCAAATGCCAAATGTCTGAAGGGGAGACCACCTGAATCAGAATGTTGTTGTCTTCCTCGTTTTGACTTGATACTTATGATACAGTTTGAAAAAAATATATAAGAAATAAATATTATGGAAAATATTACATTTGGACTTGAAAATGGATCAATTCGACAGACTCTGGACTAAATGGGTTTAGTGTTTTTGGTTTATGTCTGTTCTCTCTGGTATTGTTTTCCTTCACTGTGTTTGTTTTTGTGTCTTAAAAATTTGAAAAAATAATATACACATATATATAAAAATAATATGAATACATAGCATATTTTGGATGTGATTTTTGTTGTAGCAGGTTGCAGCACTTTCCCTAAATAAAGGATATCTCATACTGGTTTATCTTCCTATCTGTCTTTGTCTTGGTGGCTTTGGGTCTGGGGCTATAGCTGTAATCAGGTCAGGCTTTTGCATAAGTCCCACAGAGGAGGCAGAATCCGTCACACTGTCAGTGCGCTGTCGACACAATGAGCGCCAGAAGGCACGACGCAAGCCTGTATACTGCACACTCATACTCCCACACGGACAAATGTATAGAAACACACGGAGTGGAATCATAATATGCTGCGTCCAAGCCTCCGAGACAATGTGCTGACCAGAAATTCTCACAGCCGCTGCCGGTCTGCACGTGACTCCATTTGAATCACTCAAAAACATGCCCAGAAACGTAGCATGGGTTTGTTTTTCACACCACAATATTATTATTATTTTCCCGATGACTTTGTTTTTGAAGTTTAGTTTCAAAGAGTCTAAATTTGTTCAAGGTTGCCTAAAATAGTAAATTAAGTGATATTGTTCTCAAAGGAATGTTAATAATTAGAAGATTATATTATTATATCATAAGAAATTATATTATCTGATATAAAACACTACGATATCAAATCTTAGTGTTGCATATCAATAATATATCTAATTGAAAAAGACAAAAACAGGACGACAATGCTGTTGAAAAATCATCAGGTCAGCATTACTATAAAAACAATCAATTCTTTATAGTGAGATTGTGTTGAAACAAACCTCAGATTAAAGTCTTAATCTGGGGTACCTGACTGTAATTCTTCAAAATGAGTACATTTAGTGTTTTTCCCTCAAACTGGGGCGTCCAAACTTTTTTCACAGAGAGCCGCATTTTGAAACTTATAGGGAGCAGAGGGCCACAGACAACCTGACAATGATGTGAATCATTTGACAGTTCCGACGAGCCTTCCACACCTTTACTAAGACTTGGAAAATTAATATTAGGTTGGTATAACATCAAATACTTGAATTGTTCCAAATTTACAGTAAAAAGTACAACTTTTTGTTGTTGAGGATCAATTTAGCAGGAAGCCGGAGGGCCAACAAAAATTCATCTGAGGGCCGCATTTGGCCCCCGGGCCGTAGTTTGGACATGCCTGCCCTAAAGAGTGCATTGCAGTATTGGCGACAAATTGAGAAGTTTATCTGTCGTAAACAAACCTGGACGTAAGAGCCAAAAGCTCACGCCACCTTCTCGTGCACGAGATTAATTTAGATAAAAATTTACACATTCTTCTTCTTAATTTGGAAATGGACAAATTCGACAGACTTTGGACAAAATGGGACAGTTATTTTAATTTAAATATGCCGTGATTTTGTTTGTATTTATGTTTCGTTGATGTCTATTTGTGTTTATATTTGGATTTACACTCTCTGGCCTTTTCATTTTGTGTTCTGTTCTGTGTTTATTTGCTTATAAAATGGGGGGGAAAAAGTGCACGTCCTCCTTTGGCGGTTTGAAAATGTGTTTATTTTTTATCTTATTTTTTGGTCAACTCTACTGACATCAGAGCGCAATTAAAATATACAACTTGAACTTTGCTGTAAAAGCGTTCAGCCGTGTTTGTGTCCACGCTTTGAGCAGGAAGAGCAGGCGGCGCGCGGTGTATTTGTATGAGCGTCTATTTGTGGAAAGTAATTGCGTGTATGTTTGTTGTGCATGATTAATCACCTCCGCTTTCCGCTGCAGCCAAACTCGGCCCAGTGTCATTTGTTCAGTGCCTTTTGTGGCTTTGGAGATAATTACCAATGTAGAGCGACATCGGCGCACGGTTACACGGACACAGACACCACAGCGTTCAATAGAAGCGCCGCAGCACACAGGAACACACACACGTGACTCACAGTATACAAGACGGCAGCCGAGTGCAGGTTCATTTTGATGTTGGTAATTAATCCAACAAATACATTTAAATACTTTTTAAAGGACACACTATATGCAAATGTACTTATTTAAGCTTTTCACCACGTTATAACATTGTTCCCTTGTCGAAAACATACCTGGAGTTGTGTTTGGCTTCATTCTCACGCGTTTCATTTATCCCGTTTACGAGGTCGTCTTCCGCTGAGCCTCACGAAACACTGTGACCTGTTTCAAATTTCACAGATTTGTGACGTCAAAGGTGTTCCGGAGATTTCATGTGCGGTTTTTGAAGTCCAGACTCGTTCTGAGCATTTCTGCCGTCAACTCACGTTCACAACAGCATGCTTTTGCTGTGAACCATCCATCTACTCTGTTGCCAGTAGATGGAGTGCTAACGCTAATCCTGATGAGGGAACGCCTGACTGATGTAAAGTGCGTTTTCGGTAGATACATTATTTTAAGTCCTAAAACAGGAGAGGCCAAAGTAAATGAACTCACCAGCATATTTATGTTGTATTTTGTAAGTTTGTAAGTTGTAAAATTAGGTTCATTTGGATTTATTATTTTAGTTTTTGTGTTATCTTATCCAATTTCACACAAAAAAATATAAAAATATATCTAATACAGGGTACTACGACTATCTATCTAGACACCTGACCACGGTAGTAGTTAACATTGTAAAAATAACACTTTCATTTAAGATAATTACTTCAAAGACCATGGTACTGAGTGAGAAAAGGCTGATTTTGAGGAGCAAAGCCGGTCACTACCAGAGCTGACGTTAGGGAGATTATTGAGGTACCTGAAGCCTCTCCAGTATTGTTTTGTAAATGGATATGTACCAATGTTGTTTTATGCTAACTGAAAGTGATGTCCAACCAATAAAACCATAAAAATGCAGTAATGAGTGAGGGACATTGGTAATGAACCGTAAACCAGGAAGTTAGAACGCTAGTTGTTGTTAAAAAGCCTGTCAAATCTGTTGCCCCTGTACAGATGTAATGTAGAAGCATCTATTTGGATGAAAATCGGAATCAGATTCAGAATCAGAATCAGAAAATGAGATGTTGGTGCTGCCTGGTGGTCAAGTGGTACATTTACTGCATGTCCTCCTCTCTCATCCCCATTTCACACTTAGCTGTCCTGTCTAATAAAGCCTACGGGCCAAAAAATGGCAATGCCCTTCCAGTTGGTTTTGGAACTATGTATTTGGGCCTTGGGGCTCCTGCCATTGGGCTCCTGCCATGGACACAGTGAATGGATGTCTTTGGAGCGTACTTTTGTCAGCGGGGAAGGAGGCCATCATGGGAGGGTGGATGGCACGGGCTGCGTCTACCATCAGGCACTGGACAGACATTGTGCTGGACATGTGGAAGACGGAGGGAGACAGGTTGGGCCTCGATTTGGGCAAATTTAGTGGACTTTGGACCGCGTGGGACCACTTTGTCATTATTTGTTATTTGGTGTGTCTTGTGCCACTTGTGTTCTCTGGTCATGTTCTATGTTTTATAAGTTCTTTTTTTTTTTAAGTCTGAGTAATCCCTCATCCTAGGAATGTTCCAATGTGTTAAAAATGTTGAAAAAAAGAACATTAAAAACAGAAATATCTAATGAGACCACAGCACTTTCAATGTTTGTTTGCTTTACCATGACGGAAAGTTGTTAAAAGAGCTTTTGAACTCAACACGGTGAATATTCAGAATGCTGGGAATGTTTTAGGTAGAAGCTGCAAAGAGTTTAATATGAATCGTTTTTGGGGTTTTTTTTTCAGTTTTTTTTTTTTCGTTTAAATATCACAGCGTCTAACCCGTACTCAGCATGAAACAAAACAGCATTTCGCTGTTCAAATGATGTACGACGACCTTCTGAAACCAAAACTAAAACTCCAGGAGATAAACATGAGTGATGCTTCTATTGTGTGAGGGACCGTATTAAAGGCTTTCATTTTCTCGTTTGCGACAGGTCCAATTATGAGATGCCGACCGTCGTAAAGGTAAAGTGACATTTAATTAGAGCTACGTTTAGTCTCTCAAACACACTTGTCAGAGTACACAGTTCTCGCTTTCCTCAAGACGATGAGGCATAAAGGGACAATAGTCTAAGAACGTAGCATTGCACACGAAGTACAATGAATCATGGGTAATCTCGTTGAAGTAGCGGACAGGCCTATTGTAAGTTTTCAAGTGACAAAACCTTTATGTTAACAATATTCAATAATTTAAACATCCGTTCCTTCAGATATGATATAAATATTGTGGTCTATTCTTTGGAAATACTAAATATGATTTTGTCCCTCCAAATACAATAACTACAAATGATAAATCAGTTGTTTACTCTTACTTGAATTATTTGTTGGACTACTACTTTGAATAATAGTAAAGTAGTTATTAAGTAATTATATGTAACTAATTGAACTACTGTTTTAAAAATGGCATTTACAAAAAAGAAATTATTTGTGAAATTATTCAGCTGAAAGTGGTAATTCAATTATTTTAATGTATTTGTTGCTTTTTAGACATATTCACGTGTTTATTATGACACGTTATTTATTATTATTTATTATGTTCTTCCTGTGTCTGACAGATGGGTCGAATCCAGAGAAAAACACAGTCTATGCAAACAAAATATTTACTAAATCAGAAAAATCTGCAACGAAGAAAAGGATGAACAATGTATGAAACTGTATTTTTTTTGGGACACATTTTGACCAAACATTTTTTTTCAGTGCTTTGTTGATGGCAGTTTATTGATTTATTTATTTGTATTCCCATGGTAGTTTGAGTCAAGGGATAAAAAAAAAAAAAAGTACTGTTGAGTTAAACTAGTTTGAAATTGAATCCTTGTAGTCCTCCTCTCATCTGCCGACTCTGTGTTGGATCAGCTCCCTCTCTGGACTGCAACCTGGAGCTTTCCCTCCAATAATCCCGTTTCCACCACACTCCTGCAGCTCTGGCCCTCTCTGAACGCAGTCACATCGATTTTGCCTGGTTACTGTGGATCTTGGAGGATGGTTTCTTATCCAAACACAGTTGAAAATCCAATAGTGATTCAACAACAACTTTGTGGGTTCTCGAAATGTCCAAAAAGTCTATGATCTGTTTAATTTCATATAAATTCTGTCCATGTATTTGTCCTTCTTTGTGTAATTTAGAGTGATGGGAATCTCAGATCTCAGACGATATGCACCTCGATACATTTTCCTGCGATCTGATTCATTTAAGATGCATTTGAATCTTCTTATTTTGTATGGTTTTTTCATGAACACAGCTTAGTCTGATGCTTTGCCTTTATAAACATAGACGAGCATTGCTGAATTTGTTGCTTGTATGAAATAGGCCTAATTAAAATAGCTCAATTATTTGTTATGTTTGCACAATATTCCTCCTCCTCCGCATGGCGCATCACTCTCAGTAACAGAGACATTGGGTGAAGGTTTAACCCCCTGTTTAGAAAGGAAATGTCCATATTATTAATGTTTGAGGCCTGTAAAAAGAGAAGCCTCAGAGCGCATGGCTACTTAATATGCATATAAACGAATTAATATGCATGTAACTAATTAATATGCATGTTTAAGGACTTAATATGCGTGTTAAGGACTTGATATGCATGTAAACTACTTAATATGCATGTAGAGTACTTAATAAGTTTCACGTTTAAGGCACAGGGAGCAAAAAGAAGAGGTAAAACCAATTCTATTTCTGTCAATAATAATGTTTTAAGCTGCGTAGAGCCTGCTCCGTGAGCGTTTCAGGCTGCGTTTCAACTGCTCTGGGTGTTAGCATTAGCATTAGCTTTAGCAGGGGCAGTTTTGGATGAATCTAGATTAAATGAGAAAACTATAGAAAGTCCGATGCACTGTCATTTTGTCCCTTTAATTGCATCGATCACTTTTCTACCGACGCATTTGTATGACACGTATGCAACACGGTGTATCGATGCAAATCTGTTCATTTTCCCATCACTAGTAAGTTGACTTTAAGCCACATTTATGCTGTTTTCGACGCACATTGAGGCTTCTTTCTGTCCTCGCATTGTTTTGTTTGTCAGATGTGCAGCAACTGAGCTGTAAAATGGAGCAGAACTCCTTTAACCCTAGAGCAAGTGGAAAACTAATAAACTCCACCTAATTATCTTGAGTCTTTTCAACAAATATTGTCCAAAAACTGCCACGGTTGCCCTGTATGTATGTTTGTTTTTATTGTTGGTCTACTTTCTCACCAAAAAATTCGTAAAAAATAAATAAAAGTGAATGGAACAAGTTTCAAAACAAATAAACGAGTCTCATGTGCCGTTTCCTTGGCTCTTTTCTTACAAATGTTATCAAAACACTGCCGTGGACGCGTCCACATTTGTATTTCCTCAACCCTCTAACAAACTATTTGCACCCTCTGGTGGTTATTTAGCATATTTGACATTAGAAACGGTTAAAAGTATAAATGCAGTGACGGTCACCACGCTTATGAACGCATGCATCTGTTCACGTACAAAACCGAAGCATCAATGAGCCCTTACTCATGGATGGTGTGTAATGTTTTGGAGCTGGTTTCGGTTAAGTATTTTAATGGACTTGGACCTTTAATCGCTCTGGCGCTGGTATTTGGAGAAACAAATATTTTCTTAGGAGGTGCTCGATGTGAAAAGTTTGAGTACAACTGCTTTTGGAAAAATTGTGTGGTATTCGAGTGAAATTTCAGCATCTAAATAATGGACCATTGTATTCCTCCAAAACCTCATGAATATGGGGATAATAAATAAAACAAAAATTCAATATTGTTGAGTCTTAAAAAACAGAACCTACAAGACAAAAGCTTGAAGGCTTGTGAATAATGTTATCTCTATAATTGATTCAATTTTGTATAATAAACAGTATAACATTGTGCAGAAAGGTAATGGCATGTGGTTTTTGCATTTCTGTGTGGTATTTGCATGTTCTCCCTCTGCTTATACTTTACATTGGTTTCCCATAAACTTAAACATGTACAAAATGGCCAGGCGTCTATCTGAATCGCCCTGAAAACACATTTTAAGCTTGAATTTGTTCCGTTTTTGGCCTCATTGTCCCCCAGAATTGTGCGTAGCATTTGTCTCAGTTTAGCCCTGCCAGGTTTGTTGCCGTGTTCTGTGCCATGTCAAGACTCCTGCAGTTTCGCCCACATGCTAACGTGCTTTGGGTCATTTCATTTGAGTCTCACACCTTCTAACTCCAGACTTCATGATGTTGTGTTCTCATGCTGTAGTGCATGAAAACCGCTGAAGAAAGACAATGATTCCAAGCCCTTTTCTTTCCATTGGGCCGCCAATGATTAATCAACAAATCAACTATAAAAAATCTTCATCTGGACTATACAGAGTCTGGACTAGACTCTATAAACACATCTTTATAAGAAAAACAGCATTGTGTAATCGAAAACAAGTCAAAAAAGATTTTTAAAAAATGTCAGATTTTCGTCAATGATGCACTTTATTTTAAAAGTATTCTCTAGAATCCTTCAGTCACCACATTTCAACCTGTATTTGGTGTATTTGACAGAAATAGTTGTGACTACTCGACCATTAAAAATAACAGTTGCAGCTCCTCCATATTTTCCATATTTTAAGCATCAGCCCATCCAATATAATGGCTGAGTAGATAGCAGTCTCACCCCACAGCAAGGAGGTCCCTGGTTCAATTACTTACTTACTCCTGATGCGGTTCCTGCTCAAGATCTGGAGATGGGTTCCCAGGCGCTGCAGTGCGGTCGCCCGCTCCTCCTGGCAGGTTGTCCCGGCAGCATGGAAGAATGGGTCAATTTCAGGGTCAAAATAATCGAAACCCAAATATGAATCAATGCTAAAGCCAGTACCAAAACAATACTTTACTATATTATTTGAACGAGCTTCAACGCTTCACACAAATCATCACACAATCCTCACATAAATGGGCAAAACACTGTGCCTTTTCCTGAATAGTTATAGTAAATGGTCTAAGAAACTAATACTACTACTTTGTGTTGACAATAACATAGTGTTGTATGAAAGAATGGAGTGTCTTTATTATGATTGTGGTAACAAATTTGGCATTGCGTACGATCCCTTTACAAGAAAACCTAAAGCCTACTGAAGTTCTTTGCTGTTGTCATTTCCCCCATCGAGGAACAAATAGTGGCTGTGTCGCTTTGTCACTCTGAATGATGTTTTCTTCTTTTTGAGTATTATGGCGATCGTATCAATCTTCACCTGTTCAGTGAATCAGCTCCTCATTACAAACCCGCTCAACTGTGTAAAGACCCAAAGATTGAGTGTCTCGCGCACTGCCAGAAACTATTCAAGATTTAAACCAGTATCTATTTCCAAAAACCCGTTGCAATACTTTTCGTTGTGTTGTCCCGAAAACGCCAGACTCTTTGGCACCATATCAGATCAAACCGGCGGATTACAAATGTGATGTGAATAATTCAGCATCTTGCATTCTGTCAGTTGTATAATTGAACAGAGCAAAACCTTGTCTGGCACCGAAGCTATTTATGGGCCATTGTTTAAAACCACAGAACGGCCACTATCGGTTTGTATAGAGTGATTTAGACAAGATTAACAGGTTTAGAATCACCGTTTTTGTACAGACAGTGAGGTACATTTGGATAATGCTGCATAATATAAGATGAACAGGCAATATTTGATAATAAATATATTTTTAATGGTATCTCTGCCCGTTGCTCAAACTCGATCACTTGGCCGATGCTCCAAAGTTTCCTTTCCTTCACATACAAAAGAATGATGAAGCAAATCCTCATATTATATTATGTACAACATGTATATTTCATGATCTTTAGGTAATTTAACTGTTCTCCTCACCATTAATACGTAAAAGAGGATGTTTAGTGTCAATAGATTCTCACCAGAAGCACACAAGTTCTGAAATATCAATTTCAAATCGGTTTGGTTCGGTTGCCAGATGCCACTTTTGCACGGAAAAAAGGTCTACAATATAATACTAAAGGTTTACACACTGAATTATTGAACTTTTAACCACCTGATTTGTCAATTCTTCCACTTTGGTTTGTAAAGTAGGTCTGAGACTTCCTCCTTTGGATCGGGAGTCCAATGCGCCATTCTTGGATTTTAAACCCCGCATTTCCGCCAGGGCCGTGTTTATCTTTGTGTCCATTGTCTTGTGGTTGAAAAAATAATGAAGAATGACAAAAAAGTGTATTTTGGTGATTTATTATAAATGTATCAAAGTACAAATGTACAAATCAATGATCTCTGCAGAGAGGGAAATGACAGCACAAGTCTACTCAGGCAAACCGAAGGACTACTGTTACAGCTCTCATTACATAGCATGGCTGGAGACAATCCAGCTGTGGGTTTTTCCAGTTGCTGTGGAGGAAAGAATAACAATTTCCAAGGTCCAAAAATAAGAAGGAAAAAATATAACCGAGAGCGTGAAATAGTGAAATATAGATGTTCATGGGTTTGCAGACAGATCAAAGCAGATAATAAACCTTGTTCCTCTTCTTAATCATGCAGATGGCATGGAACATTTTGTGCAGGGGCATACAAGGGTTAAACCCAACGTCTGATTGAACATTGTGTACAATGAAATATAAAACATATCAAAGAAATAATAAACATAAAAAATTATAACAAGTAATAATAAATGTTCAGTCGCCGTCTTTATGATCTAGTCAGTAATCTCCGGTAAAACCACCATAATAACATTGCCAGCCTGGTTCTCTGTGGCGTTTCTCTTCTTGTTTTTCTTAGACATGTTCCCTAAATAAGAGTCCAGGCTCATTATATGTCTGCTCCCACTTAGTAATATCGGGTCTCCCCAGGTGAATTCGTAATAAAGACGGATTATTCCCACGGATACGACCACAGACAGACAGACACGCACGAACTAGGCAGCCATCATCCCGGAAGTCCCAGTAGTTACTTTTTAACGCAGTCTTTTATGCAAAACTTAATAAATGAAAAAGTTATAGCTGAATTAATTAGTTTTAAATTGCAATTAGCATTATTTCTCATTATTTCAGACCAATGAGAGCAGGGGAATAAGTGTCGTTATGTTTAGATCTAAAAGAGTAGAGATAACTGCATAACGATTAGGGTTTGTGCTTGGATTCTACGACCACACATATTATTTCTGTATTTCAAAATGCATGACAAAGTACATTTTTTAAACGCCACAATCAATGTACAATTCAGGTAAAAATACTGTTCAAATTAAGAGAGGGAGAATAATTTGAGGGGATGTAATAACATTAGTGCCATCTGTGAGACTTACCAAGGACAAGCATGTGCGTGTGTGTGTGTCTGTGTGCGTGTGTGCTGTGTGTGTGTGTGTGTGTGTGTGTGTGTGCGTGGAGTGGGTTAGGGAGACAACTCAAGCAATACCAATCTATTTGTCAATTCAAACCAAAATATAGTCACTATGAGGCGGGGAACGGGTCTTAATGTTATGTTCTGTAACGTGTGATGTCGGTTGCACAGAGGGAAAATAAAGAAGATATAGATATAAATAGATAGATATAAATGCTGGTAGGTTGGCATCCACATTATTTATAGTTATTGAATGGGGTGGAAGTAAATATGAATTTTTACTTCTTCTCACTCCCTTTCGAGCGAGTGGTGTCAAGTCCTTGGATTAAAAATATAATAGTGTTGAGTTCAAGTCCGGGTTTTGAGCAAACAAACAGACTGGATATACATAACATTCGAAAATTAGATTGGAATTGCCTGTTAACCAAAGATCAACATAATTCTTTATCAAAATCTCTAAATTTCACGCTTTAACAGTTCTCATAATCTGTGGGAAATACTTTACCTTTTTACTCTTAAAGTACATTTTTAAACGGTACTTCAAAACTTTCACTATGAATACTATACTTTTACTTTAGTTGAGTATTCGTTTCACTCTGTGGCTGTACTCATACATAAGTAACAAACTGCATCTTATTTAAGTTGCGCTTGACACTTGGACTCCACTATATTTTTCATTTTCCAGGAATATCTTTTATCTCATTGATAAGCTAAAATAATCAGCAAAATTCAATCAAATTCATAGCACTGCCTCTGTAAAGGAGCAGAAAATCAAACTCGTTTAAATGGACCAGGATATAAATTACCCTCCAGCACACTTGAAAGTCACTTAACACTTAACATATCTGTAAATGTGCCACAGCAGTTTTGTCTCATGTTATCGTCAAACCTTTGGAGATAAAGACACATTTTGTATTCTTAACACGTCACTTAAGAGACACGTTTAATGAACCAACAGCGTGAGATAGGCAGAGATCTCAAAGCATTTTAAATTCAAAGGGGATGTGAGCGAAACATGGCCTGGTTTTGACCTGTGGACTTTAGAAACATCTCTCTCGATGAGCGGTGGGGCTAACGAGACCGAGAAGTGGGTCAGAAAACAGCTGCACGTGTCAAAAGGCCAAGTAGAGCGCGAACTGGTATATTGTTCATAAACTTTGTATATGAAGGATGCATGTTTGTCGCTCAGTTAGGCAGAATACTGTGCAAAGACGTCATGTTTATCCATGAAAACATGCTGATGTCTTGGTTTGTAGATGAGTCATTGTTTGGATGTAAATGCATTGTTTACGCTGTCGTGTTTCTCCAGTGCTGCTCGTGAGATTTGATGTGTGGTGAGTGGAACTAATGATCTGAAATATGCCACGACAAACCGCCAGTCTCTTTAGTTTTCATTTGAAGAATTCCTTTCCAAAAACAATGTTGTTGTTTCAGTTGTTGTTTTGGTTGTTGTTGTTGTTGTTGCTGTTGTTGTTGTTGTGGTTGTTTTGGTTGTTGTTGTTTATGTTATTGTTTTGGTTGTGGTTGTTTCAGTTGTTGTTGTTGTTGTTGTTTCTGTTGTTGTTTTGGTTGTGATTGTTTCGGCTGTTGTTTTGATTGTTTTGGTTGTTGTTGATTCTCTTGTTGTTTCTATTGTTGTTTTGGTTGTGGTTGTTGTTTTGGATGTCATTGTTTCTGTTGTTGTTGTTGTTGTTGTTGTTTCGGTTAATGTTGTTTCTGTTGTTGTTGTTTCTGTTGTTGTTTCGGTTATTGTTGTTGTTGTTGTTGTTTCTGTTATTGTTGTTGTTGTTACAATCTAACAGTTTGGTGGGCAAGTTTGCTCAAGGAGAGATGGAAAGATAATTTGATTGCGCTAAAATAGATTTGGCTTTTGAAAACACAGCTTGAAAGCCTTTGACGTTTTTTTCAAATGGCACTTGTCCGTTTTTTGCAAGTCATCTCTTAATTTATGAGACGTGTTGCTGCCTGAAGAAATGGAAAAGCTAATAGGTTTTGTAAAGGAACGGAAATTCTAATTTTTCAACAGCAACAAAAAAATTACAGTATTTTAAGCAGACAGTTCATTCACAGTTCATTGGCAGGGTCCAATAACGCTTTTTGAAAGAACGTATGATCCACAAATGTTGAACCGTATCATTATTTGTTTGAGATTGGCTCCACAAACATGTCATATTAGTGCAAATGTTTGTTTCATGTGAATAGGCCCAGTAAAGACAGCTATATTAACACAAAACGCAATTAAACAAATCTGCAATTAGTTTAGTTTAGTCAGTTAACACAAAAAAAAACACATAGCTAACACGTTTTTAATTATGTACTTTTCCTTTCTTAGCTCCAACTTTTACAACAGTTACAAAATGCTACACTTAACTTCTCCATCTGCAACATTATTCTCAAACTCTAATTTCCAAACTAAACCAGAGTCCTCTCTACAGAAGCTACGGATTCTAATTTTAGCTTTACACTTTCTGCTACATGGACGCCAGAGCAAAGTACAGCGCTGTGACTGGAAAAGACCTGCTCCGACGGACTGGAGAGGGGAACCTGTGCCGAAATTTCAATCTAAATGTTCAAGTATTAAACATATTTTAGCTTTACAGACGTCTGCACACAAAGCCTAATGCAAAAGTGTCACCGAAAAAGTGCAAAAGTCAGGATGTCTGTATGTAACGATTTACCCAAAGCAAAAAATATATACTGTACACCTTTAAAATAAGTTTTCAAAGGACAGCAAATACACTTCAGTTCAACGACTCTGGTGGTATATATGTGTTTGAAGACAGTATGCGACATTAGAAACGGTTGGTAGAATAAATGCAATGAGGGTTTACGAACAAAAATGGAGCATACATGAATGTTTAATACGGCAGAAACTCATGCTATCAGACACCATCAGGAAGTTGGATGTGTTCTGAATCAGCCCGGAGAACAAGACGGCCCCAACATTTGGCAACACATATGTATTTGCATAAATGTTAAACTGCCGATAGGGTTTGTTTACGGCCTGTCACATTTCCAGTCGGGGGGGAAGGAGCCTGTATAATCTACATTTGTAGTGACTTGGGACTGGCACAAATCCACATAGAACTTTGAAGCAGGCCATTGTCGATGCAACTCCTCACCCTGCTTTGTATGACTGTGGACGGTGCACTGTTTGATAGATATTGTCCTTGACCTTCCTAAACCCAAGACAGTTGTGCTTAAGATATACATACAAATGAGAAATGCCTTCAACTCACTCCTCAAAGACAAATACTCTGTCTGCTGTCTGCACACTGAAACGTCCCATCGTCATATGCAGATAGTAACTAAAGGTTATGTTTCTTTATCAAAAACATAAACCGGGAGATTTTTTGTTTCATTCATGCACAATTAATGGGCATTATCTGTGCACACTGGTGTATGAATGTGTGTGTGTGATCGGGTGAGTGATTCCTTGTCGTAATGAACTATCCATCCTGTGATTCTCCTGGTTAAACCAACCCTCCCCGACAGGTTGTCAGTGGTCCTCACGTGGTGGCTCTTGGCTCCATTCAGCTGTCTTCCTTTTTTGAATATGTTTTGACATTCCTCTGGATCATTTGTGATTCAGATGCGCTTGTTTTCAGTTCCTCTGCCATGTCACATCAACTGTTCCAGTTTTGATCCCTCAGTCTGGAAAATAGTTGCAAAATAAATACTATATTTCTGTGTTTTGTTCTGCTTTTGAGTGAAAGGCCTATAAATGCAACATCGAGTGCAAGTTGAAGGAAGAAAAGCGCTCTATAAATGTTCCAATTGCATTATTTGTGGCTTTTACTGGCATATTGGATAAAGTGTGATTTCATAGAGGACTAACAAAGTTAAGGTATGCAAAAATAGTTCTTAAAAGCCTGCATAATGCATAAAAATTCCACACACGACATTCAAACAGAGTTTAGCATATTTGAGCTTCACTACACAGGCAGGGCCATTCACACTTGTCTCATACTGATCTTGAGGACTTAAAAACCACTGTGGGCAATGCCAGCAGCTTGCTTTGGGCTCCAGCATGGTTCGGAGTCCTGTGAGGTAGAGCCAAAAAGTTTGAGGAAGCAAAAGTAGCTTAGACAAATCCCATATCTAGTTGTTTTCTTACAGCGAGAGAGATGTAAAATCAGATATAGTTATAGTTATAGTGGGAGCAGCAACAATTGAATGAATAAGTAGTTTTTATCGCTTCCACTTTCTCCAGTATACAAATAAATCATTGCAAGGAGCTCAAATACTCACAAAAGGCTGTTCCTGGGAAAGTGATATCCACTGTATAGACTTTCTGAATGCTTTAGTGCTGTGAAACATATGGCTTATCAGTTTGAATGCAGTGACTGGGTTTAAGTCTGGCTGAGCCTTTGGTGTAAATGCACTGCTTTGCTGAGTTCATTTATCATGCATGTGCCATCTGTCTGGAGCACTGGTTCTCAAACTGTGGGGAGAGGGATTAGCAGAAGTTTGGAGTTTACTTTGAACATCATTACGTATGTGTCGTATTCTTTGCATTGTGATTTTAAGGCATATGTTATTGTTCTGTAAAGGACTTTGGAATACTTTTTTGTATAAATTGTGGTCTACAACTATTCTTTTTCCCAGATTTAGTTACCTCATTTCATTCAATCATGAATTTAGAGCTTGTTGGTTTCAAGTCTAATTTAGTCCTGGTTTTAATCCTGGTTTAATCCTAGGTAAGGCTCTATTCTGTAAAACCGATTTCATTCAGTCATTCATTCAGTTTTAGTTAAGGAGGTCAAGATTATTTAGGTTAATCATAAACTGTGATTATTGAACTCGCAATATAATTGTGATACATGTATGTATAACTGTTGCACTTTTAGAAGTCAAAATGTGTCATTTCAATTCAGTCAACATTACAAAGGTAAACCTAAATGTTTTGGTAACACTTTATAATAACTCCACCGTAATTAGCCTTAATAAAACATGAACAAAGACTTCATAATGAACAAATGGTTTACTAAGCATTTATGAAGCACTAAGAGGTCCAGAGTTTATAGTTCAGTGGTAACTGAGCTTGAATCATTCTTAATAAACCATTTGTTTAGTATGAATTAAGTGTTGTTGTTGTTGTTGTTGTTTTGTTGTTGTTGTTTTGTTGTTGTTATTGTTATTGTTGATGTTGTTGTTGTTATTGTTGATGTTGTTGATGTTGTTGTTGCTGCTGGCGTGCGGGTGCTGCTACTGCTGTTGTTGTTGTTGTTGCTGCTGCTGTTGTTTTTGTTTTGTTGTTGTTGTTGCTGCTGTTGCTGCTGTTGCTGCTGTTGTTGCTACTGCTGTTGCTGTTGTTGCTGCTGTTGTTGTCGCTGCTGTTGCTATTGTTGTTGTTGTTGCTACTGTTGTTGTTGTTGTTGCTGCTGTTGTTGTTGTTGTCGCTGCTGTTGCTGCTGTTGTTGTTGTTGCTGTTGTTGTTGTTGCTGCTGTTGTTGTTGCTGCTGCTGTTGTTGCTGCTGCTGTTGTTGTAGTCGCTGCTGTTGCTGCTGGTGTGCTGGTGCTGTTGTTGCTCCATTTTTGTTATGTTTTTCTCTTTTTATTCCACATTAACTTCACCATTCGAACTGTGTGATTTAATTACTCTGGTTTTGAAAAATGTGTATGTATTAGATATTTTAAATTAATTTAAATGAAGTATTTCGCTGTCATTTGGTCATGGTGTCACTAATCATGACTCTGGTGAACAGCACGTCAGATTAATCTGCTATTTTATTCAGAAATGTCTCCAAAGCTCCTTCTTGATCCATCGACGTGTCGCAGTGTAGTCTCCATCAGCACAAACTCTGCCTCAGGAAAACACACAGCTGCTCTCATGGAAACAGAAAGGAGACAAAGCCCAAGTTGCCAAACAAAAAACGCAAAAAGATAAAAGCCAGGGCAATCACAGAATTAGTCATTACAGACAGAGCAAGACGTCTCACAGTGGGCAAAAGAGCTTAATTTAGGGCATGAACTGTGGCCGACCTATAGACAGTAAATACATTCTACACAATGCATGCAGGAACTGGGTTTTGAATTATTCTTTGATGTGCAGAGGAAGTGTAAATAAATAATGGCATGTGACATCAAAAGAGACATCCAAAATGTCTTGTTCAGAGCATACATCTTAACCAGGATGGACTTAGCTATAACAGATATTAAAGCATCTTAAAATAGTCGAGGTTTGTCTCCGAACACTAAATCTACTTTTTTGCTACTAAACTTTGTACATGGCATTATAAAAGCATTCTTTACTGTTCTTTGTTCTTATATTTGACTGCAAACTAGGTTAATTTGCAGCTTTTTGGTCCAGACAGACAAAAAACAAGTGTGTGCTGCCAATTGTGGTTAGTATCGTTATGATCTGACCAACCATGTCATAGAGCCAAAGTGTACTCAAAGACAACTTTTTAGATTGCTACACTCATCACTGCTACCAGTAGAGGGCGTTCAACATTAATTAAAGTCTTCAAGTGAGAAAGTGTCGCAAAAGAAGACATTTGCCCCATTGACTCAAAGCATTGCCCCTTTATTCTGGTTTCTGGAGTTCATTTAATATGTATTACCCCAATTCTGGATTCAGTCCCTCACGCTGCTGTAGTCACTCACTCCCCCAACACTCACACAGGCAGTAAAGTTATCTCATTTGTCATGGAGGAAATATATTTCACCAGCATAAAATGAATAAAACGTCAGGTCTTAACTTCAGCACCATGGACAGGGCACAACACAATTTTAGTAAGTAAAAGGTAATTTATTGAGGCCGTAAGATATTTTGTTCAACCATCCTCTAATGTCACTGGGACAACTCGTCAGTAGAGATGGACAAATGCGTTGTTGTTGGTTTTTTTCATGGCCGATGCCGATTTGATTCAGCCAATTTTGGTATTTTTCCCCCCAAATCAGATCATTTCAAACAGCAACAAATTTATCCACAACCCTATATCACCTCAAACCCAGAAGAGAACAGTGTAGTCTCTTTTTGTGCAGTGTTTTCTTCACTAAAAAGTGCAAAAATCTGATTATTATATAGGTCCATTTTAACAGTGAGTAACCACCGGGGTCTTTTCAACTTATGAGTCTAGTTTTAGGTCGTAGCCAACCTCATGCCTCTTGTTCAAGTTTTTTCACTCTTTGTATTCTTTCATATACAGTATATAAGACAGTATTAAAGGCCTTTTCGACAAACAGGATGGGAGGGGGACACACATCTCCATCAGTGCAGCGTTGCATAATTCTCTTCCCAAAACACGTGTGTGGAATATGGACAACCCAACATTCAGGACGGTAAAAGGCTGTCAAAACATCTCAAAATACTCCTTCCTGCTGTCCAATTCCTCTGGGAGTTTTGCTGGCTCACTAACACTTTCATATCGTTTATAACCCTCATTAAATCCAAAAACCAAGACGAGGGAGAAACATTTCAAAAATTCACGTTACAGATGAAGGATGCTATCTTTTAACAGCGCCAAAACACGATCTATTGACACTTCAAAGCTCAAATGATGACCTATTTTTGTGCAGCCAATTATATTACGTTTCCCACTTGCTTTTTTCAAATGTGGGTCAAAAAACATGAGAAATCTGAAACTAACCAGGCAAAGTTTTAGGTTTTTCTTACACAAAGAAGGTGCAACATATTTGTTCTATTATGAAAGATGATTAATACATGTCTGTACACTCTCTTTTTCAGTGGAAACATTTCTAACACACACCACCTGAGCACTGTTAGCGCCGGGGCACATCAGGCACATATAGTATGACTGATTAGTTCTGGCTTCATGCATATCCATGATCCTGGCACCCCGCAGCACAATCTGCTGCTCAACAATTGACTGGACTTGATTAATGGAGCCGCCGACAGCCAACAATAGCTCTGCTCCTGTACGCCACAAAACAAAGACTGGGCTGTGTTTGTTTTAGGTAACAATGTCCCTTCGTAGTGTAGCATTTGTGACTCATTATGTTATGTGCAAAAGCAAACAGAGCTGCATATGTGCTGCAGAATAATACTGAATACTGACTTTGGGCCTTCGGACAGCTGCCAGCGTGTCCCAGGGTTAACACAGGGAATATCACGCTCAATCACTGTTCACTGCCCATGGTGCTGAAAAAATTGAAAATAAAAACGTTTTCAATTTTTTGTGAGGAAACCTTTATAATAAATGACTAAAACAAATGTAGTTTTCATTCTAGCACCATGGACAGCGAACAGTGTGACATATCTAGCCTTGGAAGCACATACTGATGAAATTAAAAGAGTTAATCATGTTGTATGTAACTTTTCTTAATAAATAGTTTTGGGTGTGTTCAAACTGTACATTGAGTACATAAAGCTATTGAGTAAAAGTATTTCACCCAAATACTCACCTTATCAAAATTGTGACTAAACTTGGACAACACATGGAACTACACTTAAACTAAGACTGAATCAGGACTTGCAGGACCAAACAAAGTCGACATAAGGACACAAAAATGTCATTTGAATGTATTTCTGACTATGAACAATGCACAAAAGAAAATGTCATGTGCCAGGTTTTCACAAAACTGTCCACTCGTAGTTATCGGACAGGGTGATGTAAAATTGCAATAAAAATAATACTGCTTGCAAACGATCAAGCACCGAACCAAAACCCAGGACCCTCTTGCTGTGAGGAGAGAGGCCTTAACCCCTTCTGCTCCACCATCTTGCCCTCACTGTTACCTTTTTTGTAAAGGATGTTTATATAGCACTTTTGTCTACCTGTTCCTGTATGCTATGGCTCTTCCTCTTATAACAAATGCCACATTCTGGGTTTGCGGTGAGTGGGCGTAACGTGCGGCTTTACAACAGGCTGCTCACACTTCACAGACCACCTCCGTCTCTGCTGCAGGAATGCCTTGGGTGTACACAGGCCCACAGCGAGACAACAAACTCACAGCGAAACAAGACACAAAACCAGACTTTTACCGCACATATATCTGACTGTTACCGACTAAATTAAGAGCTCTTTGGTGTTTGATAATTGGAAAGAGCTGTTCCAAAGACACATGTTTCTACTTGTACGCACCCAAATATCCAGGAATTTATCATTCAGAGGAATAGCCATTATTTTTTATTAGAACATCCAAACTTATGGTAAGACTGGTGGGATTGATTAGTAACTGTCTTTTGTTTTTTCAAATAAAAGAATAGTCTACATTAAAAATGTTTTAACTAAAATCTTTACACTGGGTAAACTTACGCAAAACCAGGACCAAAACAAGGCCAGGGACTAAATTGAGAAGATCACAACAAAACTTCTTATATTTTAAATGACACAAGACATTTTACTTTTTAAGCTTTCCAAGAATAAAACATAGACTAACCAACAAGCAATAACACTTTTATGTGTCAGCGAATATAAATCATGATGTGATTATGTGTCTCCCTTTGAAAATATGATCCAATGTTAAATAACTTGGACCGAGAACATCTTTTATAAACATCTCTGTCCTGTCGAGAGAGTGTGACTGATGTGTCTGTTGTCGTGTACTGTATCTTTGTGAACAGTGGCTACATTTATGTTTTTTCAATTATTATTAAAAGCATATGATTTCTTTCTGAGCATGATCCCTCTGATCACTCAGATTTTGAAGTTTGCATATCAAATAAGGTCCAGAAATATATCAATCAGATTTTGAACACTTTGTTCTTATATTTACTCATATGACTACACATTGTATTTCATTGATCTCCATTGTCTCATTGGTTTGAGCCTGTTGCATCCTGTTTTCTGCCATCAATCGTCCAATGTGACAATAAAAATGAATGAAAATGAATCTGCATGGCACATTTACATGATGGACAAACATATGTTAATAAATGAGTACCATGTCAAATAGATATAAAGCTCCCTCATGTTGCCTGCTATCATCCGTGTAAAAAGACCCCAAACAAAGAAAGAAACCTTTTTTTTATGCATTCAGAAGAACAGTTTGGGCCATAGACGTCACATCTCCACCACACACGAGAAGCAGTGGCCTGAGCAGAATTACAAATGTGTGACTACAAACTGGGAGTGGGTGAAAACAGCTTAACATCGCATAAAAAGTTACAATTTCAGCAAAAGAAAACAGATAACCAGCTCACTGCTCCAGCACAAGAAGGTCTGCGTCTGCTAAATCCTCAGTGTTAACCAGGCGTGAAGTGTCCGTGCCAGTGCCCAGTGTGCACCTCGCACAGCTCCAGCCCCAGCTCCAGCTCCAGCTCCAGCCCCAGCTTCAGGTCCAGCTCCAGCCGCAGCCCCAGCCCCAGCTCCAGCCCCCGCTCCAGCCCCAGCTCCAGCCCCAGCCCCAGAGCCCCCAGCCCCAGCTCTAGTCCCAGCTCCAGCCCCAGCCCCAGCGCCAGCCCCAGCTCCAGCCCCAGCTCCAGCTCCAGTCCCAGCTCCAGCCCCAGCCCCAGCTCCTTTAACTCTGACTGATTGGGCTGAACCTCAGTTTAATGTGCTGTGCCAAAGCCCCTATGGACAGCAGAGAGATAAATGGTGCCATCTTTCAGTATGACTAAACTATTAGGCTCCCGAGGTTTCAATTCTTACATGACAAAATAATAAAATAAAATATGGGTCGGTGTAAATCCTTCATTTGTCCAGGAATGATTGATGGTAGAAAAGGTTTCAAGTAATGTGGACACTGGTTTTGTAATAATAATTCTTGACTAAAATGACATAGTATACTATCAGTGGGTCCCGTTGAGGATCTTAAAGGCAACACCAGTTTATCATTTGGGAATTTGGGAATTTGAATATTAAAAAATGGGTTTTCTACCTCAGCAAGCATAAAAATGAACAATCATATGGTTCAAACGTGTTTAAAGAGACAAAATAGTACTATATTAAAGGGCACATATTATTATACATCATTTGTGTTGCCATTTGTTTTTAAAACTCTTTAGGGCTTTGGCATCTCATTTTTTAGAACTTGAATATATTGTATCTGTCGGCCCATGAGTGTGTGCTTTCTGAGGCTCAGCGCAAGACGACCTTGTTTGAATTATTAATGAAACAACCGCGAATGAAGCTGAATACAACAATGCTAGTTAAAAAAAAAGAAAAAAAAAAGTGTGTCTTTTAAATAAAACATTCAAATTAGGATTGCCTATGCGACCCGTTGTACTTTTGAAACTTAAAAACAGGCATATTTCAAATGTTTATCTGTCCATCATCATAAACCAACATGCAGTTTCAGCTTAGTGTCGACTTTGTTAAACGTACAATTAAAGACATCTGCATTTCTCCAGTAGCAACAACAAACGCAGAACTTGTAGACGTATTATGGTAATTATTTTGTTGCTGATTTACTATTCCAAACTGCATCCGTATCTGTAACTGTCAGGAGGTTTATGTGGCAGCAAGGACAAGGAAAAATACACTCCCAGACCTCCCATTCAGACCCCACCTCCACCTTTATTTACAGTAAACCTGGCTTGGCACCATAATAACTCCAATTACATGAATACACTGCACATAATGGCATTCCAGGTCCTTTTATTTATCATTCAAGCCAGCTTTAATGATGACATGTGTGCTTATTTGCTGAGTAGGCGTATGTTTGTGTGGGACAAAAGCATGCTCCGGGGCCCAGACTGACTGTAGCATTACAAAGCATTAAGGCCATTTGGCAGCTCTTCTACGACGAGACCAGGAGGACCAGGCCATTATGGGAGGATGGAAGTAGAGCGACAACGTCCCTCGATTAGGTCTGCACGGCTTATGAAAGAAAAGGAAATTGCAACAGTCAATGATTTGAGAGAGAAGATTGAAATATGAGCTGATTAAACGAACACAAAAAACACATACATTTCATAACCTGTTTTTTAGAAATCTAAACTACAGGTGCAACAATCTCTAATTATTATTAAATCTATTGCGCGATACTAACATTTTAAACTGAACTTTCACATTCACATTTCACATTTACTGCGAAAAAAGAGCAAAAGACCAGTACAGTCATTACTATTTGTATATGTAAGTAGCAAATGAAAAACATAAATTGATGTTATATAAAAGTGTGAATCGCACCAATCAGTGATCAACATGTTATGCCTTGAACTTTTGACTAAATGACACTTGATTCTAGTAGGAACAGTTCAACTATGAGAGGAAAGAAAACAGTCCAGTGGTGAAGAGCATTAGCCTCATTAAAGCCACAGACAACAGGCGTCTTTGAGTCTTGTACTTAAAGGGTCGTCAATACCGGAGAGACAGGTCGATTGAGATTAAGCTTCAGTAGTAAAAGCAATTGGATAGACATTCAACTGATTAAAATTGAGACGCAATGGTCACAAAGAAAGAAAGAAAGAAAGAAAGAAAGAAAGAGAACGAAAGAAGGTCAAGTCACTCTCATTTAAGGTTCACACATTATATTACATTTTATAAACCTGAACTAGTGTTGGGGCAGGCAAAATGTATTATTGATGCACAAATATATTAATTATGGTTGGATAAATATGGTGGGGTCATAAACCTCGTTACTATCAATCAGATCAAACTATATGATTAAGTATTTGTTTGGATTAGGTATTAAAAAATGGCACCAACTAGATATGTTCCCTCCAATCCAACCCAATTCCAAGCTTTCACGACAGGTCAACTTTCACATTTATTAAGTGTCTATTATTGGAAATAAATTAGCAATTGCTTTGGCTAAAACACTTTTTATTTCATGAACTCAGTGAAAAACTTCTGCACCTTAAGCATTTTACTTTGTCTACTACTTTAAATTGGGCCAGACCATTTGTCTAAAACCAAGCAGTTATTTTATATAACAGGCTCTCAGCGGCCAAAAACTGGAGATAACAACCTGCCAAACATACAGTAGATTTGACAGGATTCTTCGATACTATTTAGGCAAGATATATTCTGATGACACCAACCATTTTACAATGTTGTGTTTACTTCTAGGTCTTGCTTATTTTGGGAATAAACTACAATTAACTCAAGACTCTACACAACCAATTAAAAAACGTATTCATTGAAGAAGCTACAGAAGCTCCTTTCGAAGTTAGGGAAAAAAACAATATTGTGCAATTGTGCAGACGAGCGTAGCTAGAGTTGGTTATTATAATTCTTGTTCCATTATGTCCTTGGGCAAGACTAGATTCTCCAACTTGATTCAAGTTGAACGCAGCGTCGAGTTCATATTCTGGCTCAAGGTGTATCCAAGTTTCAAAGGGGTGCAAAGAATACTCTTCCATAAACTCTTTATTCAACCATTTTTTACCCTGCTTAAAATCAGGGTGTAAACATGTTCAATGAGGTCACAATGCTCTCTTTTGCATCCCTGTAGATCGAGGCCTGACATGTTTTTTTTAAACTCCGAACCTTCAAAATCTATGTGTCCCAAATAATGAAGCACTGAAGAAGCTGACACAGTCTCTACATTGAAGACCAGGCTTAGCTTAAAACGTCCTTCCCAAAGTATTGAAACTTGAGCACTGTTCTCCGGTTTCTCCTACTTTCCCTAGCAACGATATCCAGTATTTTAGTTCACCTGTGTCTGTTCATTGCTGTTCACATGTTGTCCACGCCCCTGGTTCAGATGCCTGGTTGCTGCTGCTGCTGATCCAGTGATGACTGAACCTTAGATGCCACAATCCTGACATGTGGACCTGGACGCACGTCACCTGCCTGGAGGACCCCCATCTGGCTGGATGACCTCTCCTACGTATACTAGATGAGCCGCTCTCTATCCCTCTGTCTTGAGTGTTTCTGGCTCTTCAGTCTCTTTCTACAAATGCTTTTTCTTAGTCCTGGACCATCTGCAGCCTGTCTGCCGTGAGAGTAGGATCTCTCCTTCACTGTGACTCTCCTCGAGGTTTGGACTTTTCCCCACAGGTTTTGTTTTAGTTTTTCCTTGTCCTGTCTAAGGACAGGAGATGATCTGGGACAGTTTTCCATTTGCTTAATTCCTGTGAACATTGGTCAATCTGTTTCTCTATTTTTGATCAATGACTGTTTCATGGTTGGATTTTCTAACTTTTTGTTCCTAAAATCAACAATTTTGTTCAGGCCTGTGTGTCACCTGCTGTTGCGATTTTGGGCTTTACAAACAGAAATCAAATTGAACTTGTCTAGCTAGTTGTTTATGTTTACAGTTTGTGTTTTGGTTTTCAAGCTAATTATCCAATGAGAAAGCAGAGGTGCTAATCAATTTGAGATGCTAGACTCTATGACAAAAACGTCTTTGCAATAAACCCAAATGGGCTCGATGTCATATGTGTCATCAAGACAGCTAATGGCATCCCAGGATTTGTTGTGATTCATAAACCAGTAGGAGCGCATGTTATAGCTATTACCTTTAGGCTTTAGTACAGATTTGTGTATTATTTTTGAAAAAAAAGTCTACAATGATACAAGCATCACAAATCTTGATGTTGGAGTCACAGACATGTGGAGAACAATGCCTCCTATTCACAGACCGGCTGAACATCTCCTGTAGCTTGTTGTTCACTTCAGAAGCTCAAAGTAAAACACAGATCTACTCCAGCTAGGCAGCATCCTGTGGTGAGCTCAGTGCTCCTCTGCAGCCTCACTCCTCCTGAACCAAGGGCATTCTACTTTCTTACACACTTTGGTAACCAGCCAGTTGTTATGTCTTTGATTTAAGAAAAGACAGTACAAAATGCAATATTTTATTTGGTCCAACATCGAATATGAGCATACATTTGTTTCATTAAAAAGTTGAGTGCACGAGTCTCTCAAAGGCTGAAGACATTTCCTCTAACATCATCGTATCATTCAGAAACGTTACCTCAGATACATGACAGTTTTGGGCTTGGTTCTGTAGAAATCTGCACTGTACTGCACTTTGGCCATATTTTTTCCCTTTTTTACTTTAAAGCCGCCATGTTTTTTTAGACATGAACAGACCATGCGTTTCTGTGATTGGTTAATCTGTCTCTCAATCATGTCTATCGGATAATACGATTCCATTCAAAGTGTGTGGTCATAGCCAGACAGTTAAGGATAGAGTGTGTTGAGTAAGAACCAGTCACAAAGAGGGCACATTTTCCCCCTTCATGAACTAACTTTTTTTTAGAATATTCTGCTAGCCTCAGGTAACTGGCACGACACCAATGACAGTACTACACAGCTCTTTGAGTTGCACACAGAGAGTTGCTGAGATAAACGTCTCGTTTTGGTTCGTGCAACAAATCTTTGCCTTCAAATCAAACTGTAACATCGGTGATGACACAAGTGATTTTATCCTCGACATAAATCTAATTTGAGTCAAACTTCACAGACACAACTCCCCTTGAAATTACAAGTCTCCATTTCTGTGAGTCGACACAGTAGCTCTGCGTTTTAATTTCGACACGACTGTAGGTAAAGAAGACATAAATTGAACACAAACTCACAGTGCAGCATATTGCAGGAGCTGCTTTAATGACACAAAATTGTCAACTCAAGGACGAAAACTTTGCAAAAACTAATTAAAAAGTAGAAGTTTACTCTGCAAACTTTTTTTTTTTGATTGTTAGCAAAGGTGAGTGAATGACATAAGCAGATCCACAGCTTGAAATCTTCCATAAAATATTCACGATAGCTTTTTATAACATGATTTTATCCCTCTACAAAGCATCTCCTCGGAGTAAAATGAAAAGTAATCTTGCTTTCCATCTGTGTACCCTCTAAATTCAACTTATTGGCGAGCAAAAGTGTGAATGTGAGGTTTGCCGGCTTCAGCACACATTGGATGATCATTTGGGAAGCATGTGGTAGGAGGACAGCGCGGGTGGGTGGAGATAGGAGGAGAGGAAGGAGGCAAGAAATCCTCATTTTCTCTGGGTTTCATGGGAAATTTTCTTTCAATTTTTTGTTGACAGTGTTTACAAAAATACAGAAGGGGGCGGTGGAATACTTAGGAGATAGTGCTGTGTGTTTTTAGCAAGAAGGCGCTGCTTAAAATTCAGGCCAGCTGCAAAATGTGTCACAACAGTGCGCTCCATATCTGCAGCTCTGTGGCTCTGTCTGTAATTCTATTGTAAACAAAGACGTTTCAAAACAACAGGAGGCATGAACTTTTATTGATCTTTCAATGATGTAAGAAGTTAATTTGTAGGTTATATTGACACAAATTTGGAAAAACACCAATCTATTTTAGAAATGTAGGCCAAATAATTGTAAATTGACGTGATGAATTAATATCAGTGTGAACTAGGAACTTTGTCAACACTTTGAGGTGGTTAGTGCACTCTAAGAGTAAAGTTCACAAACCACCAAAAGGCTGGAGTTTATCTGGCTTTCGCCCACCATCTGAACACATGCACCATTACCCGCGGCTCAGACTGCATGCGATGGAAGTGCAGTGCGGAGGCCGCAACAATTCCAAAGTAATTTACTGGACACAGCAGACCTCCGCAGACCTTTTTCCTTTGTAAATGATTTGTTTCTGAGTGAATCAGCTTTCAAAACCCGTGACCACAAGACCACAACAGTGCTCCAGTCTTCATGTTAGCGGCCCTCCACAAGAACACCACTCCAACACATCAGTCACACTTACTCGGGTTCAGTGAGGCATTATGGACAATTTTAAGGTTAAGATCATTTTTTATCTCTGAATTTATAACTTATACACAATGTATTACATCTGTATCATGAGGAATTATCCTGTTTTGTGTGTATACTCTACAGACTTGCAGCTGTGAATATGAAAAGGTTTGGGGTGGGTGCCCATAAACTATTGCTTCAGCCTACTCCCTTTGGGCTCTGTACAACATTAAATGACAAGTAAATGTACAATGTATACTAATGGCAAAAAATGAAACTGAGGGGGCAAAGGCAAAGGCTTGGGTAAGTATATTGTGTGTGCAGCGGAAAATCTTACCAAATTTACCCCATTTTAACTTCTTTGGTAGTATGTAGAAAAAGATTCAGTTGTAGTCATCTGGACTCTGTTTTAGAAAAACAAAACATTTCGACTCTCATACAAGAGTCATTCTCAATCTGTGAAACAAGTCTGACAACTCAAGTTTTATATCCAACTCTGTGTAAGCCCTGCCCATAGGGCGGGACCTCCTGATAATGGGCCACTGAAAGGTCCCTCATGGACGAATGAGGGATTACACCGACATGCTTTTGGTAGTATGTATATTGATTTCCTTGATGGAGAAGTAATTCTATAGAAACCATACTGTTCCAAAGGACCAAACTCAAAACGAATTTAAACAATAATTACACACCTTTAGTTTAGTGTCTCTTGTTGGTAAATTGTCTCTGTCTGTGTATTGGTGACATGGATAGGGGGATTGCTTTTTAGAACTCAGGTCTATTTCCTGCCATTTGTACATCTTTATTGTCCCCATAGGGAAAGCTGTCCACAGGAGCGGTGATCGTTGCAGTGAAACTATCGGGGATCTGGGTTCCAGCTCCAGATCTTTGTGTTTGGCTTGGTCAGGACTACCATAGCTGGAGGATTTTTACCTATGGTGCATGTTTTGGGTTGATGAGGGAAACCACTGTGTCCGGAGGAAACCCACCCAGACACAGGCCGAAACATGCAAATTCCACACCTGCAAAAAAAGTACAATTTAACAATAGCAGCTGTTAATAATATGAATGTTTTCTCGTCCTCGGTCCTCTGAGAACCAGTTGCACCTCACTGTGCTTTGCAGAACTTTCCAAATTCTTTCTTTGTGCAGAATAAAAGTAAATGTATATTTAATCATATTTTGGCAAAAGTAGGGCTCCTTTGAACTGGTTTTGCACACAGGGCATAGATGGATTATCCTGCCCAGGGATTTTAAGAGGGGCCATTGTACACTCCGAAATAATTGCTTTTTCACACAACTTTGGGTACAATTTGGAGATACTGGTAACACTTCTATGAAAGAGATAAAAGTGAATAAAGTAGCTTTGATTCATAGCTTTAAACCAGAAACTTCAGACATGTTTTAGGGCCTAAATTAGAGCTTTTGCATATAATTACTGACTGAAAGCTTTTTTTCCAGGAAGATTGAATTACAAAATTTAAAATCAGGCTATTTTCAATTTATTCAAACTTGATAGTTGTCAGTTTCAATGTGAATATACTTACTGAGCAAACTGAGCTATTTCTCACTTGGCATAAGTAGTGCCAAAAAGGTTATATATATATTCTATAATTCATGAGCACTTTGTATCTCCCTGCTGTTTCTGAGTGTTCACACGGCACTGTGTTTGGTTAAATCCACCTGTCACTCTCTCAAGCATGACCAATAGTTTATGAGTGTGTTTGAGAAGACTAAAAACAGAAACATTGAATTTTGATACATTCATTCATTGTCTACCGCTTTTTCCTGTTAGGTGTCGCAGGTGACTGTGCGGCTTAGGCGGGGTACACCTGGACAGTGGTCAACTCGTCGCAGGGTTAACACAGAGACAACCATTCACTCTCACATTCATTCAATAGGGCCAATTTTTACAGTTACCTAACACACGCATGTCTTTGCATGGCGGGAGGAAGCCAGAGAACACGGAGAGTTAATAAAATGGGGAAAATGTATGGGAACTTTATCAGAACCCCAAACTAAAGTTCACTGTTGGGCTACCATCCAATAAATCCAATCAATTGCAACAAAAATGAATTAAAATAATCTATGCGTTAGATACATAGATGCATGATGTAACTGATGACAAAATGCAAAAGCAGCTCATTCCCTTGGCAGATTGTTAAGCCATATCAACTGAAAAAACAAACCGCACTCTACCAAACAAACCCTGCTCAGCGAAAAGTCACTCCCTTTGTTCTCTCACACTCACTTTCCTTTCCTTTCCCGTCCACAACGAGAAGATAACGCCTCGTTCCACCGCCAGGACGATGAGATCTCATATTAGAGCTGACTGAAGATGTTTTGAGCGACCCGCAGGGAAACGAGCATCTGTCAAACGAGCGGCAACAATGATAAGACATCCAGAAGCGTCTCGAAATGCCAATCCCCATTACAGATAATGTTTCTAAGTCTTCACAAATCTGGCACTTTTGATGGACACGGCACTGAAATTACTCCAATTTAGAATTAATCATGATTTGAGGAGGGTAGTTTAGATTTATTTGGTTATATCTAGAGCTAGAACATAAGATTTAAAGTCATTTCAGCTGGTTTAAACTTATTTCCTTTTATTTGATCAAAATTATTTGTCCACAGAGTGAGTTTATTATGGTTTATCTGACGTGTTAAAGCTGGGTTACTTGATTTTCCAACTGTGGAAGGAGGATAGATTTTAAATGTTACACGTGGCTCTCACTTCTCTCTCAAAAACCTTTTGACACTTCACTTTCAACACATGTTCAAAGTAAAAAAAGTAAAAAAATTCACTCTTCTTTAAACAAAACGTTGGGCAATTATATCGTTTCCTCCGAGAGAATGTATTTTAAAAGCCGCACTATGTAACAAAACGAGACGCTGCACGCTGTCTGCAAATGAAGCCTATGAAGTGCGGTGTCTTTATTGAGACGTTGGTTGGTATTCTTAGCAGCATGTGACATCTGCACCGGTGGGATCCCTTGTTCAATGTGCACATCGTTGACTTAGTTTCACACATGGATTGACTTCACAGGGCTGTGGAGCGTTGTGAGTAAACAGCGAAGTCTGGGGGATTTTGCATTGGATCTTTCCTGTCATTTTCATCAATAAAAGAACGTCTCACAAATGGAGCATCGAGACTGACGTTGTATGGGAGTGAAGTGTGCATGTTCAGGGGCTTATGAAGTTGTAACGTTCTTCAACCAGGCCCCATTTGACTGCAATGACGAGGACAAAATGCAGACTTTTGCAGTTTAAGCGATGCATAAACTAAATCGATGGCTTGTTTATATTATGACATGTGGCTTCTGTTGGTGTCTCTTCTCGCAAGCCCAACTCTTACTTCCTCTTAACTTTTTGGGGGTCCTCCATCTGCTTGACCCCATGAAAATGTTCTTGCGTTGCCTGGAATGTTCCACAGTATGGCGTAAAATAAACCTATTAAATCAATTTTGGAGATGGAATGCAAACATGGCGTCAGCTGCAGTTTTGTCCATAAGAGTGGATCTCTCTTCACTGTTCTCGAGAGGGCAGTTTATCTCTGTATTTCCCTGTGAATGTTGGTTAATCTGCTAGACTTATATTGACTTTGAATGGGGTTTTTTAATGACTTGCAACTTCGGTTGGTTAAGCCCAACCATTCTGTGAAGCTCTGCAGGTGACGTGTGATTTTGATACTTTCTTTTAAAGTAATTTAATAGTATTGTTTAATGTTTTATCTATTTTTTTAAAATGCATTTTTCCTGTTGTCACAAAGCACTTGAATTACTTTGTGGTAACGGATTTGTGCTCTACCAATAATCTTGCTTTTGAATTGGACACCGACGAGGCAGTCAGTTACAAGATCTGTGGAAGAGTGTACTCAAAGGATTAAAAATTGATAATAAAAGCATTGTGTAATTGAATAGAAAGTTGGAAATCTTCCAGGCAAAGCAATGTTCCGCTTGAGACAAGCAGCAGCCTGACCGCCGGCCCGCCACCGGTGCCGGCGTTGTTAAGAAGATAATAAATCGAGTGTTAGTCGCACATTTGGTGTCGGTATGCATACATTATAATGGGTTACAAACTTTGTAACGGAGTTGGAGGAGCTAAACGTCAGTCGTATAGCTGCAGTTTGTCCTGATGTGGCAAGCGCGTGGATGGAGTGTGAGCTAGCTGGGACGGCAGAGCCAGACATTTGAGCAGAAGGAAGCTCGCGAGTTGAAGAAGCCAAGCCACGAAAGCAGCAACTCAGCCAGAAAAAATCCAGGTCAACAGGACAGGGCTGAAGCCAACGCTAAAACTCAAGGTACTTTGGAGGGGGGTGAGGAGAAGAGAAAGAGAGAGAAGGTTAGAGAGAGGGGGCAAAGAGTGAGGATGAGAGAGAGAGAGCGGGGGGAATAAACGACAAGAGAAGGGGGATTAGCAGAAACAGAGAAAATGAGTGAGAGAAATAAAGGAGAGTGGATTGAGCAGACGAGAGAGAGAGAGAGAGAGAAGAGAGAGAGAGAGAGGAGAGAGAGAAGAGAGAGAGAGAGAGAGAGAGAGAGAGAGAGAGAGAGAGAGAGAGAGAGAGAGGAGGAGAGAGAGAGAGAGAGCGAGAGAGAGAGAGAGAGAGAGAGAGAGAGAGAGAAGAGAGAGAGAGAGAGAGAGAGAGAGAGAGAGAAGGAGAGAGAGAGAGAGAGAGAGAAGGAAGAAATAAAGAGAGATGGCAAAAGAAGGAAAGATTTAGAAAAAAAGAAGAGAGCGTGAGATAAGAGAAGGAAGGAGAAAGAGAGAGATGGAGAAGAAGAGGGTGAGAGGATAGAAAAGGGAGAGAAGAGAAGGGAGGAGAGAAAGAGGGAGGGACAGTGAGAGGAGGTGTGGGAGAGAAGGGAATCGATCAGACAAAGAGAGACGGGGGGTGAATAAGAAGAGGGAGAGAAAGGAGAGAGAGCGAGAGCTTAAACACTTTTGTGCAGACATAACTGGTTCTTAACTACAGTCAGTAATAGTTCAGCATCCATTGAAAGAACAGCGAATAGAAGCTCTACCTGAACCTGTTTTACTCATTTGAAAGAATACGCCACCTTTAACCCCCGTCACCCGGGAAGAGCATCAGCTGCAAAAATATACTATATCACCACCATCTGACTAGTTTGCTGTGGTGATAAAAAAAGGGAGCAGAACATTATTTTAAAGAGCAAAAGGTCTGAGCTGCTCTAAGATTCCCATTCTCTTTTGTCTCGAGTCGTGCTGCCGCTGTCTCGTAAATCTGTGCTTCCGGGGTTTTTTCTGAACAAAGGCGAAGTGGACTTGTCCCTGCTTCACGAGGGATGACTTTTCCCGAGCAGAGCACATACGTGGCCCATCTGCGGCCTTACATAAAGTGTCTCCCTCAAGTGTCTCGGTAAATCGCCCCAATCTCGCCCATTCATTCTGGTGAGAGGAAAGTTTGGTGAAGCATGTAAAAGCTGGGACCACGCTGATGGCCATATTCAGAGAGGAAAGTGGCACAGCCGTCTGCCGCCCTGCACCGACACACGCTTTTTGATCTCCCCCTCTCTCATCTTTTGTTTAGCTTTAGACGTTAATGCACCGGAAATACAATTAAAAGTGGTCACGTGTGTGTAACTGGGACACTAGGATTGAGTTGGTGAGTCACCTCCAGCAAAGTAAACATCAAATGCGTGAAAAAGTGATTACAGCGAGATGGTCTGGTCCACAGGGTCCACGCAGCGGAGAAGAATCACCCATGGAGCCATGAGAATTCACATGTGAGACAAGACATTAAGTCAAAGTGCGGGGTGTGTGATGGTAAATGTGTGGATGTTTGAATCAAATCAAAGGCAGAATAAAAATGAAAGGCAAGTTTCACGGTTCGCCTTGAAGCTCTTCGGCTTGATTAGTTTAACGACGTTACTTGGAGTTTCCACGCTCAGGGCCAGCCTACATAAGCACTGATCACCCAAACATACCAAATGTTTGTGCTTTAATGCCCTGGTACGGTTCACTTATGACAAACCGCTCCAAAGTGAACCTGTGGAAACATGGCTAACTATGAATCCCTTGTGGTTGGGTTATTTGCAATTACAAGGCAATATTTTAGATGCCGTTATTATTGCAAGTATTTCCAGTTGCATTATATCACTGACAGGTTGACAAAGTAATGTAAAGTGAGGTTTTGAATGAGTAGGCCAATACACATAATGCTAAAGCTGGCATGAATGTATCGTGATTCAAATCCGAACGCCCTTTTACAATATAAGAGTTATCCATGAACAAAGTACTCCTTGCTTAACCTTACATCCCCATCTCTTTAATTCAATTTATTGTATTAGATGGGCTGCAATGGAGTGGCCAGTCCCTCAAGTCTGCCCACTCCTTTACAGAAAATGTAAATGTAGATTCAGGAGAGTAAGTTTTTAAGGACTCCAATTTTCTTCTTATTCAATTTTGGGTTAATCCATTTTGAATAATCTATGTGAGGGCAGTGGGGGGACTTATTTTGGCTCGTGCCCTGGGGCGAGAGCCGTTCCGTGGGGCAAACAGCCATGAAGAGGGAGCACCAGGCTGAAGTAACCCAGATAAGGCCGGCGCCCGTCCCGCACTGACCTAAATGATACGTCTTTAAACTGCACTTTAAACAGTTCACTGGGCTTTGTTTGATCATTTACTGACAATGAGCCACAGTTATTAATGCAATAGAAAAAAAAAAGAGAGCAGAAATGGGAGGGGGGGACTATTACAATTTTAGGTGCAATATTGCAAAAAAAAACATATGTTCTTAGAGCCACGGTCACTTAAAATAATGTATCTACGGAAATGTCTTCAACAGGATTAATGTTAACACTCCATCTACTGGCAGCAGAGGGAATTACAAAGAGGAGATGAACAAACTTGCCGTCGACATGCTAATGCTGGCACGCAGTTGCAATGAACATGATGTGACGAGTCTGATTTAGGAAACTTAAAAACAGTGCAGAAGATCTCGGCGCTCGACGTATGATGTAACAAAACCGGAACTTTTGGAATCTAGTGTTTTATGAGATTTTGGTTGATCAAGACACCATTGACCGATTAATTGACTAAACAACTAAAGGTTTACAACCGAAGCATTCCGGTTTCCCATTAAAAACATGTACAATATAGAGCCATCGCTTGGTCTATATATACAACGCCCGTAAAAATGAGATTCCAAATATCTGTAGTACTGTCCTGGTTAAACAAGGGTCGTTGTTGTTGTTGTCGTCGTTGTTGTCGTTGTTGTCGTTGTTGTTGCTGTTGTTTTTTTAACTGAACATACACAATTTTGGATGTGCTTTAAAATACATCTAGATAACCAAAGGCAGTTCATACTCAGCTGATTTGGGAGGGACGCCAAAAAGTTTGTTTACAAAGATTAATCAGCAAAACGACTAAGCGCATAACTCTTGGCAAACTGAGGACATTTTGACTGATCTGACATTAAGTCCTAGAAAAAAATGGACAGCATGCACCCAAAATGATCTCACTCTGAACTTTCTTTGATCATTTTTTGACAATACAGCAACTTTTCCCTTTTGAAGCCTCTTGTCTTATCAAAGTCAAGTGGAGCGGAGACGTTTCTTTCAGCTCATCTCAAACCTGGGAATTTTGTACTTTGCATTGGGATCTATATTTTGTTCAGGAAATGGGACTGTATAAGTAAATAATTAATGCTCTTTTATATTAAACGGTATAGGGCCGCAATGTTAGTCACAATAGAATAAAAAATTACATCTAAACTTAAATCACAAAGGTTTCACTTATTTAAGTAATCTATTTTTTATATTTTTTATTTTAATCTTTATTAGGGACACAGGTTCAGACACAGGTTCTATAGCTATGTTACAAAACCACCTATGACAGTTTACACGTCTGTCAAATTCATGTATAATCAAGATGGAAAGCTGCAGGTGGCGTGGAGGCTGTTTCCATGGGTTCTGAGACAAGGTCTTAAACACCTTAAGGGTCTGTTTGGTTTGATTGTGCTCCTCTTCAACATCCTGCTCCACCTGGCAGAAGAGAAGGGAGACACTTCTTAGCAAGAAGGCATTACAGTTACACAAATCTACAAATCTGTCTCACATTATTTATTTTGAGGGTTAAGGCCAGTTTTGCATTTGAGCTTTGTGTCAATAAGTGCCATCTGTCCGAAGGAGCATTTTTACCTGTGCATGTTTTTAGTTAGTGGGGAAAACCATCTCACCTTAAGGCTTGGTTACCCCATAGAGGTATGATGATGCTTTGGGATGAGAAAGCACGGCATGCAGTGCTGCTTCTAACACGGTATATTTGTAAGGACCTAGCCACAAAGATGAATTCTCGCAACTTTTGTGAGTACACAACCTCTTGAGAATCCATCTTATTAGGCTTCCACTGATTGGTTTGCAATCCACTCCAGTGGTTTAACAGGCCAATCACATGGCAGCTGGTGGGTTGAGGCAGGTTGTCAGGCATGACGACAGCATGGCGCGTGTGAAACAACCAAAACAAAGATTGGGACGCAGGGGCATGTACGTGTTGTAGCTGCAATTGGTTCTGTTTTAGCTGAAATATAGACTATTTTGTGTTTGAAACAAGAGTCGCAGGAAGAGCTTTGTGCCTTTTTGGGCAGGAAATATGTTTGTGCTTTTCTTTCCATTGGATTTGACAACAGTTTGATTTATCAACATTCTCCCCTCGTGGTTAAAGAACTTCAGCGTTCAGCGATCAAAGTTTCTAATTTGTGAACCCAATTTGATTTTCTAATTTAAACTAAAACTGTACAAATAAACTATATCAAGAAAATTGAACTTTTCGGTCTGTAATTATCAACGTTTATTAGTGCACCTCGACAACTTGTTATTTTTTAAGTGGATATGTTTTGAAATGCTACAAAACACTTGAAATGCCTCGCTGGACACAAAAAAAAGCTCTGATCTTTTATGAATCTAATGCCTTCTTAAATCAGGCTCTGGTGTGGCATAAATTTAACCATGTGTGTGGGGTCAAGAAGTCAGTGGCTTCAAACACACTCCTCATTAAGGTCTTATGCCGCTGCGAGACTGACGTGCTTCTACTGAAATATTTACAGACTGCATTATTTCCTGATATTTGTGAGAGGGAGCGCCACGTCTCCATGCGACCTGACTGTTTGCGGCGTTCATGACATTATTTTTACACGTGTGGAGTGGACCCTATAGAGCGAGACAGAAACCCTGGGTTGTGTGCTATTTGACACAGAGGAATCTATTCCAATACATCTATCTACCAAAGCAATGCATATATTTAAAACTCAAGATCACAACCGCTGTCCCCCCTTTTTATGTTGGTTTAACACACAGCACTAGTTTTAAAATCATTTAGTGGTGTATTTTCACCATGTCAAAATGCCCATTACTATGAGGGAAATTGTTGTTGCTGGAGAAAGTGTAGATGCTAAGTAGCTCACCGTTATCATGTGTTTTGGGATTGTCCAACAGTTTATAAATACTGGACTGAGCTTAATGAAGCATAAGACCTCACTCGACTTTAAAAATGATATATCTTGCACATAAAACTCATGCAAAGGGAACAATAGATGGATACACCGGGAAGTATGTTTGGCAGTGGGAAGAAAAGCCATCAAAATAACAATGGACATGTATAAAATGGAAAAGATCGTGCTTGGATTCTCGCCCTTGACCACATGCCGAATGTCTCTCACCTCTCTCTCCCAAGTTCACACTACAACTGTCTTGTCTAATCAATCTTTCAGGCAAAAAAACAAAAAAAATAAAAATAAACAAGTAAAATGAAAAAGATCCCATTCGTAATTCATTTTAAATTGACACATTTATCCATTGTTGGTATAGGTATAGGATCAATATGTCAAACAAAATATGACACATTTTTTTAGCTACACTTTATTTCTCAAAAACAATGAAACAGTCGTTGGCCAACAAAAGACAAGCTGACTGACCAACACTGAAGGGAAAGAAGCGAATGGAAACTTTCCCAGGGCATCCCCTTTTCCTTCTCGTCACTAAGTCCCAATCCTCTTGAATCAGAAAATCAACTCCCAAGACTGCACTGTCTGTAAGCGTCTAGGACTGATTGACACAGCCCATTTGCAGAGTCAAGTACAGTAACGGTGCAGTCCAGAGATTGAACCTTTTTTTAAACCAATGAAAATGGACGGGAGAGTGGCAATGTAGTCTATGTAATATTTCTGTGCTATATTCAGTCAGTTCTTATATATATTCCCATCACTTTATTGTCACTTTAGAATTTTTTTTTAAACAAATACTATTAAACAATACTAGACTGGACTTCACTTTGTAATTAGCATGTTTATTGTACCTCAAATTGTGATTTCAAACAATCAAGATTCAGAATGTGGCACAGACTTTAATCAGAGCTCCAAACCAAATCCAGTCTCAGGCCTGGATCCTTTTACCTGCTTCGTTTGCTTGGATATAATGAGGGAGAGAATCGCAGCTGCCCATGAAATTACTTGTCAGTCCTGTGTCCGATCACTTCTGAGCCCCTGGAATTAGAACACCGTGTTGTTCAAAATCTCTTTCTCCAGGTGGACATGTCTCACAAGACAAATTGAAGAAGACTGTTCGATTGGGGACCAAAGTTGCAAAATTGCTCCTTTTTCTGAGCTGGTCCGGTTCACGTTCACAATACACGTTTATCAGTCGAACCAAATGTCCACAAAGACGCATCTCCACCTCGCCTGTAGAGGCGCTGTGTACAATGTCAGTGTGTTTCATGTCACGAAGACAGGTGTTTTCACGTCACGAGGACAGGTGTTTTCACGTCACGAGGACAGGTGTTTTCACGTCACGAGGACAGGTGTTTTCACGTCACGAGGACCTGAGGACACGTGTTTTCACGTCACGAGGACAGGTGTTTTCACGTCACGAGGACAGGTGTTTTCACGTCGTGAGGACAGGTGTTTTCACGTCACGAGGACAGGTGTTTTCACGTCACGAGGACAGGTGTTTTCACATCACGAGGACAGGTGTTTTCACGTCGTGAGGACAGGTGTTTTCACGTCATGAGGACAGGTGTTTTCACGTCACGAGGACAGGTGTTTTCACGTCACGAGGACAGGTGTTTTCACGTCACGAGGACAGGTGTTTTCACGTCATGAGGACAGGTGTTTTCACGTCACGAGGACACGTGTTTTCACGTCATGAGGACAGGTGTTTTCACGTCATGAGGACAGGTGTTTTCACGTCACGAGGACACGTGTTTTCACGTCACAAGGACAGGTGTTTTCACGTCATGAGGACAGGTGTTTACTCAGGCTATTAATGATACTCAGGCTATCAATGATACCAGATTACTTTCCTTAAAACTACATCATCCCTTTATGCCCTAAAATATTGAGAGTTGTGACTACCGTATTAAAATGCTAACTCATATCATTTCTACACCCATTACAGTAACTTTACAGCAGCAAAACACTGTACAATAACCTCTGTGACTGAAGTCTGCAGGTTCTGAGCTTAAAAGGATGTACCATGTGTCAGTATTTACAGGTTGAAGTTCTGTCAGTATCGGAATTTCGAAAATCAATGTCCGATCCATTACAATTCCAGTATCGGTGTTAATATCAGGTATATGTCCTATAACATTGTGCCGGTCAAACTATCAGTATAAAGATATAATGTTCCTTTTTTGTCAAAGTATATCTGCTACATGTTTAAAATGTTGCTTTTAGTTTACACTTCAGCAGATTTTGGCCTGTAGGGGGCAGAGGTGATGACACGGATCAACTTTACAAGAAAAAACATATGTAGCGACTGGGAGCGTGTTCTTTTCAAATCCCACAGGTTTTAAGCGTTAAAAGCATTGAACTACACATTTAGAGTTATTTTTATCAGGTGCTGAAACTGTCCCCGATGAAAACGTGTCTTGGTTTCCGAGCTCGGGCCGATCTCCGCTGTGACACGTCATTACAGTGTAATTTCACGGTTCAGGCCGTTTATACATGTAAAGCGAATGAACGTTTATCAGACCGCGAGACATGTTCACCGCTGATTGTTCATGCATGGACTATAGTTTTGGTGGTGACAGCGCACTTTTGTAACCTTTACTTTTTATGGCTCAGCTGAAAATATAAAATAAAACATTAGGTGGGAATCCAGGAAGTGCTGCTCTGTGTTTATAAAGCTATTGTATTTAGCCTCATTTACATGGCTTCTCCCCTCCCCGTCACAGTACGGTTGAAGACTTCGACCAGCAGGTGTCACATACTTGGGCTATATTGCAAATGTATCAATATCGCAATATTGGCCCACGCGATAATCGATTTTGCAACAAACTAAATGTATTTTCAAATTTCTTTATTATTTTTCTAAATTAGGCTTTGTTTAGTGATTGGTTTTGTCTCTGTTAAGTTCTATTTTGACCGTTTGACTAATACATTAAGACATTAAATTATTGCATATTGTTATTAAAATGATTGTGTTAAAAAGATAGATTTAAATATATCAATAATTTTGATTCCAGTGCTAAACAGCCATATTCGCACATCACAATCGTTTCTAATATCGTGCAGCCCTATTCTATACTCTGAAATGTTGCCAGGGTTACGTGTTCGGCACAGAGGAGAAACTGGGAGATATCGAAAAATGTCAATTGCGCATTTTTGTTGCAGGGAAATATGCAAAATTTGAATATTGAGTCTCTGTAGAATTATAAAAAAATATATATATATCACATCTAAAAGAGACAGAAACATCTTCAACAACAAAAGTGTAAAGTGAGATTTGGATTTTAAGCCATAAGAAAATCGTCAATAATAAAAATTCCAATAAGCAGTGAAAAAAAGCCAGCGTCGTAAAGGACTTTAGAGTCTTTGTAAACACGAGCAGGATTGAAATGACTTGAATTTCAGCCTGTATCACTGAGTCCATAGATCAGTTTTACAGTGAAAAAGACTTCTCTCGTTTGTCCAAAAGGTGAGGTGGAGTTGAGGTGGAGGCAGAGGGTCTGAAGTGTTGTACTGATGGCTGTCAAGGGGGAAATGGAGCGTGGCTATTCACAGCTGACGGAGCCCACAGGACGGAGGTGCTGGAAACGTTTTAACAAAATCAATCAGAGCGGCTCGACTCAGCGCCACAATGGAAACAACGCCAGGTGAAGTCTGCGGGCTGCTCCTCCAGATCAGGAAAAACCCAGACAGACAGGGAAAATGCAGTTCTGAAATATATCCCTGACACACTCGGTGATTCTCACTTGCTGTAGCCGGAATAATACGTCTCCATATTTAATACAGATTTAAATACTAAAAATACATCGAAAGAAAACCGTACACAACAGTCACATCTATAATCAGTAAAGTCATAGTTCTCACTGGCAGTGAGATTTGGATCAGCCAAAATAATGGGTCAAGACAAAACAAAGGGTTTAAAGTTAAGTGGTATAAAAAGTAACCATAAAAATAGAGGATAAACATTATTGATGAAGTATAACCTGACGCCGGGCTCAGACAGCACGCGGTGCAGCTGCTGTTGCGGTGCCGGAGCGGTCTGGTGCCAGCGTGCCACTCGAGGAGCGGAGCACTGTTGTGCCCGCGCTGTCACAGGGTCTGACCATGGGCTCTGACTGCCGACCATGCAGACCACCAGTTCACGCCATAACTCACAGTGTAAACAAAGCACTAATATATAGCAGTAAAAGGAAATTAAGGCACGTATTGTCTCATATAAATATCCCATTTAGTCCAAAGTCCTTAAAATGTGTCCATTCATTCATCTTCTATCTCAGTGACTTTGGGCCGTAGGCGGGGTACACCCTGGACAGGAGCCAGCACAGAGACATAGACACACAGACACCTAACACATGCATGTGTTTGGGCGGTGGGAGGAAGCCAGAGTACCTGGAGAGAACCCACGGTAACACGGGGAGGACCTGCAGACTCAGATCATGTGATGCTGGTCTGGCACCATGTCAGTCTAGTCCACACTAAGGGTATGTTCCAAATATAAGAACACAAAAGCATCCTTTGTACCATCCATTTAAACATTCTCCTGACACATGCCTGCTTTGGATGTAACTGGCTTTCATATTTAACACTAAGACTTTTATAGTAAATATTGGAAAAGTTTGGGCCTGTTTCAAGTAAAATTCCTTTGATCTCAGCAATATTGAAAACCGAATGAATCAAGGTGTAAAATTGATCAAATACATGAATAACATAGTGTTTTTACTTGCTTAGAAATCAATTGGTGTATGAATGAGCGTGTTGTGAAAATGGCCCACGGCTAATCCGCCGTGTTTACATCATGTTCATTAACACTGTCCCGACGAATCAAATAAAATAGAACATTTTACTGAGAACAACCTATTTAGGACTTGTTATTATTGATCACTTTAATAATTACATATATCATTTCAATCTCTTGTGGGCTGCTTTGGAAAATCAATGTGAAAGACGTGGGAAAATAATCCAGTTATTTCATTCAACTGGCTGCAAAATGTATACGAACTTTCTTTCCAGTTCAATATTTATTTGATCTGTTTTTGACTAGAATAACATCACGGATTTATAGCCACACAATTTAAGAAAATATACAGAATTGTGAAGCTAGAATTTGATTTGTTTACAGATCATGTTGATTTAAGCAAATACAATGAATATATTTTAGTTTCGTTTTTACCTCTTGCTGCAGAAAACACAAGATCGTTTCTCACCATAACCTTTGCTGTGACAGACTTCTGCTTTTCCTCTGCAGTGAATATCTCATGTCTAAACATGTGTCACTTGTGTATTGAAGTCATTCGTTTTCCCCGCTCTGATCTTCTGCTGAATGATTTGTGACTGTGCTCGATCACACGCATCAGGATTTAATCAGAGAGGAGCAGAGACTGTGGACGGACCCAAACACACAGCACTGACCTGGTTCAGAGGATTCAGCGTATCGGGGAAGAACTTTGAGGTACGCGGCTCATAAGAGTTTCAGAACAACAAGCACCGATGTATTTTTATTGTAAAGTTACTGTGACTTTGCATCTAGTTTAAAAATCGAGGAGTGGGATTTACATGTCACAAGTCATGGAGAATGTTGAATCTATTTGTGTTTTATATTGTTTAACATTGTAAATTACACAGCTCAACCAATATCGGCTGATACTTTTGTCCTAAAACTACAAAGATTACACTTTTTTAATATATTTCATAAAAGTTAACATTGTCACACAGTTGAAGAGGCCTCCCTTTTTGTTTGAAGCATAAGCTTAACAACAGGTTTGTTATTAGTTAGTATCTAATTATCGTAATCTTGAAACAATGATGTATATTGTTTGAGATTATACTTGTCATTGAATGGGTTCTGTACACAACAGTGTGTGTATACTTCAGTAGAACATCGTAACATTTCCTCCTCAGTTCTAAAACACTTCATATGTAAAGTCTTTAATATATTGTCCGAGACGTCCAGTGCTGAAGTGTTGTGGCTCACTGTCGGCTAACAATAGTTTAATGGGTGATCTTTTTCTACAAGATTAAAAAACACAAAAACCAGCACAAAAACCCGTGTCTTACATGTAAGATCTCTGTTCTAATTTGAAGGAAACCAAGACGAAACTCCAGCACATTTACAGGAAAAGAGAAAGACTGTGCAAAACTTGTTTCTCTGGAGCAAACCCAGATCAGAAAATCCTCCCTGTCCAGGATTGGGCACAGCGTCAGATAGTGCAAAGCGTGGATCCAAGGCACCATCAAATGTACTCCTCCAGTGGTGGTCTTAACACGGAGCAGAGTCAATGCACTCATTAACCGCTCGCACACAGCAACACTGATAAGGAAGGACAGCACAACACAGACTATTTTTACATCTTATAATCCCAGGCATCTCCAGACATTGTTCATAGGAGTATTAAGTATGTGTCAGAAAGTACCTGTCCTCACATGCTATCACTGTAAAAGATGTCAACCAAAACAAAAATACATTCTCCAATCAAGAATGATGAAAAATCACAGACTATTAGAAGCATGAATCCACCAGTCTTAGATAGTATTTGACAGTATTTGACTTGATCTACCTTAGCTGACCAGAGTTTACACTTTAAATGTATTGCAATTAGTAATGTATTGTCTTTTGTTATTGTCAAGGGAAGAAAGCAAGTAGAAAAGTCATAGTATAAATATGTTTTCACTGAACACGACAAAGCTTTTCTCTGAATCTTCTAAATTGTTTTTAATCTGTTATACACATTAGCAATTCTACATATATATATACACACACACACACACACACATATATACACATATAAATAAACTTTCCCTCTTGTTTTATTGACAAATGATTTCCTTTTGTTGTCCTCACTTTTACGAGATGATTGCAATTACAGAATTGTTATATATTATTGTGCAGCTCCAGCTCTACACATACATAACTTTATGCAAAAACTCATGAGGAAACCATGTGTGCAAATAAAGAACATTTCATGATTTATTGCTCATAATGAGTCCATATTAATCTAAGGACGGAGCTCCGTGCCAAAACTCCTGTGAGGTGTAACAAATGTGCTCCGCTGCACGACTCCCGAGGCTGATTAGCAGTAACTACACAAAACCAGATTTCTGAGGGGAGAAAACACTGGGATCATGGGCTCTACTGTTTGGACACTGTTGACTCCACATTAAAAACCTGATTGATTATAGACTGCATGAGTGGATTTGGCAGGACACACTTGGGAAGAGCTTAGAGTGTAGCCGCGGGCGTGTTATTAAATCAATAGCGGCCGTCACTGCGTGTCTCTCTTTAAAAAGGCTTTGAATCAGGGAGAGCTAATTACACCCAGGTGGGCCTTCTCAGCGAGACCACTGGTGATGCTGCAATCGTGACCTCAAACAGGCAATACTGTAAATACAAGTGAAATACAGTGTGCACAGTATACCACTCAAATAAGAAGATTGTAAAAGTGATCTCATGTGCAAGAGCGGCTTGGAACGCCGATTTATTCCAGCAGAAAGTCAAATATGGAACGGGGGGTGCCACAGGTTGGACTACTCATTTCCTAAAAACATAATTTTTCAAACATACAGAGCTCACCTATTATTTCCTAGTTTGAAATTGTTTGGTGAAGTTATCATTTAACTGCGGATGTGACAGCCATTGCTCGATTCGGCACCTTTTTCCTTTGGTTTACCTCTTTTAAACACGTTTGTTAAAGCAGCGCTCAGTTTAAGCACTTCAGAGTTTGATGGGTTGTTTTTTACTTCAATTTCAGTTTTTGGGCAATTGTGCAGTTTTTAAAAGGGTGCCAAAACAGGAAATGACAGTGACCAAACAAGGGCCAAACTCATCTAAGTTACGCCAAAGTTACGAATTCACGATCAAAAGTAAATGACTGAGAAAGAATGTGTTTGGGCGTGAATTGTCTTTGGAGTTTTGTGTGTTGATGACATGCAGCAGAACTCATCATACTTTCAGTAATTTTCTTTTGGTTTTTCCTTCACAAACAGGCATTTTATTCTTATTATTTTCGATGGCAAGCTGCTAACTTCTGCCCTGACAAAAAACATTAAATCAAGGGTACAATTTTGTGCAGGTTTTAGCTCAGTGTAGCACGTTGCCCACTAAAATAGCACGTTTCCAATGAAAGAACAGGTTAAACACAGTGTCATGTTTATACTTCGGAATCATAGGAATCCCGTGGAAGCCTTGTCCTTGTTTGGTGTAAAAAAGAAGGTGTTTCTATAACATTTGCAAAGCCTCCTCACCACACACATTTGTTGAAGTTTTGCCCTTCGTCGCCCGCACTTCTCGCCTCTTCCTAAAGTGCAGTGCAGGCCTGAAGTGTGCGAAGCTCCAGCCGACGTGTAAGAAAGGTCACACGGCGCACAAATGGAACAGCTCCACCAGTGACAGAACCAGGAGGATTTAACACCTCATTACGGAACCTTTAACATCGAGAGGCACACATTTAATTGCTGTATAAACATGATAATATATAGTTAAAGGTGTCTTGATCATATAACCGTAACCAGAGTAGGAAAGTAACTGAAAACATGATCCAAAAATATGTTTTCAGAATACTAATGTAAAGTAAGTACTCTTTCTTTCTTTTCTTTTTTTCATTCACAACATATAAACAAATACAGATTAAAAAAAAAAAAGTAAACAAATACAGATTAAAAAAAAAAAAAGAAAAAAGGAAGAGAGAACAGACATAAAATAAAAAACAGAAGACATCCAGCAAAATAAAGAAAAATAAGAGAAAATCATGGCACACAAACCCCAAAGAAATTGTCCCGTTTAGTCCAAAGTCTGTCAAATGTACCCAGTTTCAAATTAAGTCCGAATGTAGTTTATTTTCCATTTTAGTTCCATTTTGTTAGTCCAGCCCTTGATTGTCGGTGCATTCTGTGTCATTTTTTGTGAGAGTCTTTTTATATAAAGTACTCTTTCTTTTGGTGGCATTCAAAATATAGTTACTTTCCTAAAACTGTCGCATTTAATCATGAAATTTAGACTTTGAACTGCACTGAACTGGAGAGAATAATAGAAAACACAGCTATTATCGTGTGTGCAGGCACATTTGTGTTTTCCTCATCTAATTTGTGATAAAAATTTTCTTATCTTATAAATAAATGCGTAACAAATGTGAAACCAGAAACCAAAAACCAAAAGCTGTTTTAATCCGACGTTGTGCTTTTTACACTATAATATGATGCAACTCACTGCAAAAGTATTCAGAATACAATACTCCGATTAGTTATTAGAAGCAGCGGAATATGTTACAAAATACCTTTTTATCCAGGTATTCAGCATTTTTCCCATCACTGACCATAACAGAAGTAGAAAATATGATAAAATATGGTGTAAATAGGGAAAGTGAATGAAAAAATGTGCCCTGTTCGCTCTGTCTGACTCACTGCTGTATCTCAACTGACTTTCGTTTAATCATTTTCTTGTAGTTGAAACTAAAATCCTGTTTCTGTGGTTGAGGCCAAATTGCCTTGTATTGCGGCACATTTCACTGTCGGAGGCAAAAGAGTCTCGTGAAAACAACTTTACATCTTTAAATCATACGTAGATGTACATGCTCAGCTCCTTATTTGTTATAATTCAAGCGTCTGTGATGAAGCGCTCGTGGAATATTTGAAGCATTTTTTTTTATATTATCTGTTTGGAGCTGTCTGGAGCTTGTGCAAGAGGTGAGGCCTGACGTAGACAAGTCATTAGAACAATAAATAAACACACTTTTGACAGAGCCAGCCGTTCCGAGCCCATTTCTAACCTCAAAGTTGATCGATTTACGTCTCGAGTGTCTGTGCTCTGCAATAAATATGTTTACGATGACAGTACGTCGTCCAAGATGCTCAGTATCCACTCAACAAAGCATGACAAAGGGGTGGGCAATATTGACAAAAAAGAAATATGTCGCTTTTGTTGTTATCTGAAGAACGATATTCAGACAACGCATGAAGAATGTGCAAAAAACTGCCTTTAAATGACTTGGTTTGGATTCAAGAATTGCACAAATCGTGAACGAATTGATGATTTGTTTAACATTTCCTAGACATTTTATAAAAGGGGTTGTATAATTTTCTAAGTGCAAATATTCAGTAAGTGTGATGAAAGCGCCACATAGAATGAACAATGAAAACAGGTCAAATAGATGGAGAAAACCTCACGATGTGACGATTATTCAGGATTATTGAGACCAAACAACAGTGAAATCATACATTTTCTCTCATTCTGGTCTGACATGTGACTGTTCCTAAGGTTTGTGACCGGCTTTGCAAAACTGAACTTTCTGAAAGACAAATTAAAAGTTAAATGTGACAAAAATGGACAGATTTAAAAAGTTCTTTACATCTGGGTCTATTTTTTGCACTAAAGATAGAACAAAATATACTCAATTTTGCTTCTAAAATTGGTGATTATATTGTGACAAGAATAATCACAATGATCGATGAACCTATTAATCTTGACATTCCTATCTGTGGCTCTTTTTCCAGTTCCGATCCATTTTCAAGCCAAAAAAAAAATCAGAAGAAGGCAGGGCAGAGTAAGTCGAATCAAGCAAATAAGATGCACACATTTACGACGATAAAATATACAATTATTTAAACATCTGCAAAATCAAAACAAATGAAAATAATACTAATTAACAAAGCGGGGAGAAAAAGTCCTCCACTTTTCCTTTAAAGCTTGCTAATTGGACTGACATTCCCATCAAGTAAAAGACTGCTTCGTATGTAAAGCACATCTAACCCTTGAAACGAGCAGATGGGGCACCAGCAATTGTGGAACAGCTGTAGCCTCTGAAGTGCGTCGTTGCTAACGCCGCCCGTCTATAGGCGCGCTTAATTCTGCGCTCGGCTGGACTCCACTGGCTTGATTAATGTAAATTGACTTGTGTCTTCGTTGTTTGTCTGCGCCGTACACCTCGGTTTGTCTCCGCGCTCTGACAGGGGAGCACCGTGCGGTTACATCCTCATTAAACGCTCCGGGATGACGGCAAACGCGGGCGCACGGATCATCTCATGAAGACGTTTACGTTTCCTTTTCTCGCTTTAGCAACGTCTCGTGACCCGAACGCGCGGCGGTTCGGCGAAGGCAATGACCACTAAATCAGAATCAGAATCAGAAAGAGTTTTATTGCATAAATGCTCCCATTGAACAGAATGAGGGCTTAGTATTTGTCAGAGCCTCAGCAGTTATTTCTATAATCCTTTTTCAGTGAATAGTAATAGAGTGCAAGAGGGGAAGATGTTGTAATGATTATATGGTACAGGCCATTCCACAAAGCGTCGCTTTTTATAACAAAGACGTGATGACAAGGAAACGTCCCACTCTCACAGAGGCGAGGGCTGTAATTGAACACTTAGTTTTCTGTTTACATACTTTTGTTTGGTGGTGACATAGTTAGCACTCTTACGCACAGCAAAAAGTCCTGAGTTCCGGTCTTGGATGGCGTGAGTCCTCATTGTGTGAGAGTGGTATACTGCAAAAGGAGAGAAGTTTTAGTGGTAAAGTTACGTAATGCGCGAAAAAAAAAAAAAAAACACAATTTGACGATTATTCACATTACTGAAACCATGAATTGAATTTTCTTTTATTCCCATTGTCCAAAACACCTTATTATTGCTTCAAGTTTGGACAATTTTTTTTTTAAAATCAAACTTTTTTTAATGACAAAATGAAAGTACTGTACGTTACATTTTAGACGCATTTTGACTATAGCTTGAATTATATATACAGCAATTTACAATTATATATTTTTTAGTCATTACAACTATATAGTGACTTGATAATCATGATTATTGATTATCCTAATAACTGGACTACCCTACAGGCAATATCTTAAAAGTGGTCAAGATAGAAAAATTAAATTGGAGTTGAATATGTCACAAACATTCTTGCTAAATCTTACCGACATACAGTACATCTACTGAGTGTATGCTGATGCTGAATTCTTGTTGTCATGGCAATGGCAGCAGCGTTGCCCTAAGATGTATTTTGGTATAAATTACACACTGAAAGGCTGATGCTGCCATAAGAGAGAGGCGTAGTAAGTAAAATACAGTCTAGATGTCCTGGAATGTACCAATAATAGACAGACTGCAATAATCAAATCTATTTATACAAGGTTTAACTTTGGACCAGAATATTTTTAAGTCTAAAAGCGGGATCATACAAGACAACGTTTTGGGTTTTTTTCCTATGTTTATGTTTATTTATTTAATATGGGACAGTGAATGAATATGTGTCAGTCCAGGCTAAAGTACAATGAGGATCAGTGAGATACAATTACTTAAAATATGACTCTGAAAACTAATAAAACCATTTTGTAGATATCTTGTTACCCAATTGCAATAGGACAGTAAATTTATATAAGAAGCACTGTAAATTCATTCTTTCCATGGAAAATATATATAGCTCAAGTCTTGTGAATGAAGCGATCGTTCTTTTTGCCTGCAATGTTTGAAAATCTAACTTCCAAGCACAGGGCTGACAGGTACGAAGCTCTGTTGCCATCGATATTATATAAGCCATCTGTTTGTGCCATTATGCTCGTGAATATCCATAAGGAGCTTCAGTTCCATTGTGCAGCGTTTGTTTGAAATCTGATACGGCCGATGTCAGTGCAGCAGCGTGCGCGTAAAAGAGCCTAATAGCACAATCCTTTCTTTTTTGTGATATTCACTCACAATGCAAGTAAAAAAAAAAATCTCCTCATGAAGACAGCTTTCTATTTAAATCTGTGTGTTCTGAGTGTATTTTAGGCGGATTCTACTATTGCACTGACACATTTCGCTCGAGGGCAGTCCTAAACAAGCTTGCCTTTAGAGGAAACTGCAAGGTGCAACCCAAGACTCTCTTAAGTCTAGATGAGAAAGCCCATGTCTCGCCTCGTGCCTGACACTTTTGTCCCCGTCTCCGTCTTTACGGCTTCTTTGACCAAAACTATTTATAGATTTTTTTTTTCCTGAAAGGTGGGTATTTTTAAACAGATGCAGTGCTCTTTGACATTAATCTAGTAATGACTATCCTACATCTAGTTAAGATTATTATTTTTTGTTTGTTTTTAAAAGTTTGTATCCATTAACAATTACTCAGCTAAACTCACACTTTAAAAAAAAATATAAATATTTATGTTCACTTCGGTTAATATATTATGTTTTTCCACTGAATTATGTCAAAACAGTGGATCATCTGTAAAATGAAAAGAAGCCTTAAGAAATAAAATCACCACACAATGCATATAAAAGTGCATTTTACAATATACTATACCATATTTTTTGATCACAGTTTATACATTTTTTTTCTTCTGATTTCTGATTCTATGCATTCAACTTTATTCTATGGCATTTATAAATTGATAAAACTTTAAACGTTTATTGTTTGGCAATAACAGCTCCTCCAGCTTCCATAAATGTGTTTAGTTTGTTGTTTCTTACTAACTGGGGATAAAGCTTTAACAGAACGAAGTAAAGCACAAGGGTCAATACCACTTATGCTGGTTTGAGTAACTTTTAAAAAGCCTAAATAACAAATGGGTTTTAATAATGAATGGATTTAATACGAACGATCGCCGGAAGCAACACCGCTAATGGAGCAACGCTAGCCTAATGCTAATGCTAGCAGTGGAGCTAACAAACGGTACAATCCCCAGATTTGAGGTCACTATCATGCATCTATTAGGTCACTATCGAACGTTTTACTGATTGTGGTTGTGGGCAAAGACGTCGGGGGCTTGGGGGAAAGTGTTATGCCGTTTAATGGAAGTTTTAACACTTGAATTAACTTGAGCCTCACATAACAGCGGTGTAACTTTAATCCTTACATTTGTTATAGTTAACTATGATGAATACAGGGATCATATTTGTCCCTTTGCGCTTACCGTAGTTCAGTACCTGTCCCCGGTTGCTAGGTAACGCAAACAATCTCGCTCCGCTCCTCGAATCATCCGAAAGTTTAAACTGGTTTTCTTCACTTTTTTTGGACGGAAACTTGGTGCGCCCCATTGTTTTATTTCAAAGATGGGTAAAACTAGCCTTTCCTGACGTGTATTTTTTACGTCGCGTCAGCTACAGATCTGCGCTGCGTGACCTGTTGAGACTTAAGTTCTGATGATGGCGTTCGCTGAGGATTTTGACAACACGGATTTAATCGATATCCGTCAGAGTATTTCAAAAGCCAGAGACGAAAAAGGTCAGTGTTTAACGCTCGTTAGTCGGACATTATTGGTTTCTGTCTGTTTTCTCGTCTGCAGATGCTGACGCGTTACAGATCGTGTATCACGTCTTGGAGAAGACCGGAAACGACCCAGAACGCGTTTCCTGGGACATTTACGTGTCGTGTGCAGAAGCAGCTCTACAGGTCAGGCTTTTATACCTGGGGTCATTTATCCAGTGGATAGTTACACGATTAGAGGTTCTTTACATTATTTGCTCAGATTTTTTTTTTTTTTTGATCATTACACGTGGGCTCTAAATGTGCAACATCTTAAATACATAAATACATAAATACATAAAAACTAAAAAATAGCAGAAAAATTGTGATCAAATCCAGTAGTGAAAATGTAAAAAATTTATTCTTAAAGGTGTATTAGCTTTTCTGGTGAAGGGTCCGTCACCTGCTTGTATTCATGGAGACATTAGTGCTTAGCCTACATTATCACACAGTATAGGATTACACTTCTCTAGCTCTTCTCCATGGAAACAATTAAGTAGGTGGTGCCACAGAGCCAAGTGGAAGGTCAGATCTGTGGAGAGACGACACAGATCAGAACAGTGAGAATGCATGTTTGACACGTTCTTAGCCAAGCGATACAACACATGAAAGATATTAAGTGCAAAATATACATTTTGTTGCCGTACTGTGGAACATTCCAGGCAAAGCATCACACCAGAAAAGTACATTTTACAGTGGATAGTTTTTACTTTTACTTCACTACATTGAAGAGTAGGTATCTGTACTGTATATTCCACTACATTACTTAAAATTAAACTTGTGCGATATGTTTATTTAGTACAAAATTACAACATCTTGGTTGGTAAAAATACATTGCTTTCACTATTGTATTAACTGTAAATTCTACATTACCTGCAGTGTTCTTCCATACCTTTAAGGACCAATTAAAAAACCCATTTACAAGGTGATAGTTTATATCTCAAGGATATTATAGAAGAAAGATTAAATTCCACTGTGTCCTTTTAACGTCCTTATTTCATTTCCATAATTGCACAGTTTAGCTATGCACATTAAAGGCATATGGGGCGAGTCTATACAGTGACATTGCCGGTGTGTGAATGTCTGGAGCGCAGCACAACACTGTTTAAATACAGGTTTATCGGGCACGATCCATCTACAGTCACTTTTCAAAGAGCACTCGACTGATGAAACGCCTTGTAAGACACGACGCTTCCTGGAGCCTCCCAGAATCAGGCATTAGCATAATACTAAAACATAGGAAGCTCATTACCTCCCGCAGAGGGCATTATGTACCCGACGCATCTGTTTGTGCCAGTCAAAACAATAACGCAACCATAACTACTGCTGAAACCTCTTTGTCCTTTATACTTTATACTGCTTATACTGCGACTTATACTGCGGCTTATACTGCGGCTTCATGCAAATAGTATGCATAGTTTATTTAAATGAATATATTGAAATGAAATGAAAAACTCATTTAATTTATATTTTAACCCATATGTTTAGCACTCTCTGTAGCGGCCTAGACTACACCTAGACTAGGGCTGCACAATATATTGCAGTAAAATCAAAAGCGCAATTTGAATTATCCTTTTTAGCAAATCGCAACAACAGCAATGAAATAACACAATATTGGTTCTAATCATATCTAAAACCCTGTAGTTTGGTCCTATTCTGTCACTCTTGTATTAGTTTAGCAGTTCAGATTTCATCTTCTCCTCAAATGTTGATGCTCTTGGGCCTGTTTGAAATATATTATTATATATAATAATATTATATATAATAATATAATAATATTAAATTGTCCCTTAAATGCATGCCCTTTTGTTTGACTGAATATATGTTGTTTTATTATTGCTCAGTGTTTTTGTTGCAACCTTAATGCCGAGACAAGTTCCTATGTTTGTGAAGTTTGTTCATTGACAATGGCAATAAACCCCTTTCTGATTCTGATATGGATTTTAAGGCTTGTGAGAGCCAAAATTAAATAAATAAATAAATACATATCATTGGGAAGGGGGGGATGTTCACCCTGAAAAAAATTCCATACTGTTAAATCATAAATCGCAAATCTAATTCACAATAGTCACAATATTTATCAGCAATTAGATATTCTTTGTGCAGCTCAACCTTGGACCCCACTCGTTATGTGTTTTGTGAAACGTGATGCTTTTCACAAGTGTAGTCAAAAGTAAAGTAGGGCTGCATCTTATCGGAAAATGAAGTAATAAATAAAATAATAATACAATCAAATAAAAGTGACTGCAATATTCATATTATTGTGATCTTTAATGCACTTAAGCCCCAAAATGCCAGGGAAATTCCCAGGTCAGGCTGCATGTGTGTCTGGGGCTTTTTAATTGTTTTTATATTAAAACAAAAATGTAAACGTGTTGCAATATTGATTATAGACCCTTCCAGTGTTTGTGATCAAAATGCTGCGTTCCATTTTTTCGTTTTGCAATTTCATGACAATAAACAGCAAACAAACAAAAAATGGAACAAGACCAGACCGGGAGAGCTCAGGGGAAGAAAAAATACGAATAAAAAAAGGAAAACAGAAAACATCCAAAGCATCTCTTCTGAACACATCGCTCCGATTACGTTAGCCAATACTGCGATATCGATACTTTTGCGATATATTGTGCAGCTCTAATTGAGAAAGCTAAAACAAAGCCAACATGATTCTCTCTTTGGTTCAGAGGCGCCAGTATATGTCATATGTTTACCTTTGCGCGTCAAATACAAGGCTGCAACTTCTGTTTGAGGACATCGAACCCCTCCCTCTAACCAAAAGGTCGTCCACAGAAAACTCTTCTTGAAACAGTTCTCCAGCGAGTGGATTTGCTTTGGTCTGCTCTTTTAAAGGCACTGAATTATTGCTGCTATTAACTGCAGGTAGTGAAGATTCATAGTGCTTAATAAATCAATATCATGATTTATCCGCAGTAGCCTGGACCCCGCTCGGATATGAGACCTAATAGGTTTTGTACAATAACTTCAGATCGCGGCAGTCTCAGTAGGAGATAGCATGAATATTCACTAATGCATGGATGTGTCCTGGGGCAATGGAGACTTATTTGAATAATAAAACAGTGATATTGCACATTCTGATTTGTTTTTTTTTTATCTTCTTAACGTTATAAAGCACTGGTTTTGTAAAATGCGCCTCCCTCCGAGTCTGTGGCGCCCTGTGAATATAAAATAATTGGCTCTCTAATAGGACTACAAGCTCGTTGGTTTTTCAGCAGAATATTAATTTTTGATGCCGTCTGGCGTCATCTGGGTTAACTAGTTTGAACTATTAGGCAAAAAACAACCTGTTATCAGAAATGCAACAAGCCGTAATACTGCGTCGCTCGAGGCAAAACAATCACAACACAAACTCTACAGGAAAATTGTGTCAAATGTACAACTTCCACCAATGAATAAATGAACCAGTAATGCGTGTCTCTGCTTTGTGGGTTTAATTCCTGACTCAGATCATTTCCGCTGTTTTCCGATCGGCTTTGTTTTGTTGATCAAAAAGCAGCACTTATTTACTGTACACATTAAATACATTTTTGTCTGTTTGAAGAAAAGCTATTATGACATTTTAGTGCGTTTTTCTTTTGATTTTTAGTTCAAATTAATTTAGTTTATTGTTTATTTGTCAGGGTCCATGCACAAACACATTAATCTAATAAAAGAGTAATAGTTTTGCGAGGACTACTTTACATCCGTAGTCCCTGGGCTGTTAAAACATTACAAATAGTACAAAATCCTATAAAAAATTATCTCAGCTCATAGTGAAGTAAACATTAAAATATTTAGAGCGGTTAGCTATAAATAAAATAATAATAATAATAATAATAATAATAATAATAATAATAATAATATAAACAAACAAAACAAACTTAACTTAACTTAATAAAATAAACTAAAATAAACTAAACTAAAATAAAATAAAATAAATAAAATAAAATAAAATAAAATAAAATAAAATAAAATAAAATAAAATAAAATAAAATAAAATAAAATAAAATAAAATGCAAACAAGTTTTGAAGAATTGTTTTTGTTGAGCATATTTTTTCAACGGAGGTGGAGCAGTCATGAAGGCAGGGCTGTAACGTCCGGACCTGAAGGACGTCTTGGGTGCCCCCACGATTGTGCCGTTTCTATTTCTGCTGCATTTCCTCCTCCATTTCAATAGCACAATAATGCTTTCAAATATGTCTTGCAGCACTGTTTAAAATGCACCAAAACTTGTGCTGACAAACAAATCTGTGGAAAAAGGCTAACGCGCGTCTCCATTCTGCCGCCTGTGTGCTTTTCGCCCTCTGTGTTTCAGCTCGGACGTGCGCGCATAAGCAAAGCGTGTCTAAAGATGTACTTTGAAGGGAATCCGCCAGCGAATCAATTTCTGTGTCGAGCCTACCTCTGCCAAGGCCAGCTCGAGTGTCCGCCGGCCACTGGGAGCGCGGTGAGGACAGACAATTGGACACATTTCCTCAAGCGGCCGCGTGCCCAACGTTTGGATACACTCACTAGAAAGATACTCTGGGCCGCATTTATTATCACCAAAAATAGAACAGTTTGTGCCGCTTTTGTAAACAGGATGTTGACTGTTTCCTCCTTAAATCTGTTTAAGACTTCAGACTTTTTTCTGTTTGAAGACTCCCCTTTGTTCCTTGTTTCTGATGTGTCACGTTTCCGTTTATTTTTATATTTCAGGAGGACTTTGAGAAGGCTGTGGACTACTTTCTCAAAGCGATTGAAGTTGCGAAGCTCGAACCGAGGTGTGTAAGCGGCGTAACCTTCGCTAAACACGTCTGGCTTTGGTTTCTGGTTTGTCAGAAATGTTTAGTAATTCACCTTATGTATGATTTATTACCTCAGAAGTGGTAAAGTAAAAACTACAACGGCAAAGTGCATGTGCATCAGTCGATTATCAAAGAGAAGTATTCATATCTTCAAGTATAAAGGGATTAGTTCTGAGTCTATGAAATACAAAGAACAGATCAGCTTAGAGGAAACCAAATCTACCTGCGGGTATGGATAAAGAACTGAACCTGAACTTGAACATGGATTGAAATGTGTGTAACATGACCCTTTTTTTTAAGAAGCGGACCATCCGAGCTTTATGCCTCAACAAGGACTGTGCTCACGGCAAGATTATAGTCACAATATTAGACAGCCACGTTTGCAATTTGTGTAAAATGTCTTCGTTTCCAATCCCCCTTTAATGAGCCTGTGACTTGTCAATGGAAGGTCAAAACGAGCGTTGCAATTAAAGGGAAAACACAGCTATCAGAGGCTAATGCCCGCGCAGCTCTCTGGTGAATAAATTAGCACATTTTTCCACAGAATTTCCAGCAAAAAAACAAAAAAAACAAGCGATAACTCCATAAATGCTCCTTCACCAGCTAACTAACTCTCCTGTGGCCCATCGGATGAAGGTTAATACACATCCATTTGCAGTTGGCAGCGTTTTTCTCCCATTGGCATGTGGAAAGTGCTGAGAAAGTGAAGCGGGTTTCATGTACATAATGTAAATAATTCAGTGCGGCGTGTTTACATCATCAGCAGGAGGTTCGGTGTCGATGCGGAGAGCCGAGAGCGTTGCCGACAGTCCTGGGTGCCGACACAAGTTTTGTACTGTACATGCGACCCCTGACCCGTTTCTGTGCAGAGTTTGCATATTACTCCTCGTGTCTGGGTGGGGTTCCTGCACAATAGGTCAAACTCCTCCAGCAACAGTAGTCCAGACCAAGTCCCCAAGTTTTTTGACCATATTATGTTTGCAACTGTGACTTGATGCCCTGACAGTGTTGCAAGTTTGAATTTATACTCGCGTTTTAATCTAAATGTGAAAATTGTCTTGATGAAACATCGATAGGGCTTCTGTGTGATTTTACATCTTGAATAACTACAATGGCGAGAAGGAAGTGAACCTTCGTCGAACACAACGTCGATTCAGATATTTCATTTCACACACGCTGCGCATATTGTTTTGCTTCTCACACACAGGTGCCATTGTCTGGTCTTTAACGCCTCGGTGCTGTACCTCCACGCGGTGCGCCCCCTGCTGCAGTGTGGGAGGAGCTTCAGTCTGGTCCCATCGCTGAGGCAGGTGCTCCAAAGCCTGGAGGAGGTGAACGACGAGGACCGCGGCTGGAGGGCGCAGCTCATGATGTAAACGAACACGCTCATCAGTCGACCAGTCTTCATATCCATAGCAACACCAGAGTTTACTAAAGTGCTAGACAATAATGAAATAATGCCTTTTTTTGTTACATATCTACATAAATGATCCCTCCCTAGACTATAATGTAAGCCCAGGACACGGTGCTTTCCACTTATGGGAAAAACAAATTGGAGGTTACGGAAAGATTGACAAGGGAAACGGAAAAAGTTGCAAATTGGCTTCTGAATTCTTGCTTTGCTTTAAATATAGATAAAACTGTCTTTGTTCTTTTCAAGAAAACCCCTCCAGGCACATACAATTTTAGTAAACGGACAGAACATCAGGAACGTAAAAATACATTCAAATATTTAGGTCTCATAATTGACTCCAAGCTTATTTTTTAGAAGTCATAATAGAAAAGTAGTGAATTTCAAACATATTAGAAACTCCTTGATACATACATAATGCCATGATTGTCTCGCACCTTCGATATTGTCTAACAAGCTGGTCCCAGGCATGTAAAACATCTCTCAAACCAACTGAAACATTGTGTAAAAGGCCACTAGAAGTCTCGTCTGTACCATCACTGCCCTATTCTTGCCAACTCTATGAAAATCTGCTTAAATTTATTCAAATCTTACATTTTTATGAATAAAGAATAATGCGGTGGACGGCCAGAGGGGAGTGCAGCGTTCTGAGATGAACCTCTTTTGGTCAGTCCTCATTCTCCTACGGAGCCGTGACCCTCTGGAACAGCCTCCCACATGAAATCATGTACAAATTACGGGCATGAAATCAGTGTTTCCGCTAAGTTTGCTGGTTGGCAGCGGGGGTTGGCCGCATACGTGCACGTGGTGGACCACACGCTCACGCACGCTGTAGGGGGACAATACAGGCTTGTAGGTTCATGGTTGGTATAATATTATTTGCATTCATTCATTTTCTACCACTTGTTCCTGTTAGGGGGCGCGGGTGACTTTGGGCCTTAGGCGGGGTACACCCTGGACAGTGGCCAGTGCAGAGACAGACACACAGAAAACTATTCACTCTCACATTCATTCACAAGGGGCAATTTACAGTGGACAATTTACCTAACACATGCATGTGTTTGGTCGGTGTGAGGAAGCCGGAGAACCCGGAGAGAAACCACGGCAATTAGGTAATTACAACAGTAGTTAGTTAGTTAGTTAGTTAGTGAGTTAGTTAGGGGTATTATTCCCAAACATTCAGCAAAATGCAGAAATTGGGATTTTTTTTGTCATCAAATGTATATTGTTGTTGTGCTACTTTTAATGGCGGTTGGCAGCCAACTGAAAAGGTGCATTTACCGCCACCTACTGTAGTTGTACGTCTTCTGTAGTTGTACGTCTTCTGTAGTTGTACGTCTTCTGTAGTTCTTCAAAGCATGTGTTTTACGCTATACCGTATAAAAAAAAGAGAGCGAAAGATAGAGTAGTAGAAAAAAGAGAGAGAAAGAGAGCATATGCTATATTACTGTGCACAGCAGGGGGCCGAGTCATGTTCGGTGATTTTATGAGCCTATTCAATAATAAATATAAGAAACATCCTTCTGTTTTTCGGACACATCGCACCCAGCATAGCATCAAAGCGGGGGGCGTGGTCTGGTGTGGGGAAAACACACCAGTTTCGTGGCAGATATGTCTTTCAAAGCTGTTCCAACTTTCCGTTAGTGGGCGCTCCCTCAAATACCACCTATTATCTATGTCAAAAATAATGTACGTTTTTTAAAATAATCAGTCATTTATTTATACCGGTTGCACTGAAAAAAGCAAAGTAGCATGATCTCTGTAGCCTCGCGTTGCAATTCTAATCCATATGATACAAGAGAGACATTATGGTATTTAGAGACTTTCACTGCTGCATTCAAAAACCCTGTCACATTCCAGTTTTCACCACTGTTTTCTGACTCTGCTGTTAATTGGCTGTCTCTCCGCTCTAGAGTGAAGAATCTATTTCAATGTGAGCTGCGTTATCATATTTTCCCATTGCGCCTCGGGTCTAAATGCTAGCGTTATCGCACTTCATAGCCTAATGCAGCCCTCATGTACAGTACATAGAATGTCAGCGATACGGCCCCAGTATTAATTAGAGGGCGTCTAGCGTGACACGTATTCATTGTTGAGTAGGTTCCACATAGCACACAGAAGAAAAGAAATATATAGTCCCTTCCGAATGACACGCATATTTGACATTAATGGAATATAATCCAAAGAAAAAAATCCTCCAAATCAGAATGAATAAGAGCCATAGTATGCAGCTCCGTGGGGACTTAATTATAAAAGATTACATTGGGTATAAAAGTGTAAGGTGTAGTTGTAGCTGATGGGCTGCTATATATGGGGCGTTTCATAGCTTTGAGCTTCACTAACTTAATTATCTTACTCATTCCTAAGGCAACTCATCAAATGCAACGTCGACGGCGGAAAAACGCAGGAGGCTATTTCATTCGCCAAAGTTACAGAGGAATTCGTGAAGTCCCACACGCCTCATCTTTTCCCTGAACTGTTTGGTCTTTTGGTAAGTAGGTTCGCTCCATACCGTACTGTCCAAAGCAAAAGTGTTTTTTTGTTTTTTTGAAGAAACTACCGTGTTGTGAAAGGGCACGACAGCGAAAGAAGATTATTTGAAATGTGCAGAGATGGCTTGAATAATACAAAAGAGTTTGAAATGATAATGAGAGCGCTGAAGATGATTCTGAAGGTTCTGAAAGAGTGAAGGGCTGAATATAAATGTAGAACTAAAGCAAACTAACTGGGGTTAAACGAAAAGAAATCACAAAGGTGAATATATGTGTAAATCCTTTAAAATCCTTTTAAACCAGAGGTGTTCTCTGGTTTATACTGATTAGAGGACCACAGACAACCCGAGAATGAATGAATCATTAAAAATGTTGCATTAGACATTGTTTTGATGAGCCTCCACACCTTTTAATAAAACTTTGAGACTTTGAAAATGGTCTGAGGGCCGCATTTGGCCCCCAGGCCGTTGTTTGGACATGCCTGATTTAAACATTAGAAATTGCAGCTTGGGTTAAAAAAAACAAAAACAAAAACAAGTTTGATCCAAATTTGCACTTGAATTTGTGTGTAATTATCCCACTCTTTAGCTCCAGTCGTCGATCCGCTGTTTTAATGAATTGTCCTTTTCCCAAAGCACTTTTCTCTCAGAGTTTTAATTGGACTCTTTTCATTTTCTAACTTTGTTGTTTCGTTTCAGATTCAACACAAGCTGTCAGACCCCGATGTCTTACTCGAGACGAGCCGGCAGACTCCAACTTTAACCGCAATTTACAAGCTAGACGAATTTAAGAAGTAAGGGTTTTCTCATGCACACCTGTTCATTTGAATCCGCCGTCTGAGAGCTGTGACTGTGAACATTTCCCCCGCTTTCGGTTTACAAAAGGCTTTTCTTTTCCACACCATCACAACAGCCAGTTTCACACCCGACACGACTGGAGAAAACAAGCTCGACTGAACCTCACTAAAGAACCATTGATTGGCTCTACCATCTCAAAGTGATGCAAAAATATTTCTTTTGATTGATTTCTGCTTTTTAAAATGGTGCCTGCTCAAATTTGTACCTATTCTGCATCCAACTATGAGCATAGATAACACACACACACACACACACACACACAAAAGGCTTCACTGGGTTTTGCAGTGGTAAATAGTATTTGGGTTGAATCAGGTCAGGTTAACACTCCCTGTATCTTTATGTGTAATACATGAAATGCTATATTAGCCATTATTATAACAACAGTGTACAAGAACATTAGCACTTGCATGAAAAAATGTCAATTAAGGGTTGCCCAATCTACTACAAGAAAAACACATTATTTCATTCTGGACAGACTCAAAAGGACAGATTAATGCATTGAGGAAAATTCATTCATTTGGAAGATGATTACATTGTCTTGGTGCTTAGACTCTGCCAGGGAATGATGAGCGATCCCTGGGATAGTAGTGGTTCAAATAAAAAGTGAAAACCGATGGAGTCTGTGCAACGGTGATTTACTAATACATTCAAAATTACAACCTTCATCAGTTCTGTCTAACACAAAATGTTTATGATTTTTCACTTTTTGTTGTTGGAGTCCTTTTAAGGGTGTCATCATGTCAAATTTTAGAGTACGATTATTGTGAGAAAAACATCCAGATTGAATGATTCTTCATGATTATTGACTAAACAACAGTGAAATCTTTCATTTTCTTTCATTCTCGTTGTCTAACATGATACTTTTCCTCAAGTTTGGGACCAGCTTTACCAAACTGGACTTTCTGAAAGACAAAAAAAAGTTAAATGTGACAAACATTTTGGTCTATTTTGGTCTATAGATTGAATTTAAAATATATAATTTTGCTTCTAAAATGTTTAAATGTTTAAATTATAATTTTCCGGTTCTCACAATTATATTGTGACCTGAATAATCTCAATTATTGAGTAACAGAATAACCTTGACATCCCTAGATGGTAGAGGAATTAATAAATGTGTTTAATTTACTAGGTCTGGTAATTAATTCAGCAAGAGGTTTAAAAGGGCCAATGAAAAATTGGCCATAGTTTGGACCAAACACTTATCCTTTATTTTGTGCACACAATTCACCACTACCAAAAAACTGTTTTTGTGTGTAACACATTCCTGCATATTGCAGTGTTATTATGTAGCGTGCAGATCACTGTTGCTTGAGCCTGTAGCCATTTTATGAGCTAGCATGGAAGTCTCAGCAGCACACATTAAACCTGGGTTAGTGGGCCAATTTCTGCAGCCTCCCCGCTAATCTCATGGCACGTGCTTCTCCCAAGAGCCTGCATGTCTCTGGTGTGCGCCACAGACCCTGTCATTACCCGGCCCCCCCATCGCCCCCATCCCGTCCCGTCTGCGGGCCTGTACGCAGCACGCCACCGAGCCTTGTGGCTTTTCAGATGAGCAATAAACGTCAACAGTGAACCTGCCATCACAATCATAGATGATTATTATGCCTTGCCTTTTGTGTATTTGAGTAAACTGGTGAATTGGTTTCATGACAACTCTGTCTGTCTTTGTTATAGGTTGGGCCGAGTGGATGGAGATGAGCCAACAGAAGAGGATGCTACCAAGCTTCAAGACATTTTGGATTTGTTTGTTCCAACCAAAGAGCCTTCATCTCCCATGGAATCCAACCCACAACCTCTGCCGCCAGCCGTAAGGTCCGTAACCTGGAGTGACCTAATCCGGTCTCCTGTATGACAAGATTACCTTTGTCGCTGCCTGTCCTCTTTTAAACCACATATGGATTTCGGCAGGCAGTACATGGCTTAAATTACCACACGAAAGGCTTGTGTGAATTGTATAAATTATGTTTAATCTGGGATTTGCAGAGTTGCCTTCCTCCTGGAGTTGGCTCTGTTGGCCTTGCAATCCAAGCATCAGAAAGTAGCTGCCGACTGTTTGAAAGAGCTAAAGACGGCGGAACAGGCTGTGAGTGTCCGATTTTCTCCTTAAAGCTCTGCGAAAGGATGGCTATCTAGTCGGACCTATCATTAAGACATGTAAATTTAAGCTTGCAACATGACATCTTGAGTTAAGTAGGCACTTTGTAAAAGATCCAAGGTCACGAGAGTTAATTCATTTCAGCAAAGCATGTACTTGATGTGTTCTGTGTCATAAGAAAATCTATTTATAGTCAGTTAGCTGTTATTTAACTACTGCTGCTAATGAGATGACATTCTTTGTGGCCCTGCTTTGGCCCTTTTTTCATCAACGAGTAACAACTGCAAAACAAAATTATATTATTAGATTATTATTAGATTAAAACTCGCAACAGCATCTTTCTGTGGCGCACTTCAGACACAATCTATTGGTCTGTTTCTCTCTCTCGCTCTCTGAAGACTTGGGAGTGTTGACTGCTGTAATCGCGTGACGTTTTTGTCTTTCTAGAGCCCTGGCCAAAGGATCGTAACGGAATGTATCAGCTGCGAAATCAGCCTCCTGAAGAAAGAGGCGACGAAGAACGAGTACTCCAAAGGCGCCGTGGAGGTGCTTAGTCACACACCGAAATGACTGTCTTTTCCTCCCTCGCTCCTGTAACAGCGCAGGCTTGATTAACTGTTTGATAAAATTATGTTTGAGCTCGTGCCTCAAGGAAAAGCTAATCTATCGCCAAGCTCTTCATCATTAAGTGAGGAGCTTAATTATCTCATTATTATTATGTGCAGAAGTTTGTTGCGCTGACAAAACTCACATCACATTTGGTTTTAAATCGTACTTGTCACTTTTATGCTTTGGCACAGCATATCAGACATAATTCAATTCAAGCGTACATGCCAAGTGATTGAAGTGCTGCCTCTTCAGCATTACACCAGATATGCTAAATCTGGGCTTGTTATCCCACAGGCACGTGTGAGGGAAATAGGCAGGCTGGATCAGTGGCTCCTAAACGCAGCGCGAGCAGGGGACCCTCAGGCCGTGCAGGCAGTGTGTGCTTCTCTGTGGCGACTCTGCCTGCCTCTGCTGCAGCACAACCTCCGCAGAAGCATCAGAAATGCTCTGCTCAGGGTGGCACAGGCGCTGGAAGACATCCAGAGGTCTGCGGCCTACATCTGTGGAGCATAGTGTGGACATGGAGAGCATGACTGAGGGCTTGTGGTTGTTGCTGCTGTGCTTTGCTGCATTATGTCTGTACCTATGGGGAGAGTACAGTAGAATATATTTTTATTTGAATTAGGACAGTGCATATTAATCAATGTGTCAGCATCAGCTTTAACATAAACATGCCAGAGTTAGCACAAAAGCTACATTTAATCCGTTGTCCGAAGGCAGGTAAAAAAAATATTATTATTGCACAATCTTGCACTTACAGGGTCAGGACTTTTCATAAGATTTCTGTATCTGCAAATGTAATGAACACCATAAGACTCACATAAAAAAGGTGCGTATTGTACTTTTATATCATTAAAATATCCACCCAGAATGCTACAACCTGAAAGTTTGCTTCCATGTAAGAGTCATAAAGAGTCATAAATAATGCGTGTAAGCAATTTGTCATAGTGTAAATATGCAAAAGCGATGTGCAAAATAACACAAATTTAGGTCACATCAACAACTTCTAATTGCATCACCGTCTCCGAGGCACATGAACGTTGATGTTGACAAGAACATTTCATTCATAAAATGGTCGTGCAACAAAAACAGAAGCTACAAAGCTGTAAATAGGTCATAACAAAATGAGACTGCCCTTGTTTTGATTTCCTAACACAGGGAAACAGCCTTTTTGAAAATGACACCGGACACAAATGAATTGGAACAATAATACAATCTGCCTCTCCTCCGGTTCTCTGCCGAAATGCAATTCTAATTCTCCCAGTGCGATTTAAAAAGGGAAGAATATTATTGTTAGTTTTTCACCTATCCAAACAATGACAAAAAACATAGGTGTTAAGTGGAGGAATCTGTTCTTTATATAGCAAAGAAAGCGTTCCCAGGTCTTATTATCATGACAGGTTTGTGTTTGCTTGTTCACAGTTGAAAGATGTCAACAGGTGCCACTGGTTTATGGACTTTTTTCCAATTAAAAAATACTCTTGCAAATAAACACATGTTATCAGATTTGCTTCCCAGTTCCGCTACTCAACATCCTTAAACAAATCTGAGAATGTATTTACTTTACAAGACTGGAGTAGGCTATATTTTGCCTTTTGTGAGACAGTACATTACATGATGCTTTCTGTGTTGCGCACTTCCACAGCCTGCTCCTGGAGACGCGCTGTCAGGTCCACTCAGAGCTGGCGCTGATTGAAGAGGAGGAGGGCCGCCTGGAGGCTGCTCTGACTCACCTCCACAAAGCTCTGCAGCTGGATCCAAACGGGACGCACCGAGAACGACTGTCAGCCGCCTCTCGCCTCCTCCAGCTCCGAGCCCGACACCGCTCTCTCCACCGGCCCGAGGATAAAGCTGCCACGCTTATGCAGCAGGTTTAGCCTTTTCTGTCACATTCAGTACCATGTTTAATTCCGGTTAAACCCACCTATCAAGCACTACTGCTGCAAATGTCTCAAAGGGGACAAAAGGACAGACTTGCACATTTTTCTTTGTGTGCCACATATCTTAAAGCTAAAGTGAGAATCTATACATTTATTTGCTGTTTATTAGAAAAGTTTATTATGCTGGATTTCAGTCAGATGACATCACACCATTATAATCTTATACATGTATGCTATTTAATGGAGTTACTTTGTAGGTCAATATCCTGTAGTTGATTATTGTATTACAGGGTTCAAGTTTATAATCACTATTTCACCGAATAAGATGACAACATGACACAGAAAGAAAAAAGTTAAACAAACAACAACAAATGCAAATAAATCTAGAAAATGCTTGGAATTATATTGCTGTGACATATTTAACTTCTTTTTCAGTGTTTGTGGATATGGTTCATGCAATATGACAGCACATGTTATAATCTGAGATGATGTGCATCTATTATGTGCAAGTGGAAAGCATCATTACTTGTGTTGTTCAGGTTAAGGACATGCCGGATGACAACACAGACGCTCGTCCTGTGCTGGTTGCTGTGGGTCTTCTTTTGGCTCCTGATGATTTGCAAGTGGTTTTGGATGCAGATGACCCATCCAAAGGTACAATGCATTTTGTCTACTTTTTATTAACATATTGCCAAAGTTTTTTTTACTTAGAAAACATGAGTCCAGTCATACACTGACTTGCAGTTTTCAATAATTACTGAAAAATTTAGATTTTCTATGAATTCCCTTCGTAAATTCAAACTAAATTACATTATTTGCAAAATTTCCACACATATAAAATGTATTAAACTGCTGTTGACTTATATGTCATGCTGCTTAATTGGGCTCTTTTTATTTCCATGTGGCTTTGTCTAAGTACTTTTCATGTTTGTAATGAAACAATAGCCTTTAGCCGACTGGAGCCTTGAGAGAGCTCACCTGCGAGCTGCACTCGCCTTAATTGTGTAATGAGTTGCCGTCTTAGTAAATCACGCACCGATTAAAGTTAAATTAAATGTCAAGGGGCAAAATTAGAGTGCCGTGCCATGCAAATTTTCAGCACCTCATATCTGCAGAGGGGGACCTTTTTAGTGGCACTAGCTAAATTTGTTATGAACTACAGTGTGTGATTTCTCTGGGGAAATGGCCACGCCCGCTGTGCTAAGGCTGGCTGTGTGCACTCGAATGTGGAGCAGAAGGGGCCGACAGTCTTTGATCTTAAACTCATTCCAGCTCCACGGTCCACGGCTCCACATCAGCATTCAGCAGCCCTAATGACCCAGGGACGAACCTGCCACGTCCAGCCAAGCACAGAGCTGCTGCCTGGGGCTCGGGTTAAAGTCGAGAAGCCCCCAGAGGTTTTGTTTTTGTCTATAAACCTCAAGCATTCCCTGGAGCAAAACACTTAAGTCATAATGTGATGAAAGCATAATTAATTAAAGCAAATGGTTACATCTTTTGGTGAAGAACCAAGATGAGGTGGGACGATCCCCATAAGCAATAACGATCCTTCTTGGGTCCACATAAAACTGCATTAAACAAGAGTTTTAAAGTTAATGTCACACTTGTACATTTTATTAGTCCTATATGTAAATGTGTATCCCTTTAAAATGCTTATTTACACATAAAAAATTTAAAAAAAGAACTGAATGAATAACAAAAATATCTTTACTAATTATAGCTTATTTTATTTAATTTAACTTTAAGAAGTGTTAAGAACAAGACTGGAGGACCCAAGGGAGAGGAGGAGGAAGATCTTCTTTTCTGATCTATATTAAATATGCCTGCAGTTAGGTAATTGCTCACTATCCGTAGGGTTCAGTTCAAAACTTGCCCAATCACAAGATTTCACTATCTCATTATCAGTGGCCAAGTGAACAGCACATATACCAGGCTCCACGTGCAGCCGACTTTACGTGAGTTTTAATCCGACTCTGACAATGTCCTTCACACTCTCATCCTCATTTCATGCTACACTTTCCTGTCTAATAAACCACACAACCCTACATAAACCCAGGGCTGTACCCAATTATTATTATTTCAACGCTGAATCTTGTTTAAGTGTACTGTGTCCTGTGTACTTCTCTTTTGTAATCCCGTGTGAACAGGTTAGATTGACTTTTTTCCTATCTGGCAAAAAGATTTTGTGTAATTAAACCTTGTTGGAACTCACAACTTCCTATCATTTATTCTTGGTTAGTTGAATGAGATCCAATTTCTAAGGCTTTAAAAATTAGATTTGTCCAACACTGATGCGGTAAAAAATTGAATTATTATTATTATTAAGTAGTATTGATTTTTTAAATCCTTATAATGTATATCTGTTCTTATAATCTAGTTGCCTATGGGACTGTTGGTTCTGAACCGGTGGCAGAGCTCAGTGCTAAGGCTCAGCGTCACTCCAATTCTGTCCAAAGGATCAGCAAACACCTGGATCGCCAAGACGACTCTGACCCCACAGAAAGGTGAAGACAGCTCTGACTTGATGACTTATTATAATTTGTATGTCCCTGTACTGTGTAGCATCTTCTGTCCTAGGATTTGTTCCCTTCTGTCTCCCCGCCACAGCAAATGTTTCTCAATAAGTACTTTCAGGCTCCTGGCTTCCCTGAATCACAGTTAGCAAACAGCTTGGCCTTGTTGAATGTATTACTTTGTGTTGCTCGCTGCTTATTTTATTGTTCCCTATTGTGTAGTTGAGGTTCCATTGGAAGTGTAGGGAGTTCTAAGTGCTCTTTTAAAATCCCTCATTTATTTTCCATTATATTGGCAAGTAACATTACAAGAGAAACTGTAGCTTTAATGGTGAGAATGTGTGAGAAAAAGTCAAATCACAAAAACAAGCCGACTCCTTTGAGAAAAAGTTATTATTTATGCCTTGTAAACAAACACGTCACTTGCGGCACGGTTACAGAGTGGTTAGCAGTCTCGGCTCACAGCAACAAGGTCGCCGGTGGGTTTCCTCCAGGTGCTCCGGTTTCCCCCACCAACCCAAAACATGCACTATAGGTAGTCCTATGGTGGCTAAGGCAGTGCCGAGCTCAAGATCTGGAGATGGGTCCCCGGGCCACTGCTCCTGACAGGATGGGTCATTGAAGGATGGGTCAAATGCAGTGGACACATTTCCCCATGAGGACAATAAAGTGTACCTTAACCTATGCTCGGCCCTTACCATTGACCTGTGTCCATCTTCAGAATATGTTTTTTTTTCTGGTTTGGTGATTGGCACAGGCTGAGGCTTTGGGCAGCTCTGGCGAAGACGTCGAGGAAACTGGAAGAGTGGGACGTGTGCCGAGCGGCGTGCCGGTTCTGCCTGCTTTATGATGACAGGAGAACGGACGGAAGGAAAGGGAGGAAGCTGTCCAAGGAAAACAGTGAGAAGAAGAGTCATCCTGAGGCCGAGGGTATGGAAATAAATGCTCCAAAGCTAAAAGACTGCTTGGAAGCTACATATATAAAGTCCAATATTAAATGAGACAGATTTAAATGTAAATGTATTGTTCTTTGATTGTCTGCAATAACCTGATTTGTATTCTTTTTAATCACTACAGACTGTACTTCAAAAAGAGGAAGTCCAGTTGAGAATACTGAAGAATGCCACAGAGAATTGCTCCGCCTTTTATCTGAAATCCATTTCATCAATGCGGAGGTGTCTAATACTCTCATGTAATTTATGTTAAAAAAGTTACTGCTAAACTATGAAATGTAGATTTTAGAGTTGGCAGTAAAATTACAATACGTTTTGGTTCTGAAAGGCTTGTTTTGTTGCGTGTTTTTGATGCTAATACAGATTGTCACTCTCACAGCAGGACATGAAAGGGCACTATCCTCTGCCAACGTCCCATAGTCGAATAATCCAATCAGTCTTCTCTTACAGTGTTAGAAAAACACCAGCATCTGCTGCTTTTAGTTGGAAACACTCCAATGGTTTTGTCCTTGAAAATGCCCTGCACTGTCAACAAGTCATATAAATGTATGTTGTTGTTTTTTTGTTTTGTTTGTTTTTTTCATGCAAATGTGGCCATGATTGTCTGCATCCACTTCTTTCACTCCACACATTTCTGCTTTGGTTCCTCTAGGTCTTATGTTTCATTCAGCCCATATATTCACTATCCCTCCTCTATTGTAGTGATGTAACCACATCCAAATCTTTCAGTACGATATTATCATGATGTGCTTTTCACAGAGACGATATAGCATTATTTTGTTTGTTATTACTCTGTACATGCCCAAAGCCTCTGACTTTAGCTACAAAATCTGGAACATGAGCCATTCATGATTTTAACAAAGGGAGCCATCGTTCTATATCTAAAGTGCTACTCTTTTTTTTTTCATTAGTTTTTGTTCTAATTACCACACCGGAAAAATATTCCTTTTAACATACATATTGAGAATAATGTCACTGTAAATTTCATCAAACAAACATCTTACAGTCTCAGAAATACACTGGGATGTGATGTGAAATCTTTACAGTTCAGAAATACCTGGATGTTGAGTAACCAGCCTAGAGGCAGACTGGCTGTAGTTGTAAATGAGTTTAGCTTGTTTTTGGAGCTTGTCTTATCATGTAATCCCACTCCTGCTTTGCCCCAGGCCCCCAAAGTCCAAAGAGATCCAGCACCAACTCGAGAGCACTTTGAAGGAAATCTAGGCAACAATCCACAGCATGGATTGGGCCGAGACAGACTTTCACCCGGCTTCTGCCTCTTCCACCCATTCTTCTTCAAACCGTTGATATTTCTGAAGAAAATCATTATAACTACTGACTTAATAAGAAAGACTCCAGTGAAGAGGACGGTTCTTTTGTCTTGAATGCATTTTCCACCATTGAAAATAAAGTCATCACCAGACATTTTCCGTTTCTTTGATCAGCCAAAACTGGGCTTTAATATGCTCTTGAGAGGCTGACGTGGACACAGCAGGAGGTCCTCTTTTCCGCTTGTATGATAGAGTTGTCAAAACAGTTGTCATCTATATCCCTTTGAATTTGACAAAGAAATCTTTTTTTTTTTTAATGTCTCGTGTTCAGGCTGTTGTTCAGAAACTCCACACAGAAGGGCTGCAGCTCAATGGCCAACCCCCGGTCCCCCCTCAGTGCGAGTCTGAGGACGACGCCGATTGGATTGTTTACAGGTACAAACTTTGCACATATTTATTTCTTCATGCCCCACGATTTGGTCGGTTTTTGGAGGTTCCAAATGCTGTTGAAATCGCAGGGCAGGCTTGATGCTAGATGCGGTTTGGGTTGGATTACAACAAATTTATTTCAACTTCTCCCTGCGGGGGCTGTCACAGCAAATCATATTTTGGATCCTTGTTTTTATTCTGGCATACATTTCTTAGGCCTTGAGCTACTTGTTACTTGCCTCCCTTATAGTAAAGTGCATATTAGATTACACATTAGGCATCAGAATATCTCGGTGCCAAAGAATTAGTATAAACATGCAGCTTTATTGATATTCATGGTTATATAGTATTATATTCATGCAAAAATGTTTCTAAATTGTGTACATTAACACAACTACACATTTGCTAAAGTGTAAATGGCTATAAATATACTTTCAAACGACTTGAACGGTAACTGAGTTTGACTTCAGAAAAGGGATCTTTACTGTTCTTTGTGAATGATGTACACAAACATGACTCGACCTTTTCAAAACCGTGACTTCTGCTCCGCCACCCGCTGTTCTAAATATGCGGTGCCAAATACAATAAGGTAGTTTCAGCAAGCGGTGACATTATTGTAAGTGAAAGCTACTGCTGTGCATCCAGGTGCTTAGACAAATGTGCGGCGAACGCCTCATTACGAATCACCTTCACACCATCTTAAGGGGCCCCTCCGTCTCCTGCTTCAGCGTGCGTTTGGAGAAAATACTTAGCAAAATTGCTGCAATAGTTTGAGAATATGAATATTGATTTGAGTTTAGATGTATAAACTTACATAACAAGTTTTGACAATTATATTTCATGTGCAAGAGAATGTCCAATATAGTTTAAAATGATCTGAATAAATTTCTGTGTGATTTAAATTCAATATATTCAAATTGTATTTTATTTAAACGACACATAATGTACTTTTATAAGGTTTTAACCATGTTGTGACATTGTTCTCTCATCAAAAACAAACCTGGAGTTGTATTTTCCTTCATTCATTCATAATTGTTTCATTAATCCTGTTTAAGAGGTTGTCTTCTCTGCTCCTTCTCTGAGCCTCACAAAACACTTGATTTCAAAGTTCCCAGATTTGTGACGTTATAGCTTGAAATGTATAAATGTCCTATGCTGTTTTTATGCCCATAAATCATTGGCTCGTTCTGTGCATTTCTGCTTTGTTGTTTTTGCTTTCTTTTTTTCTTCCGTAATAAGAAGAAGATGGTCATGTTTTCCATAGACAGCCATCATTTTAAGTTCTAATATATAAGATCAATAGCATGCTTAAAGGCCAATAAAAATACAAATAATACGTGCCCTTTTCTTTTATTTATTGTAGATATCGCTGACTTTGTTCAGTGACCTTTGCCAACTCTAACTTTTGTTTTCCCACTCCACTCGGCTGTCATTTTGCAGAGATTGGATCGTTTCTCTCTCGGCCTACGCCTCCTTCAGCTTCTTGCGTGCCGCCGAGCTCGGGGCAGAGATCTCGGAGTCGTGGGTTGTCGCAAACGCCGCCATTTACCTGTGGAATTACAACAAGCACTCACTTTCACAGGGGCGTTACCAGCTCCTCCTGCCCACCTTCAGGCCTGTGGTGGACCTTCTGCAGAAGATACAGTACACTGGGTAGGCTGGGGTCTCCAAACACTGCTGATGTATTGTACCTTCAGTTCTAGTCTGAGAATAAGCACAAGCTCACGAAGAACAAAACAGTACGGTAATATCGCTGGCATGTTTACTTGATTTCCCCAGTGCTATAGCCGCACAATATCAATTCAACAGTATATTGATGGATTGCCTTAATATATACAGTATAGTCTATCAGTATTTTCCACAGGTTTATACTGGGACTATCGTAGCAGTGGCAAGCCTTTCATTTTTGGAGTTAAAAAATACTTCGATATACAATATTTAGAAGAATACGACAAGCAAAAAGTCAAATTTTTATTACCATTTTATTTCTCAGCTCCGTTGTCGCCTGGCACCCGTTAGAACCCTCACCATCACCCACTGAGGAGTGAACGATTGTAATCCATCAAATTGTTAAAGGGCCTCTACTTGACTTTTGTTTCAATGCATACAGTGAATTGTAAAAGCAGCTTTGTGATACTGCATGATACTGCTTATACTTTTTAAATGGCATTTTGTATGATGAGAAACATAAGCAAGGAAGCAGCTGCCAAGGACATAAAGTTTTATCCAATCAGAGACTTTGTTGAATCAGAACCATGTAGAAAATGTGCTTATTCTGAAAACTTGAATAATATGCCATTCATAAATTTGCCTTCTGCTTTTTTACGCTTTTTTTTTCTCTGCCTGCCAATCATTTACCCGACCCCTAACCTCTGCGTAAACATTTTCTATCCCTCCAGGTGAGACTTACAAATGACTTCTATTCAGCGACAGCTATACTCCATGTACGCGCTTCAGTAGTCATTTCAGAGTCTGTCAAACCTGCCCTGTTTTCGGCGGCACATTTGTTGAGAATAAAGTAGTTTAACCTGTTTCTGGAGAGCCAAGCGCAGCCCACAATGTCCTCAAGCTGTAATTATGTTCATTATGTAACCCACTGACTTTCTGAAAACACACAATTCCTGAAGAAAGTTGTAAAAATAAATGTTTTCGCAGCCCAGACGTTGCTGTTTATTTTTTGTTGTCATGTCTGATGCATTTTCTGGCTCTTAGGGATCGTGCTCTGTTTGCGTTGCTGTGTAATGCGGTGGCTCGCGGCCTCATCCAGCCCCTGTCTGCTGCTGTAGCTGTGGAGACGCCAGTGCCAGTGGACAAAGGCAGAGGCAGAGGAGGGGCTGCTAGTGTGAGTGGGCCTGCACTGGAACCCGTCGCCCTGCAGGATGCCCGCAAGGCTCTGGAGGTACACTCAGAGGGCGTTGGCTGAAACATCGGGTACCAAGGGCTGGGTGATGACTTAACTAATAATGCATTGAATTGACTGTATATTGTGGTTTTTTGGACACTTCTTTGCACACTCAAAGACATTTTACATTGCATTATTCATTCCACACTCGGGGGTTGCTGCTGCCACTGCTGCCCTGAAGGCAAGCTGACACAATCTGTGTCATCGGCCCTCCGACCACCACTAACCAAGTGGGTTAGCGAAGTAACTTTGGGGTCAACCGTGATTCAGCGGTACTAGAGAGCTTACACACACTACACTACACTTATTCCCATTGGAATATTCCAATTCTCTTTCATTACACTGTATTTTATTACGGATTACGCGCTGCTTGGCACAAATGTCGGAGCCGTTCATTCAGTCCGTGGGGCTGTATGATCGCCTTTCATTACTTTAGTCTGGTTTATTAATGAATGATATTCAAATGAACTTTCTCTGTGGTGTAACTCTCTTAGCTGTGATTGGTCTCGAAGTGCCACATGATTGCAGCGCCCGTGTTTCCTTTGGCTTGTATTTTATTTCTTATTTCCTCATATTCGAGATTATGATTGACATTTCCTTATGTTTGAAGTACGCTGCTCGTTCCTTTCTCATTGTTTTGATTGGTTAGCTGGTGCTGACCCCGCCCCCTGCTCTGTGAACATGCATGGCTTCACTCTTGGGTTGACAGAGCGAGTTGAGAACCCATTCTGTAGTTTACCTGTGTAAGAGAAACTTATTATGGGATGTAAGGTCCTGTTCACGACAAAGCTCCTCTGCTGTTACTTTGAGGAGCGCTTATGTTACTTTCTGGGTCAGAATGTTTGTTGTTTACTTCTGGTCAGATGTTTGTGTTTACTGCTGGTCAGGTGTTTGTGTTTACTGACTGCGTCAGGTGTTTGTGTTTACTTGCTGGTCAGGTGTTTGTGTTTACTGCTGGTCAGTGTTTGTGTTACTGCTGGTCAGGTGTTTATGTTTACTGCTGGTCAGATGTTTGTGTTTACTGCGGGTCAGGTGTTTGTGTTTACTGCTGGTCAGGTGTTTGTGTTTACTTCTGGTCAGATGTTTGTGTTTACTGCTGTCAGGTGTTTGTGTTTACTGCTGTCAGATGTTTGTGTTTACTGTTGGTCAGATGTTTGTGTTTACTGCTGTCAGATGTTTGTGTTTACTGCTGTCAGATGTTGTGTTTACTACTGTCAGGTGTTTACTGCTGGTCAGGTGTTTGTGTTTACTGTTGGTCAGGTGTTTGTGTTACTGCTGGTCAGATGTTTGTGTTTACTGTTGGTCAGGTGTTTGTGTTTACTGCTGGTCAGATGTTTGTGTTTACTGGTGGTCAGATGTTTGTGTTTTACTGCTGTCAGATGTTTGTGTTTACTGCTGTCAGGTGTTTGTGTTTACTGCTGTCAGATGCTTGTGTTTACTGCTGTCAGATGTTTGTGTTTACTACTGTCAGTGTTTGTGTTTACTGCTGCGTAGGTGTTTGTGTTTACTGCTGGTCAGGTGTTGTGTTTACTGCTGGTCAGAGTTTGTGTTTACTGTTGGTCAGGTGTTTGTGTTTACTGCTGGTCAGATGTTTGTGTTTACTGGTGGTCAATGTTTGTGTTACTGTGTCGATGTTGTGTGTTTACTGCTGTCAGGTGTTTGTGTTTACTGCTGTCAGATGCTTGTGTTTACTGCTGTCAGATGTTTGTGTTTACTACTGTCAGGTGTTTGTGTTACTTCTGTCAGGTGTTTTGTGTTTACTGTTGGTCAGGTGTTTGTGTTTACTTCTGGTCAGATGTTTTGTTTACTGGTGGTCAGATGTTTGTGTTTACTGGTGGTCAGGTGTTTTGTGTTTACTGCTGGTCAGGTGTTGTGTTTACTGCTGGTCAGGTGTTTGTGTTTACTGCTGTCCAGGTGTTGTGTTTACTGCTGTCAGGTGTTGTGTTTACTGTGGTCAGATGTGTGTGTTTACTGCTGTCAGGTGTTTGTGTTACTGCTGTCAAGTTTGTGTTTTACTGTTGTCAGATGTTTGTGTTTACTGCTGGTCAGATGTTTTTGTTTACTGCTGTCAGGTGTTTGTGTTTACTACTGTCAGGTGTTTGTGGTTGACTGCTGGTCAGGTGTTGTGTTTACTGTTGGTCAGGTGTTTGTGTTTACTGCTGGTCAGATGTTTGTGTTTACTGGTGCTCAGATGTTTGTGTTTACTGGTGGTCAGATGTTTGTGTACTGCCTGTTCAGGTGTTTGTGTTTACTGCTGTCAGGTGTTTGTGTTTACTGCTGGTCAGATGTTTGTTGTTTACTGCTGTCAGGTGTTTGTGTTTACTGCTATCAGATGTTTGTGTTTACTGTTGGTCAGATGTTTGTGTTTACTGCTGTCAGATGTTTGTGTTTACTGCTGTCAGTGTTTGTGTTTACTGCTGGTCAGTGTTTGTGTTTACTGTTTGGTCAGGTTGTTTGTGTTTACTGCTGTCAGATGTTGTGTTTACTGCTGGTCAGGTGGTTTGTGTTTCACTGTGGTCAGGGTGTTTGTGTTTACTGCTGGTCAGGTGTTTGTGTTTACTGCGTGTCAGGATGTTTGTGTTTTACTGCTGGTCAGGTTTTGTGTTTACTGTTGGTCAGGTGTTTGTGTGTTACTGCTGGTCAGATGTTTGTGTTTACTGCTGGTCAGGTGTTTGTGTTTCACTGTTGGTCAGGTGTTTGTGTTTACTGCTGGTCAGGTGTTTGTGTTTACTGCTGGTCAGATGTTTGTGTTTACTGCGGTCAGATGTTTGTGTTTACTACTGGTCAGGTATTTGTGTTTACTGCTGTCAGATGTTTGTGTTTACTGCTGGTCAGGTGTTTGTGTTTACTGCTGGTCAGATGTGTATCAGAGATTGATCGTGGACACAGCGAGAGGAGGGCTCACTCTGCGACCAGGATTCCAAAATCGCTGCTCGTCTTTGGTCGTTTGACACTTCTAAGTTCCTTCTTGTCTCCGTGGCACTGTGAGACCTACAACCCACTACGTTGAGCCATGGTTTTAGATTTTCCACACAATTTGCACTCTTTTTTCACAAAGCAGCAAAACATTTACAGTGGAGTAACAAGCCACTAGCATGTATTAAGCTCCTTTATTAAACCAAACTTGTACATCTGATAATAAAACTGATAGTGATACTGATCAAGTGGATGTAATGTAACCAACCTGACAGCTACTTGGTTCTACTTGGGTTTAACTCCTCTGAACACCTCTTGTCTGCTGCTTATTCATAAAACTGTTTCAAGGCTTCGAAAAATAACTTGGGATTCGAATCACAACATTGGGTCCATTTGGAACCTGATTTCGCCAGTGGCACAGCTTCAAAGCAGGCCTTACTTTTCTCAGTTGATCAGTTCATGTTGTCACTATGGCACTACAAGAATGCTGCAAAAAGGAAGTTTAACAATAGCCAATGCCAATGGCGTTTTATTTCAGAATCGTACAGAATCTGATCATAGTAGAAGTTTACTCTGCCCCGAGTAGTGGCCTGATAAATAGATTGTGTGTCATTATGGTAGACATGCATTACACTGAAAAAAGCTGTTCATTTATTTATTTTATCTTTGATACAATTTGTCACAGTAGAAATTGTATCTCTAGGCTTATTTCCCTCTCAGTTTGCACACAGACATCAGTTTATGATTGAATTAGTCACCAAATTTCCTCTTATGTGTTTCTCTTTGGAAGGATCTATTTTTCATAGATATTGCACAGAACAGCGGCGGTAGATACAGTGTCACTTGAACAAAGTCATAGACATGTTGCTATCGCGAGGTGTTTTTTCTTCTTATTGCCGTAATGTTGCATGCTGGTTCACACACTTTGACCTGTTATGTTACATTCACATGCTGTTCCAACACTGATAGAAAAGATCTTTTTGTCTCAATTAATGGTTAATAAAGCTGCTCCTGGCACAGGTCGCCCCTGCAGCGTTGAAAACTGGGTCAAATGCAGAGGACACATTTTCCTACATTGAGAAAATGTGTATTTAAAAAAAATTTGCCTCTTTGAACAAAATTGAGAAAGTGAGCGCATTTTGAAATAAATAATAAAAAATCACATTCAGTTCTTTCAGTTTATGATCTCGATCCTCGTCAAAAAAAGAATGTTATGTTTATTGGAGTGAATGAATTATGCACACGTGATTTTGAGCGGAAAACCACTATATGAGACGGGACACGTTTTTATTGTATTTTTAGTCTTACTAGTTGAAATTTGACACATCTAAACATTTGAGCTAATGTTCCTGGACAAAATACTGTAGTATTAACATGTATAACATAGAAAGGTGTTGGCATTAAAAATGCTAATAAAAGTGATTCTGGGTCCAATGTTTTCCTTCTTTCAGCTGTGTGACTTTGCCCTAAAGTTGTCCAGCTGCAGTGTCTCTGAGCTTGTTCCGATCGCAGTGAGGAGCCTCGTGGTGTCCACGTGGGTCCAGACCAAGAGACTGTTACAGCAGCAGATCGGTCCTGCCCTGGAGCTGCGAGATGAGGTACCGCTCTCAGATAACCATCGGAATTCTTCTGTTTCCTCTGTCATGCTTTATAAAGTACTGGTAGTACTGGTGCTTTTATTGCACAAGTGCCATGCCATACTGTGGAACATGCTTGGCAAAGCAAGGACATCTCCGTGGAGACAAGCAGATCACGCACCCTCTACGAAAAAATTACATAAGGCACCTTTAATACATAAGATAGATAGATTTGTGACTTTCTGACCTCGTTCCGGTTACATTTATATGAAGTTATAACAAGTTTGTTTTTTAAATTTTTATTTACTCAAAAATATCCCTATCACTCGGGTCAGTGATGAAAATCGCCATGGTAAATGTATATTTTGAGTCTGTGTCTGTGGACAGGTGGGTGTGTGAGGGGAAAGACCTTCAGAAACCACTTGGGAATTTGAACCTCTGCATTCATGACTGAGGTCATGTAGAACCAGTGCTCCGGAGGAACAATACTGCACTCTGAAATACTGGGTTTCAAAGTACTTCATACTTTGGCATTTCAATGATGTGCTGCAAGGTTGTAATATAGAACGTTTTGTAAATGCTATTTTCCTCAAAATATTATGAGAAAAACCCTTTTGGATGATTTTAGTGTATTTCCTGATGACGGACGGATCATTCACATTTTGGTCACCTCTGATTTTATTGGAAATCTAAGTACGGCTCAAATGGAAGCTAGCAGAAAATAATTATTTAATTCACAGTGCATTAAGATATTTTTTGTTTTGTTTTTCAGCCATTTTGACAGATTTTTAAAATGCAAATGATTTTGTTACTTTTAATGAATATGGTTATGTGGCACTTTTCATTATGATGGCATTTTTTAAATTCACCAACAGCTACTAATTATCCATGCATGTTATTAGTCAAAATCCTAAGAGTACAGTTGTAAAAGTTTCTGTCCGAGTGCCATTCAAGTAAAAGATATATTTTTTCCAATGGCCCGGACTCAGCAAATGACTAAGAAGGCCTACATTTCATACATGCTTTTGTTTTAATTGGATTGCGTTGCAGATTCACTGTTAGTCACCCAATTACGAGGCTTTAGACTCAATTCCATTTTTCGGAGGGCTATTGTCTAGAGGCCTGACTACAAAACTGTACCATCATTTCATGTTTTGTATCCAGTTCAATTCAGGTCACAGTGAAGAATAAACGTCTTCATCTTCTCAGCATCATGTCATTGTTTTAGCCTTTAATGCCCAGAATGTTTCTCAATTCTGCTTCTTCGTCTCCTTTGTTACAGGTGCTTTGAACCTCATCCACATCACATCTGTATCATGTCATGCTTTGTAAATATCCCAGAAGTTTATCTCAAATTGCAATCAATAAATCATTCATCAAGCCTTTCTCCACACTTTGCCAAGACATGAATTATCCACTAGGTCGACTCCGCCGCATTTGGGACACGTATCATGATCTCTCAGCACCGCCATGGATAATTTATAGCAATATATCTAACATTTACTGCTGTTCTGTGTAATTAAACACAGGGTTAGGGTTAGGGTTAGGGTTAGGGTTTTTCCAAGCAGCGTGAGCTTCTATCAGTGGTTGTCAGTGGTACTTGTGAGTCGTGAAGTTCATGTTGGTTTAGTTCTTAGGCGTTATGTATGTGTGATGTAAGTATTTTAATTTGTAGTTGGATTGCTGATGAGATGCTCCCTCTGCTGGTGATTGGTTGTTCTTGTTTGGTTGTCTGTATTTTTAATATTACATGGGCCATTTTAAGGGTCACCTGCTCACTGTGAACCTGCCCAGGAGCCACAGCGGGACATTAGCTTGTTGCTATCTCTGGTCCGTGCAATACGTCTACTGCGCAATGTTCCTGTCAAACAAATAAATAATTCCATGAGGTTTCGGAATTATGAGAATCTATGACTCTCTGACAGTTGCCATAGTGATTAACAATTTCAAATATTAAATCTTTTGAATGGGAAAGAAGTGTGCTGAATGTTGCATTTAACAAGAAGCTGAAACCTGTGAATACACAAAATTCCATCCAAAATGCAGGGACAACGCATTTTTCTGACATTTTAAATTAACATTAGCCACAATTTTAGTGAAATTTGTCACTTTTCTGGTTTAGTATGAACCACATTGAACTGCTCTTGAACATTTGAATGCAGATTTTGCTTGGCGTTCACAGTCGTTATTTCTTTTTCCTAAGTGTATGCACGTACTGTACATCAAACGCACGTACTTGGGAATAACAGCAACGTTTTGGTTTCTTCCAGAGTCCAGATGCAGAGGTGTTGTCCATGACGCGTGTTCTGGTGGGACTGGAGATGTTCGAGTGCAATAGGAGCCCTGGACAGATGGACTTCTCTGTCCCTGCTCTCTCCACAGTGCGTGCTCTGTTGTTTCTTTACACTGTGTGGGTTTTGGTTTGTTGTCCTGTGGCGGCTGCGCTCCAGATGGTGAAAGCAGATGCAGCTTTGGCCAAAGGGAGCCCAAAAGCATGTCTGAAAATGCAACGCCGTCTGCCTCAGTTTAAGTTCATCCTTATGTTTTGTATTTAAGATATGATAATCTATTCTCATTGAATTTTTATTTCACTGTTTTTGAATGCACAAAGCTCCTTTACAAACAATACCATGAGTATTCTTTTGGACAAATAATTCACTTTTTTGGGTATTTTTGATGCTGCAATTATTAAATCGACTAAATGTGCGACTAGTTGAACCAATGAAAAAAATCATCATTGCAAGACTTTAGAGTTGCATTATTAAATCAAACTTTCTAAAAAAAAACAACATATTCCCATTTCTGTGTGTTTTACTAGTAAGTAAAAGAGTTGAAAACAAGTTTCTGAAAACATCAAACGAGCAGTCGTTCTCTTACTAAGCAATAAATAAGACTGCATAAAAAACACCCCGTAATTAATTACCATAACTCTTCTCTCCTAAGGGCAGGTTTTAATTAAATGAGAAGTTTGCCTTTCCTGTTTTTAAAAGTGTTATTTGCAACACATGAGCAACCAACCGTTCACATAAAGGTCAAAACGATCTAATACAAATATTCCACGAGTAAAATGCATTCAAAGCAGCTTAAATCTTGTGTATTTTGTATAATCTTTTGCTCAGATCAGCAATATACTTTAGAAATTGCCATGTCATGTGTATTTTTGGAATGGTCTAGTCCGTTTTCTCTTTATTCTCTGCCGTACGATCAAGTACAGCTATTTTTCCACATCGCCGCAACTTTTGACAAACGGCAACGGAAAATCTTACCGCCGTTTTGCTGACAGCACACGGCTCCGTGTCACCGTATGTCTCCCTCTAATCCTACACGACAGAGCGAGAAGTGGCTGCCGCAGAAACATCTAAAAACAAAGACGAAACTTAGCGTCTTGTTTTCAGGCCAAGAATGAAAGATTAGAAGTTATTGGTGGAGGGGGGCGATCGCGTTCGTGCCACGTTCTTGAAGCCTCATTAACGCGGACATAAAGGCAGCCGGCGATGGCATGAAGAATATGGACAATTACGGAACAGATCTCGCAGCGGGGAGAGGAGAAATCTGTGCTTTCCTACTCTTAAATGAGCTGCTTTAGTTTTGCAGAGCTTTCATAATATTCGATTTCAGTCTTCAATTTGGCAGATTTTATCCAAACCAACCTAATTATCCAAACGGTTTATACGACACAAAGCAAACTGAGGTCTTTCTTAAAGCGTGTAGCACTAAAATGTGAAAAATGCTCATCCTGAACTGCTCTAGTGAGTCGATGGTGATAGTGCACTTGTTTCTTACTGTTGTTCCTCCTTAAAGCGCCCCCTACCGGTCGGACGACTCATTGAACTAAAACGTAGTTAATATTTATGTATTTCAAATGTTGCTAAAAATTATAACAATTTTATCACAGAATAGCTCATTTTTTTAAGTTTATCATTTCACTTCCTGTTTGTAATTGATGACATCACGATAGGAAATTATTTAGAAAAAACTGAGCAAAAACTCATCTAATTTATTTGACAATAAAAATATATAAGAGCGACTTTGCTTCGTTGATTAATGTTAGAATGTAAAAACAAACAAAAAATATTGGTGTAATTTATTTGTAAAACTGGAATGAGTGCTTCCTATTGTGATGTCAACTTCCTGATCAGTTTCATACGTTTTCTCCAACGAATACCTGCTCGATTGGTGTAAACTATATTTATATGTACAACAGGTATAAATAACACCAAATAAAAGTCAAAATGACAGGCAAATCCGTAAAAAACTGTCCATGGTGCATTTTATAAAGGTATCGTTCTAACAACTCGCAGGGTTGCGAGTCTGTTGATTTTTCGGGCCCCGACGTACGAGATTACATTTATCTTGACTTTTTACTCAGTGGAATAAGAACCGTGTGTCACTTTTTTTGCATAATAATGGAAATTTAAACAGATAACCTTTTAAACGCTGCCAGACAACAACGGCAAAGCTAGAAAGTGCAAAGTTTTACACACTGAAATCCGTTTTTGTAGAAGTGTGACAAAGATGAAATATTCAAACTTTTGCTCTGAAAGACCAAAGATGTAGATGATTGTCCGGCTGACCTAATTGCTGCCTGTCTCATAAACAGCGACGAACAGCACGGCCTCTCTGGTTATTTGTTCCTGTCTCCACATCGGAACACTTCGGGGCTGCTGCGTTCGCACATGAAAACGGAATTCGAGTCACATTTTATCTGGAGCTCAGGTTTACAACAGGTTTACAAACCTCCGATGCAGGTTTTGTGCATTCTACATTGTGTTTTTTTTGTCATTTTTTAGCCTTGAAACTGACTCTTTCCCTCTCACATCTCTCCTCACCCTCTCACATCTCTCTCACCCTCACATCTCTCCTCACCCTCTCACATCTCTCCTCACCCTCTCACATCTCTCCTCACCTCTCTCTCACATCTCTCTCAACCTCTCACATCTCTCCTCACCCTCTCACATCTCTCCAATATATTTCCAAATTCACTCCTCTCTCTTTGTTGCTTCTCTCGATCCCATTTCTGCACGTTTTCACCCTGATTGCCTCATCTCTCCCCTTCGCCTTTCATTTCCCACACTCTGCTCTCCCCCCTCTCACCCCACTGCCCCCCTGCTCCCCCTCTATCTCTCCTCCTTCATATACATCTCCCTTCTGCATCAATTATACTCTCCCTTTTCTCTCACCGACCCTTTTTGTCCCTCGCTTTTTGTCTCCCTTTTTCTTTCACTCTCTTTTCCCCTTTCTTTATATCTCTTTCATTGTTTTCCCGCCTCGCTCCCCCACCCTCGTCTGTCTCCCTCTCTGTTTATGTACCCCCATGCCTTCTCTCTCTCCGTCTGTATCCCCCGTTCTCCCAATGCCCCGTCCTCTCTATTTTTCTGCCCCACTCCCTCTCTCTCCTCCCCTCTCACCTCGTCTTTACTTTCTACAAACCCTCTTTCTTTCTTCCTCTCTTTTACTCTTCACTTCTCTTGTCTGCCTTCGCTCTCTACCCACGCTCTCCCTCTCTATATATTCCCTTTTTATGTAACTGTCTCCCTCTTTCACTCTCTCTCCTCTCCTCACTGTCTTTCTTCTTTTATCCCTTTCCATTTTTTTTTATCTCCCCCTTCCTCTTTCTCCTTCGTGTGCACCTCTCCTTTCCTCTTCTCGCCACTCCATTTCTCTCTCTCCTCACTCTCTACGTCCCACCTCCCTGTCTTTTTGTCTCACCCTCCTTTCTCCTCCCCTCTCACTCTCTTTCTATTTTTCCTCTCTCTTATTTTCTACTCTCCCCTCTCTCTCTTTTAACCCACTGCACCAATCCTCTTACTTTCTCCCTCTTGTGCAACTCTTTTCCTCTTCACTCCTTTTGCGCTCTACCCACTCTCTCCCTCCGTCTGCCTCCCTCGATCCCTCTCTCCTCTCTCGCATCCCCTCTTACTGTCTTCATGCCGTTTTCCTCTCTTTTCCACTCTCCCCCATCTGTCCCTCTCACTGTCGTTATGCCTTTTTTCTCTCTCACTTTTCTATCTGTTCCTTTCTCCCTCCTCCTGTTTACCCTCCTTTCCCCTGCCCCTCCTCTCTCTCTCTGTCTCTCTCTCTCTCTCTCTCTGGTTCCCTCTCTCCAGTTGGTGAGTCTGGCCTCGGAATGCAGCTGGACCGACGCCGTGGTGGAGCTGCAGGTGTGGTGCCAGCTGTCCACCTTCTGCCACGACGCTGATGACCACAGCCTGGTCCTGAGCTGCACACACAGAGCCCTCAGTCTGAAGGAAACTGCAGCTCAGAGGCTCAGCAGTGCCCCCTATGCTTTGTAAGCGCGCCATAGTAACCCTACTGTAAACATGAACAGGGGAGAGAGTAATGTAAACTCCATATCCAGTAAACATGATGCATTACATGGTGTTTGACTTTGCCTTTAAGTAGGGCTCAGGATTTTACTTGCAAAATCAGTGATTAGCAAGTGACATCTGGTGTGTGTCATAGAGCATTGCAGTTGAATTTGTGGATATTTTTATTCCTAGATAAATAACCAAAGTATGAGCCCGGAAATGAAGGCGCACAAACTTAATTTGATCTATTTTCTGTAGCTGTTGCTCTTTAAAACGACACTTACAATACTGTATAATGCATATAGTTACATATTATGTCGGTGTAATCCCTCATTCGTTACATATTATATGTTATATAATATTGTGGTACATATTCTTCTCGTCTTTAGGTACAGTGATTGTGCAGTGAATGAGATGCTGAGCCGAGCGGCCTGTTTGAGAGCTCTGAGTTTGGCTCATGAATCTCACGGTGATCTGAGCGAATACAGAACGGCCCTGGATCTGCTGCTGTCCAGTGTCAGGGCAGTGGTCAGGTGAAAGTCTCCACAGCGCGTCTAAAGCCCAGCTGTAATGCATGTTGTTATAACCTGTCCAGTGTCAGGTAAAGTCTCCGCAGAGCGTCTAAAGCCGCACTGTAATGCATGTTGTTATAACCTGTCCAGTGTCCGGTCAAGTCTCCGCAGCGCATCTAAAAGCCAGGCTGTAATGCATGTGTTATAACCTGTCCAGTGTCCGGTCAAGTCTCCGCAGCGCGTCTAAAGCAGGCTGTAATGCATGTGTTATAACCTGTCCAGTGTCCGGTCAAGTCTCCGCAGCGCGTCTAAAGCAGGCCTGTAATGCATGTGTTATAACCAGTCCAGTGTCAGGTCAAGTCTCCATTAGTTTAAAGCAGGCCGTAATACATGTGTTATAACCTGTCCAGTGTCAGTAAAGTCCCCAGTTTAAAGCAGGCCGTAATACATTGTGTTATAACCTGTCAGTGTCAGGTAAAGTCTCCCCACGTTTAAAGCAGGCCATAATACATGTGTTATAACGCTGTCCAGTGTCAGGTAAAGTCTCCATTAGTTTAAAGCAGGCGTAATACATGTGTTATAACCTAGTCAGTGTCAGGTAAGTCTCCCTGTAAAGCAGGCCATAATACAGTGTCTCCAGTGTCAGGTCAGTCCCATTATTAAAAGCGTAATACATGTGTTATAACCTGTCCAGTGTCAGGTAAAGTCTCCATTAGTTTAAAGTAGGCGTAATGCATGTGTTATAACCTGTCCAGTGTCAGGTCAAGTCTCCGCAGCGCGTTTTAAAGTAGGCTGTAATACATGTGTTATACTTGATTATTCCTCATCTGTGTTAAATGAAGATATGCAGATCAGGCTGGGAGCTGGAGCCTTTGTGTGCTGCTGCTGCCAGGCATTACTGCAACACTTGTTTCTTCCCTTGGCTGGGACCCCTGGGGAGCGAGCATGGCTCCGGGACCCCCTGGAGATCATCCAGAAAGCTCTTCTCCACGCACACAACCAACACACAGTATGGCGCTTATATATTATTTAATATTTGTAAATCCCATAGATAGTTGTAAACATACAGTATTTATCTGTTGGTGGTAAGTACACACTCACATGCTTTGAGACCAACATCTGTGTCCATTTGCTTTTAGCTATAAATATGCTTATTGCCTCCATGTGTATTTTTAAAAAAATATTTCACCTTATTTACTTAGCAGAGACGTCTCCCACTCAAATCTTTCATTGTAGTTTTTCATTAAAAGGGGTGAATTTTACACTAGCACTATTTCACACTTACAAACATTTTACTACTAGACCATATATCCCTATATTTGTAAAATGATTTTTCTATTAATCGTAAAACCATGAAATGAAACCTTTCACATTTGTCTCAAAAGCCACATTATAGTCGCAACATTACATTAGCCAACAGTCACTCCCCTTTTTTGTTGAAAAATCAAATGCCTAAGCAGGTCTCTCTTTTTTTTAAAAAGTCCGCTGCAAAAGCAGTAGTTAACCCCCCTGGCTTTAACTCCCCTAACTTCCTGTCTGTGCAGTCATTAAGTTCATTTATCATGAGAGTCCGAGCTTAATAAGAGCGGCTCCAGTGTGGCTCCGGTGTGGCTCCTGGTGTGGTCCGGTGTGGCTCCGGTGTGGCTCGGTGTGCTCGTGTGGCTCCGGTGTGGCTCCGGTGTGGCTCCGGTGTGGCTCCGGTGTGGCTCCTGTGTGGCTCTTGTGTGGCTCTAAAACAACCAGCACATTTCCCTCTCCTCCTCTGCTTTGAAGGTATCTCCGTGTGAAGTGCAGTAAACCTTATGTAAACCTTGTTAGCAGGAGAAGGTGGTCTTCAAACAGCAGCAGTACAAAGACTCACAGTTGTCCCTTTTTGTTTTGGGAAACGTTCAGTCCCTTTCCAATTACAGCCGGCTCAGCGAAGACTGTTCTTATCGTAGCCATTAAGCTTGTCCAAATCTTTAGTGTTTACCTCTCCACGCTCCGCTGACAAGATAAACAGAATACAGGAAGTAACCATAAACAAATACATTTGGATTATTTCTTATCACAAACTGTTACTACAGGAGCAGGGATCTGGACGAGATGACAAAAATGCAAAATATCCTCCAATTCTCCTGGTAGAATGAAAAGTATTTCATACTTTCTGTGGCATACCTGCTTGTTCATGCCTGATCCCTCTGCAGGACAGGGCCTGGTCAGCGCCCCCCAGGGACCACAGGGGGCGCTAGAGGAAACAGTTGTGTCCTTAGCCAAGTCCCTTTAGCGGTGTGATCTGATAATATTATCAGAAATATCAGATATTATCGTATAAGGATATACATGACCCATCTCTTTATAGGAGCTTTAAATATTTGTGTTTCTGTTTTTTTTATAAATGCTTTTAAGAGTTCTGCAGCATGAGCAGAAGGAGCAGGCGCACATCTCCAGAGACCATTCTATGAGCAGCTTTGTAGCCAGGAGGAGAAATACTTACACTCATTTGAAATCTATAATTAATGTCAGTTTATGTGGGAATTTGCCCGGTTCTTGTGCGTCCTTTTTACAAACTTGACTCTTACTTTCCAGCTTCGCTCTCAGCTCTTGCTCCTTGTGTCTCAGTGGGCCTGACGTCGTCTCTGCGCTGGGTTCGTTTTTCCACAGGCGCTTCGCAGATATGGCTTTTTCATTTTGTGATGGCTTAACTTGTGAAACACGGCTACCAGTCTCCACCATTAATAAGCCTTTTCTTTTTGTTTTTACCAATTTACTTTCAGAAACAGAATAAAACGACATCGGCATCTCCAACAGGCAAACCGGAAACACTTGGTGACTACATACTGACACTTGTTTGTGTCGTTTTATTGGTTTATCTATTGGAATCACACACCGTTTTCCACTTTTAAAATCTGAATGTGTAATTGTTTTTGCAGATGATGGCGTTTCTTTGAAGGCTACAATTTACCGTCTGCTTCTTCAGATCCACATTGACAAATCAGACTTGAAAAGTGCTAAACAGCTCCTGGAAAGGGCTCAGATCGACATGCCTCGTGGTAAACACAAGCTGTGAGTCCGAGCTGACGGGAAATGCATGTGGAAAGTGGCTCGTTCCTAAACTTCAGTTGTGCTGCTTGTCTCTTTCAGATCTTTGCTGAAATCTTTAATTTGTGTAAAAGCCCGGCTTGGAGACAGCGTGGCGATGGAGATGCAGAAGTTGGCGAGAGAAGGAGAGCAGTGCTGTTCCATTATGTGGCATCGGGTGGCGCTGTGCTCTGGGGACTTAACCAAGACATTGACGTGCTACCAGAGAGCCATCGACACGCTCACTGTAATGTGCCACGTTGATACAGCTTACGAAAGCTCAAAATCATTTATCTTCTGTTTTATTGTGGCCTGGATCATGTCCTGACCTGATGTTACTTTACTGTACATTTCTCCTCTTTAGCACCACCATGTGGATGATTGTGGACACTACACAGACTCACAAACATCACTTTCAGATCATATTCAAAGCCAAAGCACATTTGTAATAGACTTACCAATTATAATAAAATACCAGATTAATCAAAGTATTGTAAAACCTTCAAAACAATGAGCTAGCTGCTAGGCTAGTTAATATATTTTATAAAGGTAAAACAGTAAAAGAGTAAATCACATATTCAAATTATAATGAATATTTAAACAAATTATATATAAGTAACTTTTGAAATCCACCAAATAAAAACTATACATTTTAATACCTTTTTGAATACACAGTGCAACCATTCTTTAAATGTTATTTTATATGATATTTGTCTGTTTCTGCCTACTATACTATTATGCAATATATTATATATATTCTCTGCAAGATTTATGGACAAAATTGCATTAGTAGTTCACTTCTTTGATAAATGGTGATTGGGCTCCCTCTAGTGGTTAAACTAGTGATTCAAGGCGCGTTGCAAATCACATGTCACAATGTAAATATGTCACATAATATCCCTGTACTGAGAACATACATGATTTATTGCCTTTTTTTTTTAACTTTCAGTTACTTAAAAATTAAACCAATGTTTTATTGCTGAAATGCAGCCTCTTTGATATGTGTCATGTGATCAGAGGATCAATACCAGTAATGTCACTCAAAGTTAGACCTCTATAAAACTAGAACTAGAGTCTCCATTTGTTCTGTAGAATATAGACCTTATGTTGTGTGTTTTTGACCCACTCCTGTGTTTTGTGTTCATTTGTAACCAGAGAGCAGAGTCCCAGTGGTCAAAGGTCGGTCTTCTCCTGGAGCTCTCCGAGTGGATGTTCTTCAACAACTTTCCCAAAACTGATGCACTTCAGATGGTCCAGTGGGCCATCGACGTACTCGTGCAGCTTCACCCTGAGAATACACAACTGCCTGGTAGGATCAGCCCAGCTTTAGGAATGACCGGCTAAATGTTATTTTTACACTTTCTGCACCCAAACATCAAGAGAGGAGGTTGGGCATTAAAACAAATATATTGTCAAAATCTGAATTGGAAGATCATAAATTGAATATAAGGCAGCTGTAAAAGAAGCAAACGAGTGTATTGGGTGATAGTTCAGGCTCATGTCAGCACATTTAATAAAAAACACTGAATTGAATTAAAAAGTCTATGTTTCTTATACAGTGCCCACCTCTTAGCTCTATGTTCAGTTTGTTAATGCGTCTCTTTTGGGAGAATGACCCTGTTTTGAATTGGAACGGCGCTGTAGTATGAAGGTTATTCTGGTACATTGGAATTACATACTGATTTAACGCATGAGGACCTCCAGCAGAGACGAGCACAGTGCCCCGCTGTGAAGCCATTAAATATTCCCAAAGAGGCTAAATTCCTTCATTTGAAGATGAATTACATAAACCAGCACGTGGTAATGTCGTCTTAATAACACAGCAAAATAGTAATCACTGGCCGTAGAGAGTTTCTGTACTAAAAGAGTCAGGACAATACTAAATATTTACTTAACAAATGTTTTATTAAAGATATGTTTATTTACAGATTTTAATACCATCGATTGTTAAATTACAATCTAATTATCCTTTATTTTGTCGACACAGCTTTGGGTTTAGTGTCTTTGAATAACTTTTAAATTGGATAATATACATACATTGTAGGTAATACATTCTTTGTGTAAATGTTCGTTTTAGAATCGGCTTGTATGTGGTGAAGAATTATCAACTAAATAAACCTGTCTTTTCTCTCTTTTAGACGACGACTCCACCAACAGTGATTGCTCTTTGCAAAACATCGGATCTCCAGAAGAACCTGTTCAAACTGAGTCCGAAATCACAGACGTAAAGTGCCTCGACGCTTTGATTCGAGCGCACACTCTGCTCGCCGTGATGGCTGGGAGAACCTCTCCAGACCATCATCCAAACCTGCTCCGGGCCTACTGCTTCGTCATGCAGATGTGGAAGGTACATCTGGTTAATTGATTATCTCCAATCGTTTCCAATCTGCACGTCCATTGTGTCGCCGTAGGTGTCGATTGCAGAAGCTGGTCACATTTCCAGCGCGATGGCCAAGTTCCCGGCCCCGAGTGTGTCCCCGGCCTCCGCGGGATCCAAGAAAGGCAAAGATAAAGACAAGGGCAAAGTCAAGAAACCAAAAGAGGTGTGAAGTAGACTATAACACATGTGTGAGATGCACGAATCTTTTGTAAATGACTAAAATGAGATCTGTATTACTATATCACAATGATAGTGGTTCATCTATATCTAGATTGTATTGTGTTATATTTGTTTTGTTTCAATTTGTTTGAGTCGTAGAGAGTGTGACAGGCAAGTAGATCTGCAGCACCATCATGTGGATTCTGGATGGTATTACACATGTCAAAACAGGACCACTTTTACTATACATTTTATTATATCCTGTTTTATTGTGTGTGTGTGTGTGTGTGTGTGCTGTACTATGTGTGCTGTGGGTGTGTTGACTGATCCTGTTTTATTGTGTGTGTGTGTGTGTGTGTGTGTGTGTGTGTGTATGTGTGTGTGTGTCTGTGTGTGTGTGTGTGTGTGTGTGTGCATGAGTATCAACACTCTTACCTTCACTGAGTGTCCCCTGTATAAATCAATAATAATGAATGATACAGAAATAATAATGAGAGTTGTGCTTAGAAACGTCAAACAATCAAACAAAAATCAAACAATGAAACTGCCTTTGGTCGATCAAAGACAAGCAGGTTAAACAACACTCACAGGAAATGAAATATTGACCCGGAGCACCCTGTTTTCCAGACGCGGGAAGGGAAAAACTACAAAAAACCCAGTGGTTAAAAGAGTGAAGAACAATTGTTATGTTTAATACCTTTCTAAAATTGTCTCATGATGCCGTAAAAGACAGTATTCGACATGTTCCAAAGAGCTCTCATGCATTCATTTGTTCTGTTGGTGCCTAGTTGTATATTAAGGATGAAAATGACCATTAATGACCTAAAATCTGAACTAAATCCTTCTTACTCCATCAGATCTCCCCGGATGAGGACAAACTGAACCCCCCGGTCTCAGATTTGAGCCCTCCTCTGACCCTGCGGGACTGGGTGTGTTTCCACTGTCCCGACCAGGCCAGGAGCGTCTTCAGAAACAACAGCAGCCCCAGATGCCTGAACGCGCGCTCCGTCTCCAAACAGGCACGGCCGCACAAAACTCCCCCCGCGGTCACATTTTCGGAGCGACTAGACCGCGTTGGAGCTCACTCACTTGTCGTTTAGCGGATCAAATTTAGATCATTGGCAGAGCTGGGTTCCTGGCTTTGTATTATATTGACATTGAGGATAATTAGTCTGTGTAATGACAAATTCAGAATGAAATAAAACCTCAAAACGAAGTGCTTTATTGATCCACGGATTAAAGTGCCTATGACAGGTTTTCACGATTGTCTAATTTTGACTTTATTTGGTGTCTTTATACCTGTTGTATATATAAACAATAGTTTTACACCATTGGAAGTGACATCACACTCGGGACAAAAACTCCAGTCAAAGTTTACGCAGAATTTAAACTAAAGAAACAACTTTTTTGACTCTCTAAACATGACTTCAACAAAATAAAGTCACTCTCATATATTTGTATTTGTCAAATAAAAAAAATGGTGACATTAGATGAGTTTTGGCCCAGTGTTTGCTGGGTAATTTCCTCGTGCGATGTCATCAATAATAAACAGGAAGTGAAATTATAAACCTAAAAAATAATATGCTGGGATAACATTTTTATAATTTTTTAGCAAAATTCTAAATATATTTATTTGAACTGCATTTTAGTTGAATGAGTCGTCCGACCTGTAGGGGGCACTTTAGAACAAAACACATAACCTTTACCGATAAAAGCTATAAAGTGTTTGGACATTCCAATGAGACATCTGTAATGAATCGATGTCATTTCAGTGTCAGTCTTTTCTTCTTGCTTTTCTGCAGCCTCGGAGCCTGGTTTATCTGGACTTGCTTGAAAAACAGCTCCGGTCTTTGTCTCTGACTCACCTGACGCTGCCCGTGTTACACCTGGCTGAGGTCATCGCTCATGACCTTTTGGACCGGGAAGCCCTCTCCCAACTTTATAGACTCAGGTAAATGTCTGTGCAATGCAATAAAAGAATGACTCACTCAAAAGGAAACTCAAAGTATTGATTATGTTGCCTGAATTGTATCTCCCTTTTGAGCTTTCATCATCATAATGTGATCAGTTGGGATATTGGTATTTAGGGATCAATTGAAGTAACAATAAGAATAAAATGTGTTAAAAAATTGTGAGGTTTAAGTATGAAAAATGGGAAATTCCTTTAAAATTACCGAGCAAAAGTGAAGAAATATCACTTAATGCCCTTATTTGGAATTGTGTTTTATATCAGCTCTTTTAGCAGCTGTTTTTTCTTTTTTTTTTTTTTTTTTTTTTAAAACAATGTACTTGATATTCACATTTCAAAACATGCATTCCCAATATTATTGTTAACTCGATTGCAGTCCCTGAAGTTAGGGTTGAATTCCGACAAAACCTGTCTTCAAGGTCGCTTTTAAATTGTTTGTGCTTTTAATTGTTGTTCTGTTTTAATCTTTCGTAAACATGTCTTGTCTAGTGTAAATCTGTAAATGGTTTTATGAAGGTGTGCTCTCACTTTGGTTTGGGTTTTTTACCTGGTTAAATAAAGGTTAATAAATAATACATAAAAATGATCTATATTTTATCATCTACGCACATCTAATTGAAATAAAAAGCATTACATTTAACAGTTGCATTGGTGGTATGTGGACAAGAAATATATCCAAACAATTAAATCAACAACTTATTTATTCACGTTTGTTTTAAAGAATCGTGCAGAGCTGTCGCGAGCTGAGAGTGGAGACACATTCGCCGTATCACGAGGAGCTCCACAGTCTTGTGAGAATACACGAGCAAGAGCTTATTGGGTAGGTCTTCTCTGTCTCGTAACTGCTCATTTTGATGAAGTTATTTGTATGAAGAGTTGTGTTCACGTGTTTCAGGTGCAGGAGAGATGTACTCATTTCCCAGCAGAGACGGAGCCTTGATCACACTTACAAACAGGTCAGGCCTTGAAAATGTGTAGTATTTAGACAAAAGACTGTGCCATTAATCATGTTCTTCTGACATACGGTTTAGAGTACGAGGTTGACGTTAACTGTGCTTTTTGTTTGTTTTCAGGAAGCCCTCGTGGGTGAGACTGGCGCACACCGGGAGGACGTTTGTGCTCAGAGTGTTTGGCTGGGCAAAGCAGACGCCTGCCTCAGCATGGGGCTCCACTCGCAGGCCAAACACCTCCTGGAGGAAACACATTCTGTGGCAACAGTGAGTCAAGAACGCTCTGGTCATTCATAGCTAACTAATTATAGCTCAGAATAAACTGCAATGGATCTAAGTGTATTACCTCAGAAAAGCAAGCTCGTTCAGATAGTTTTAATCGTGACAATTTAAAGTTGAATAATGTGATGTGATTTACATTTTTACTCTTGTTAGTTTAGCTTTCTGTAAGAACATCTTGAAAGGAATTCATTGAGGCAAATGTAAACGGTTGAAAATATGGAAATTAAGATTAATATTCTCATTTTATGTAAGTACAATTGGGAGTCTTCCATTTTAAAATAAGTCATGTAAAACCTGATCAATACTGTGTACATTTTTGAATCTAAATTTATACAAAATAAAGGTCCAAATAATCTATGTACAAGTAAAATGCTCTCCAAAATGTCGAATCAATTATATCTGAATATGTTTATCGTATCCAGGTTGTCTTTTCTGTGACCAAATGTTTGTCTGAGCTGTGATCTTTTCTCGACTGCAGGAGTTTGCGGACCACCTGAGCGCGGGGCGTAGTCTGCTCCGTCTGGCTGCTTTGGCCTGTGAGCAGCAGAACTATGCCCAGGCTTTGATCCTGTTGGACGAAGCCCAAGCCTCTGGAGGAGACCAAGATGACTGGTACCAGCTGACCCAGACCAGAGTCCAGGCTACAGCGATGCGCCGAGACGAGCACGGACGAGCCGAGGTACAGCCAAGTCCAGCCACACAGATCTGTGCACGACAAGAGTCCAAAGTCATGTTTCTGCAGATCCATGACGCCGTGAAACGAGGCTGCGACGCACTCCAGCACGTAAAGGCGAAGCAGGTGAACAGAAGCCAAGAGGTGGAGTTCTTGATCACATCGCTCAAGATGAGGTAAAATATTACTGATACATCCACTTTATTTGTCTAGCACATTTTATAGACTGAAACGTTTCTAAAGACCAGCACAGAAAACCATTAAAAACAACCAAGAAGGCCATTTCTCTGCCAGTGCAGAATGATAGTAAACCCTAAAACAGTAAATACTCGAAATATAAATATAGCCAATGAAAACTGTCAAAATAAAATTTGTTAGTTTGATTAAATGTATGTTTTGTCTTATCTTATGTCTTATTTTTTTACCCAAAAGTGACCTACTGAACAGGTTGATTTTAAAAGACAAGATAGAATGATTTTGTCACATGTAAAATGTAAGATAATACTACAATTAAGAGATCTGGTCAATTTGCTGAACAAAACCATTGAAATAACAAATAAAATCCAAGTTTATTTTTTTGTGTCATTCATAATGACCTGTGCATATCTCCAGTGTATAAAGTCCACTATAGGCCACACTATTCTACACACACACTGTACGTATGTCTGTGATTCACGTGAAAAGGGATGTCACAATATACAACGTTTGTGTTACTATTATTGTGAGAGAAAAAACATCCTGAACTAATGATGTCTCACATTTAGTGACATAACAAAACAAAAGAAAAATCCTTCATTTTCTTTCATTCTTGTACATTTATACGGTTATAATAGTAGGTGTATCACACTTTCTGAATGCAAACCATTTGGTGTACTTTTTTGGAGTACAAATTGAATTGGAAGTACTCAACTTTGCTTCTATAATAGTCACAATTTTTGTTTTTTGGATCATATTGTGACCCGAATTGTCACGACTGTCGAATAAACCAATGATCTTGACATCCCTGCATGTGACTAAATGGCCAAGTAACTAATCAGATGTGTCTTTGGCAGAGGGGCTGTCGAGTGCATAGGTTTGGCGGCTGATGTCGAACCTGGTCGGACGCTTTTCCCTGAGGTCTTTGTGAGGCTCAAAAGTGACTGTGAGAAACTGAAGGAGTGTGCACGAGACTTCACTCTGCTCCAGCACCGCGAGCAGGCGGCAGAGGCCCTGGCACACTGCTCTCATGCACTCAGGTACTAATGGAACAAGAACCCCCAAGATCATAAAGCCACAAGATCATCGTTCCTCTGCAAAATGACCACGCGATATAGAGTATTTTTTCTTATTTGAGACCAGTATTTGTTAACCAGTAAAGATAAGATTAGATTAGACATTTTAGGAGTGCTATAAGAGAGTCTAATTTGCAATGGAAACAATGTTTTGAATATAGATTAAAAAAATACGTAAGAAATAATGTTATGATATAAAAAGTGCAATAAAACAGTTGTCAAAGAATTGTGTCTTTATCGCCTCTGATTTAAGTCTCCTTCTGCCCCTAGACTCAGTACTGGATGTCTGTCTGGTGTCATCATTTTACTGTGAATTCACCCACAGATATTTCCAATAAAAATGGCCCTTAAAAGTAGTAGTAGAAATAGTAGAAATAGTTGCGTCCTAACATCGATATCACACATTTATTTTCTCCTCCTCTGGCAGGTTTTTAGCGCAGCACACAGCAGAGACAGAGGAGAAACAGCGCCTCCTGCTGGATGCCCTGTCACAGATGCAGGCAGCGGTCCGTGAGCTTGAACACGTGGCCCTGGATGTTGAGAGTCTGCTCCCTGCTCCGGAGGAGGTGTGAGGGACACACACGGCTCCATCTGTGGAGCTGACAATGGCTTCTGTTTTCAGGGCTAATTCTTCTGAATGAATCTTCAGACCGTTATTATCTACATGTTTGTATTTATAATGGAATAGTTTGCTCCAAGTGATGTCAAATGTATTGATACTCAGATGCTAATCATCAAAACTTCAACTAATATCAAAAGTAAATACTCATTTGAAGTATCTGACAGAAATAACATAAACAGAACATTTCCTGAATACTTTAGATAGCATGATGATTTATTCGTCTTTGTATTTGATTGTGCAGTTTTGGTCAGCAGATGGTGCTGCTGTTTAGCAAAACCAGGTTCTTATACACACCTGCTGTACAATGTTGTCGTTCTACTTTACTTTGTTAGGCAGCAAAAGCTAAATCCTCACATCTTTTCTCCAATAAACAGCACTTTATGTGAGGGTTAAAAGATTTTTTTTACATCAATACTTAGTTGTGAGGGTGAGTCGATACTTGTTTGAAACTTTCGGATTCATTCTCTGCCATGTTTGCTTCCTCATGTCGTGTTATTGCCGTGCCCTTTTGCCACAGAGCCCTGTCGTGTCTCTGGCCGTGCTGATGCGGCTGCTGCGGCTCAGGCTGGCACTGTCTGAGCTCTGTCTGCTCATGTTGGAGGAGCACTGCACCGAGCGGAGACGCCAGGCTTCGGCCCGAAACAACAAGTCTGCTGCGGAGGTTCTTCTGGAGGACTTCACCCGCGGCACACCTGAACCTCACACCGTCCAAGAGGTCACACAAACGCTGTCTTCTGCGCCTGATGTTTTGTTTGGTAGCTGATGCATAGGTGGTGGGCACAGTCTAGCATTTTAAAACCTTAGGCAAGGGCCAATATTACCTTATGGATTTAGAAATACAAAAATCATAGTTATGTAATTATATCACGTTTTGTTAAGAATTGAGTCCACAAACAGACAATCTTATGGCTTCTGTTAACGGTCATGCATGTACCAGATATTTCATTTAAAAAGATGTTTTCTCCCGACTTTTATAACAGTTTCTTGTTTTTAATGTCAAAATCAAGTATGTTAAAACGCACGCATTATGAAACATTTACTTTTTAAAGCTGTTAACCATGTTCTTGTTCCCGCCACAAACTCTGCTGGAGTTGTAGAAAAAGTCCAGACTCTCATCCAAGAGTCATTCTCAATCTGTGAACAAGTCTGAGAACTCAGGTTTATATCCTACTCCGTGAAAGCCGGACCCCTGATAATGGGCCATCGAAAACAACTGGGATGGGCCTATTGTTCACTGACTTTGGCTCCCTCATCCCTGAGGAGCTTTTGTTTATCGCCCTCTGCGGATGACTGATATGAAGTCATGTGTGCTCGTCGCATGTATACAAAGGTCTAAAACATGAGATGTACTCAAGAGCAAGTTTAAAGGCCAATAACAATACAAATAATGCATTCAAGAATATTTGTTCTTTAATAGGCATCAACCATCGATCGGGTATTAACATGTGACACATTTAAAGGGCCCATGACAGGTTTTTACAATTTTCTAATTTTGACTTTATTTGGTGTATTTATACTTGTCATTCATATAATTTATACTTTTACACCAATCGAGCAGGTATTTGTGGAGAAAACGTGACTAATTTTATGCTGAATTTACAAAAACTACTTTTTTGACTCTCTAAACATGAATTCAACCAAATAAAGTCGCTCTCATATATTTTTATTTGTCAAATTAAAAAAATTGTGACATTAGATGAGTTTTGGCCCAGTGTTTGCTGGGTAATTCCCTACTGTGATGTCATCAATTACAAACAGGAAGTGACATTTTAAACCTAAAAAAATTTGCTATTTTGTGATAACATTTCTATAATTTTTAGCAAAATTCTAAATACATTTATGCATTTTAGTTCAATGAGTCGTCCGACCTGTAGGGGGCACTTTAAACAGCATATACAGCCCTCCATCTCAACTGTAATCAACATATAAAAGTTGGAAGAATATATTTGGGGGGCTCATAGCACACAGACATTTGAGCTTTTTTAGAGAATGGAATAAGTAACTTCAATGACTCATTATGGACTCTAACAAAGCACTTGTTTGTTTGTGATCGTGTTTCGCCTCGTAATCTAGTTCTTCCATCACATGTAACCTACAGAAAGTAGATTGCTTCTCATATTGGTAGTCTGAGCGTGAACGTTAAATTTACCCAACACGCTGGGTTTGCTATTGCTCATTTATTATTAATAGATTAGATCGGGCAACTGCTACGAGCACAAAACGTGTCCTTCGGCGCGTGAATGAACTGCATATAGCTAATATATTGCTTTTATATAAGTCTATTTTCTCGTACCACTCGATTGTTCCTCGCTACAGTGCAGATGTTTGTTTTCCTCATCTTGGCTGCAGAACAAAACCACTTTGATTCAGTACGGTCCCACGTCTGACTGAAAGCAGATACAAATCTTTCCAATATATTTCAAAATGGCACCGAAAAGTCATCCGAAAATGCTCAATATGTCTGAATTTGATTAAACTCAAAATGCACGCGGAAAGCTTGTGTTGTGTAACAGCGGGCGGCCTGACCTTTCACCCCTCTGTCGTGGTTAGGCCTGGCTGAACGCGGGCGCGACCCTCGGGCAGGTGGCACTGGGCCAGCTGGCTGCCGTTAACGCTCACTACCTGAACGGCGCCGAGACCAGAGCGCGCAGCCTCTGTCTAATGGGGAAGTACCTGAGGCTACTGGCCACAATGGAAGACCCCGTTCATGCGACCGCCCTCTGGGACCCACGCGAGCAGGTAGAGCCGCCGTGACTAATGCTGTCTCACATTACAGAAATAATATGGGCTGCAAGGTTTTCAATAAAAGAAAAAGCAGTCCAGGCACAAACTTTATATAGTATCTTTATCTCCTTTGGGAGTACTTCTTGGCCTGTTTCTGTAAATGTAGTATATTTTGACTGTCCTGCTCAGATAACACTGCACAAAGCCTACACTGTGTGCATTATGAGTTTTTGTCTCCCCTTTGTTGTTGTTTTATTCCGTGGTGTTTAGATGTAATAAATAGTAAATCTAGTCAGTCTAAAGGCTCAAAATTGCATTCACTTCTAAAAGATATAAAAAAAAATAATCTGTTGTATCTTCACAAAGTACATAGTATTGGCAGATTTGGTGGTAATAAACTGTACTTGGATACACAGGCTAAAAGAATGTTTACACACAACTTTGGTTCTTTTTCTTCAGAACTCAGAGTTCTGCAGCCGAAACATGGCAACAAGATAATCACATCTCCTAACTACCGTACATGAGTTATGAGACCCATGTGTTTGTTTATCCCTCAAAAGACGCTGCAGATACTTAAGTGTCTTCTATGCTGTACAGAGAGTCGCACACAAAGCTTGCACGACTGAATGATTCATATAGTCTGTTCATAACTGTAAAAATGTGCCTCTTAAGCCAGCATACTGGAACTCATTGAGCCATGTAAGCACGTTGTACTGACTGCAATTATGGGAGAAATCTTGAGGAATTCCACAGGAGACCTGTTGCTGGAATGCTGATGCCCACACTCGCACACACTCGACATAAGCCCCTGTACGCAAATAACCTGCAAAACTCACAAGCTTATGGTGATTACACAGAGATAATGACCTGTGTATTTACTACTGAGAGGCTTACGTCCTCATGGTTTGTGATCATAAGCAGATTTATAATAATTACACCATTGTTCAGTGATCTCACAATAACTCGGAGCTAAAGGAGGCCTTGGCCGACCCACGAGGGGCAGGTGTGGAGCAGAAGACTTCAGAGAAAGAACAATTACATTTCAATTCAATTCAATTTATTTTTGTAACACCCAAAATCACAACAGCAGTTGCCTTGAAGGGCAACCCTGAAAAACAGATTAGACAACGTTCCTAGGAAATTAGCGAATGGATAAATGTTCCAGCATCCCCTGTCCTTAGACCCCGCTACTTTGCACGGAAAAACTAAAAAACCCTTCGGGGGAAAGTAGGAAAGCTCCGACGGACGGACAGGCGGGCGAGCTTCAGATAGACTGTGGATCCAGAACCACACAGGAGGAGAGTGGGTGGTTCATCTAGAGCAGGGGGGTCCAAACTTTTTTCACCGAGGGTGATTTTGAAACTTATACGGAGCAGAGGGCCACAGACAACCCGACAATGAAGAGAATCATTCGAAATGTTGCATTTGACATAGTTTTGATGCGCCTCCACACTTTTAATAAGACTTGGAACATTAATATTAGAATATCAAAATGCTTGAATTTTTCCAATTTTACAGTAAAAAGTACTTAGTAAAAAGGGTCGCATTCGGCCCCCAGGCTGTAGTTTGGACATGCCTGATCTGGAGACAGTTCATCCAGGCAGATGAGGAGTCGTTCATCTAGAGTAGAGAGTGTTCTCCTGACAGTTGAAGGGCATCCGGATCTTCAGGTCAGCATCGACAGTGTCTGAAACAGAATGGAAGAAGGAGAAAAAAGTTTGAACAGCAATGCACAGATAACAGGTGAACTAAAATATGAAATATTGTTGATAGTAAAAGTAGTCTTCATCAGAGGATAGTGCTCAAGCTGCCATACTTCCCCCAGCATAGTTGCTCCTGGGGCCACATAGCTGGGAACTGTAGGTTTTTATTTCTGTTCCTAACTGGCCTGACCATAAGCCATTTCAAAGTGGAACGTTTTAAGCCTGGTCTTAAATGAAGAGACTGTGTCGGCCTCGTTAACATGGACAGGAGCTGATTCCACAACACAGGAGCTTGTGTAGCTAAACGCTCTACCTCCTACTGTGCTTTTGGAGAGTCTTGGGACTCTTGCTCTGTTTGGATGATATGGTACTTTAGCACCTTTGAGGTAGAATGGGGCCATTTCAATTTGATTCTAAACTCAACAGGAGCCAGTGAAGAGACTCGAGCACCGGCGTAATGCGCTCTTTTCTTTTAGTTCCTGTTAGTAATCTTGCTGCTGCATTTTGAACCTGTTGAAACTTTTTATGGAACATTAAGGACACGCTGTAAGCAGGAAGTTAGAGTAGTATCATTTAGATATAACAAATGCATGGATACGGTTTCAGCATTGTTCTGATTTTAGCTATATTTTACAGATGAAAGTAGACGGTTTTACAGGCTTGATTTAAATGCACTTTGAACGAGAGCTCCTGGTCAGATAAGACTCCAAGGTTTCTTACAGTGGAGCTTGAGGCTACACTGACGTAGTCCAGTGTGACTATCTGCTCAGATAAAATGTCTCATAGACGTTTAGTGCCTCGTACAATGATCTCGTTTTTTTCAAGGTTAAGAATCAGAATCAGAATCAGAAGGGTTTATTGCCATTGTCAATTAACAAAATTCACAAACATAGGAACTTGTTTTGGCATTAAGGTGCAACATAAAACACTGATCAATAATATAAACAATATATGAAATCAAAAGGGCATGCATTAAGAAACAATTTAAAATTACTATAGTATAAAATAAAATAGGCATTACTATGTACACAAGATTACAGTTAAATTTACAGTTGTAGTGCAGAAAGTGACAGTGCAGTGAGTGATGAAGAGTTGCAGTTGAAGAGGTGTTTTGAAGTGTTCATGAGTCCAACGGCAGAGGGAAAGAAACTATTCTTGTGGCGGGAGGTTCTGGTCCGGATGGACCGTAGCCTCCTGCCTGAGGGGAGTGGTTCAAATAGACCTTGTCCAGGTTGAGAAGGGTCAGCTGTGATCCGACCTGCTCGTCCAGAGCCCTGGAGACGTATAGGTCCTGCAGAGATGGAAGTCTGCAGCCGATCACCTTCTCAGTAGAACACACAATGCGCTGCAGTCTCTGTTTGTCCCTGGCTGTGGCTCCAGCGTACACACACGGTGATGGAGGAGGTGAAGATGGACTCAATGATCGAGTAAAACTGTACCATCATCTGCGCTGGCAGCTTGGCTTTCCTCAGCTGCCGCAGGAAGTACATCATCAGAAGCAGATCACTAAGTGTCATCCAGGTTTTTATATCCTTCACACAAGCACAGTCTGTCTACTTGATCGGTCTGATCGGGTTTCATTGCTCCATCTGCAGAGCAATGGAAGTTAATGCGTTCTGATAATGCTATCTAACGGCAGCATATTAAGAAGTAAACAGAATTGGACCAAGGATGGAACCCTGTGGCACACCATAGGTTACTTTAGAACAGGGTGAGGAGCTCTGGTTTACATTCACAAACAGATGTCCGAGCTCCTCTCGACATAGAGGAACAGTGGCTCTACTCCGAGCTCTTCCCGTGTTACTGACCTAATGTTTAGGTCAATTTCCTCTAAGAATCAAGCGTGAAAAAGCCAAGAATAACCTCAGCCAAAAGCTCAGATCACCACCGGGTACAAACTGTGTGACAAATGACCCTATTAACACTATCAATAGACTGAGCCATTATCAATAACCTTGAATACTCCAGCATGCTACGCTAAGATTGTCATGAGCTCATGAGCTAAATGTGCACAGTTTAATTGCTTAAGGTAATACGGTCGGTCAATCTCCTGAAAGTGCGCCTCTGTGTTTTTAAAGTCCCTACATGTTCAGATTCCATCCATAATAATAACCAAGTTTTCAGTTACTATATTTAGCCTTACTTGAGGCGAGACACAATGCAGCTGAATTTGACAAAAATCTTTATTTCAGAGGTATCCGTTCATAAATGTAAGAGGGAACAGTACAAGTTTTTTAATCATGTGATGTTTCGGTGTATACATAAGGCACTTATTTAGTATGTGAGTAAACTGGATCTTACTGATTGTAAAGTTTGGTATATATAGGTGCTACTTTAAGGGGTGATACTTAATGTCTTTTTTGCATTTTGAGAAAACTGTCTAATCTGCACCTAAAGATGCTTTTCAGATTTATATGGGACACTGTAACTTCAAAGGCTTTGTTGTTGTTTCCAGATGTAAGATTATAAAATGAGAGAGCAAACTGGTCAAAAACCCCAAAGTTTGAAAAAAGTTACCCTAGCGTCTCACATTCCCCTGGTTTTTCTAGATTGAGCTGTTGTTATGATGAAGCTGTGCATTTATCCCCGACCTAAATATATGTACACACCTGCTAGAGTCAGAGATGTAAAGGTAGTTTTAGATGAGACAAATCCTTGAATTCTTCCACTTTTACATCTCTGTCTTTGTAATCTTTGTCCAGTTCAATACGCAGAGAGCTCAGGATCTCTTGGCCGAAGCCAGTAAGTCCCTGTCAGAGGCCTCGAGCTTGTGTCTGCAGAACCAGCTGTCTCCGGCGCTCCTGTCTGAAGTCTGCCTGAACATGGTGGAGACTCACGGCCTGTCTGACCCCAGCGTCACCGGGCAGTACCTGGCTCTGCTGCAGGTGCGTCACTGTCACACAGCTCACACCAGGGTTATCTAAGGATGGGGTTTAACTAACCCGCTTGCATCTTCTTTTTATACGGACTAACTGTATTTCTTCTTTACTACCACAGCCATTACGTCTTTTCCATCTTCCATGTCTCCTTTTTCTTGACAGATCTTATCTCAGCATCATATTTCTGTTGCATTCTTTACATTTGAAGTAATCTCTAGTATAGAATAGATACAGCTAGAAAACCAACAAGAAACAAGAATTATGTTTAGCTATTTAAAGGCCTTTATGATGAAGTCTGTTGGAATGTGATGATGAAGTAGAAGGTCAGGACAAGGGTCACGTTATCTGGAGAAATGAGGTTTGATCTGTACAGGCCAGGACAGGGAGCCGCTGCCAGTGGGCTTCAGTTTAATCTTCCTCTGATTTAACATTCTTGTTCTGTTGTAGGGCTGCACAGTATAGCATTGGTTGACACAATAATCACACACTTGAGCCATCCATCCACTTTATTTATAGAGCACATTTTACAAACAAGACTTACATATATTGAGATAACACAAAGGTTCTCCATGTGAATTTTATTTTAGAGAATGTATGCTATTATATGAAAAGGGCAGATTTTATTTACCAGTATTGTTTACATAAAGTTTAAATTAGTTTTGATTTAATCTTGGTTTTGTCAATGTAATTTTATGACGAGTACATGAATCCATGCAAATTTTAGTCAATTTAATTTAAGTATGACATTATTGTGTAAAAAAGTATATTAAAATATTGCAATACTATAGCTATCACAGTACCATATTTCTTATTGCAGTATTTCCCAAATAATAGCGTGCTGCTTCACATTTCCATTTGTTCCATCTCTCCAGAGCTGCCAGTCCATCAGCCTCATGTCCAAGGTCCTGACTGCCGCCCGCAGTGACTCGTGGGACTCCTCTCTCTCCTCTTTGCTCCAACGACACACAAACCCGCTCCTGTCCTACGACGAGGGCTCCAGAGGCCCCCTGCAGGCAGCTCAGGCCACTGTCTGCTCCAGCTCCAAGGTACCAGCCTCCGATCCCCACTCATGAGTAATGAATGCTGTCACTGCTGCCTCTGTGAGCTCCCCGGATGGTACACGCAAAGTTAAGGTCTCTGCCCTAAATGTACGGCAGGATTTTAAAACACATCAGGACACTGAGGAATAGTACGGGTGAAGTGTGGGAAACAAAAGGGGAATAATGTTGTAACAAGTGCAATATTCTGTGTAATGTGCAGGATTCACATTCACCTTCTCACAAAAGGTTGGCTTAACTATGCAGTTGACCTTTTGCTGTTGTAGTGTAGAATTTAAGAGTTTTTTAAATCATGTTATATCTTTGCTTTTTCATTTAAATAATTGATAATATCGCAATTGTTTTTGAATTTATGTAAAATTATAATATTAAGCATAATGTCTATGATTAAAACTATTCTAATTACCTCAGAAAGAGACCGAAACGTCTGGTGTAAACTTCCCAAACATTTTTGCCTTTTTGTGGTTCATTTAATGCTTTTTTAAAATATCGTTGGAATATTGCCCACCCCTAATTTGAAGCTGTCTTCTTCAGTTGGAATCTATTATGTAACCAATTTTTAACCTGTAATCTATCACAGACTCATTTGGATCATTTTCATTCTTGAAACACATTCACTGCAAAGCTTTGTATGTTTGCAAAATAACTTTTTTTTTTAAGTTCAACCAGGCCAAACCTCACTGTCGCCTGCATTAGGGCCAGACACTAAACCAATCATTGAGATAAATCATAGTAACTATACTATTTTGTCAATTATACACGGAATACAAAGGACCTGAGGTATTTTATTTTTGATCTTCTGACCTTTCATTTACTTCATACTCAAATTGGACGGCACTGTGGGAGTTTGGATTCTGTTCACTCCCTGTGTCTTGTTCTATGTGGTTTGTTTATCGTTTGGATTAAAACTGGGGAAAAAAGGAAAACCAAATACCGGAGGCCCCACTCCTGACATTGCCGATAGGAAGGGCTTTGGAATAGGTAATCGCGTTTGTGTTTTATCTTGAAATAAATCTTACATATTCTGTTTCTTTGTCCAGGCCTTCACCCATTTGTCCATAAACCCCAGTCACCTGACCTTCCTCTCAGAGCTCCCTCCAAACATGAAGCTGCTCCTGCTGCAGCACTCCGAGGACAGGTGATCCGCTCTATTATATTTATACACTCAACTGCTTTTTTTACCTATGGGCTATAAATACTGGCCCTCGCTCTCCTTGCCGCCGCTGTGATGTACGAGTATGCATAAGGACATACAAAGCACTTTCAGGATGTCTAGAACTGGACGCAAGGGGCTGTTTTTCTAACTCTAATCTTTTTTTTTTTTTTACAGGAAAGAACTTTATGGGGCTTTTTATGAAGTGAAAGCTCAGGGAAATCAAAAAGGGAAAACAACTCAAACTAAAGGTCAGAAGTGTTTATTTACCAGAGCATAAATATCTCACCTTTTATTGTTCTCCAATTTACTACCCAAGTATGTTTGTCATGTGTCCCTATAGAGTAAACGCTCCACGAAAATTCTTCTTAATGTTCTTTATATGAGACAGATTATGCTTTTTGGGACATCTAAAAGTGCGATATTGATCCAAAACGTCCACTTGCTTTGCCTGCCCCTTCGCGGTACAGAGTGGTGGATTTTTAAACATACTTTTCACGAAGGAAAAGAAAATCAGAGGCCAACTTTGGACCCTAATTCTCCGTTTTTACCTTGAAACTGTATATATTCCCTTGTAGTCAGCATTTACATAGCATTGAATGAACTTGGCCTAGCGTTTTTCCCCCGAGGGCGGCTGCAAGTTCAGATTTAATAAAGACAAAGGAAGAAAAACCACCCCGAAGTGTGATCTAAATAACTTTGTCACCTCAGCATCTGCCTTGGCTTCGAACCTTGACCCTTAAACGTTGCAGCCAGATATTAAGATGGACTACCTGCGCTTTGTCTGACCTTTCCTCTACTTTAATAAGACACAGAAATGCAGCCGGATTGGCTCTTGAGTCATTATGTGAGGATAAAAGGGAAAAGACAAGTCATGAAAAACAAGATCGGACACGAACGCGAGAAGACGGATGCGGTCGGAGCTCGCAGGGACCAATTATTAAAGCCCGTACTGTACCGAGCGTGCATGTCGAGTGTGTCAATCATTGTTGTTTTAGGCCCGACGTGTGCAAAGGTTGCCAAGGTTCCCGTCTGCCCCAAGACTCTGCTGACTCTGCTGGATCACGTTCAGACACTCGGCCAAGAGACCAGACGAGTCCGGCTGAAGGAGAACCACCGTTGGACAGCTGAGGGCGGGATGGACTCTTCTCAGGAGGTGTTACGTTATATAATGTCACCGTTGTTCACCGTTTTGACCTGTCTTGGCGGTTCAGTTCAGCCCAGATCACATACAAACAAACCACAGTAAAATGCAGCAGCACAGATTAAGAAAAAAGAAAGTTCATTGAAGCAGTCGCTGATGTTTTCAGTTTGGATTTAAAGGCATTTAATACATAAGAACTTTGCCAATTTCCAGGCTTTCAGCAACAGGAAAATTGGGACAAAACTTAAAGACCAAACCCAGACATTATCCTGGAGTAGACCAAGACTAAACCAGGGGGGAAATCAAGTCAAAATCGGGACAAAGCCGCGAACAGACCAGTTCCAAACCAGGTGTTAAGACATCGATGCCTGAAGTATGATCGATGCTGTAGGAATTATTGGTTCTTAACAGGGGGAAAAAAAAGTTACAACTACAACTGACATGAACAATATGAAAAAGCTCTATTTACTTTGTCATTAATGATCTCATTTCAAGTGGAGATTAAATAACCCTCACTGTGACTGTGGTTCCTCTCTTTTTAAATGGATTTTCGAAGAATAGTCTGCATTCTATAAGCAGTTCTTCTAACCTGATTTATTGATGATTTGAACTTTTCAAACTGTATTGAATGTAAGAAAGAAAAAACATTTGAATCCACACCACTCGAGCGCTAAAACAGGTGTGAGGAAATCAGATTACGCTGGCACGCACCAAGCACAAATGATCCGCGTTAAAAGAACACAGTGGAGGCTGACTCGCCAAGGGTCCTTCAGGCTCCGTACCAATCGAGACTGAACCGATTTCCATCTTTTTCTTTAACCAGAGCTCGGCAGCAGAACAAGCACTGGCGTTTCTCTTCAGGGAGCTGCTACGACAAATGGAAGCCTATCTGAATCCACTTCTGTCGCAGTTTGACTTCTCCGGCTTCATGTATGTCATCAGATTCTTCGCTACAAAATCGATTTAATTTAGATCTCAAGGACTAAAGAAATGTTGGCAGTTTTTGATATTCGGGGTTCCTCTGTTTGCCATGAAGCCGTCTACAGCCACGGTTTGAATTCTCTGTAGTTTAGACCACAAAGCACAAACATATCAAGTTGCTCATGTGCCCGAAATGGCCTCATATGAAACAAGTAAAGGTTTTTGCCTCTACAACATCTTAAGACTGTTGGGAGAAACAAATATGAATACATCATTTGGGAGTATGTGGTGCTGATGGATCATTTAGATTTGACTTCATTGCAACCTAGTAATATCCAAAGTATTAAAGGACACTTATTATGTTAAATTGACTTGCTTTTCTCGAGCTTTTTGCCATGTTATAACATTATTCTCGTGCATACTTGAAGTCATATTTAGCTTCATTCACACTTATTTGATGAATTCTGTTCAATCCTGTTTAATAAGTCCACTCCGCTCTGAGCCTCAGGCAAACTTAAATAACTAAATTTCCCAGATTTGTGATCCAGAGGTCTCCTGTGCTGTTTGTTGCTCCATAAATCATTTCCACACTCATTCCGAGCGTTTCTGCCATCAAATTATGGGAGGTGTGCTTTTTGTTGACTCATTTTTTTTTTTAAGTTCTAAATCACGACATGCCAAATCAAAGATAGTCAAGAGCATGTCTAAAGGACAATGACTGTACATTTAAAACACCCCAAATCCTCCATTTCTCATCAGTGCAGTCGGTGTGATGTCTCGTTCCATTTCTTTACTCTAGGCCTGTGGCAGCAGCTCCGGAGCCGACTCGGCCCAAAGACAAAGAGGAGAAGAGCAGCTCAGGTACAACCACTGTGGCGAAAACCTCCGTGTGGACATAACCTCAGGATCTGCTGTGGATCATGGTGTCCAGCTGATCCAAGCCTTGTGCTGGGCATGGAGAGAACATAATAACATAGTGTGGGGCTTGTAATAATCAAACTCGAGAGCCTAATCAAGCAAAGAGAATGCTATGTTTTAAACAAGATTACTTGTGATTACAATAACGGTCAAAAGCACACAAAGAAATAGATTGCCGTTTATTAACCCAGTTTTGAAACGTTGATCTATTCAGTTCCATTTTAAGATCCCTGAGATGTTTGTTTTTTGTTTGAGCTTTTGAGCAAAAAACAAAGTTGGCTTCTGGTTCAGACTATATACAACTACCTTCTGCCAATTTGAACCCAGCGAGATTGGTTTACAGTTGAGTTCTCGTAGTGCTGTGTTCTTTTGCTCCATTTTTGTCCTGGCCTGAATAAGAAAAAGACCAACAGTAGACATTTTGCATCTCATGTGATACTTTCCCTTCCCGCGTTCATGCAGCCGTGTTCCCAGAGGAGCCGGGCGAGTCTCTGGTGCTGCTGGCCGATGAGGCGCTGCTGCTCTTACCTCTGGAGGCTCTGTCTGCGCTACAGGAGGAGGGCCTGACGTCTGTGTCCCGGGACTTCTCCCTCCAGCTCCTCCACAGACGCCTGCAGGAGTCTGAGAAAGGTACCGCACTAACTCGATTTTTCTTCCACTACAACTACTGTAAATAGCACTATTGTTTAGCACTCTGTACTTTACATCCAGAAATCTTCTAACTATAACTGCTGGACTAACAAAGTTTAGGATTTCTCACATGGCTGTCTTCTGAGCTTCCTCATATTCCGTACTTTCTGCAGTAATCCTAAACTGTGAACATGTAATCAAGGCTCCACTACATAATAAGTAGGCTATTTTTAATTGCTAATAGCATGTAATTAACACTTCCTGACTGTCTCTGTGGGAGCCCCTTTTCAATCATTTAAATAACAATTGTGATTGTTTTTGTGCCTCGCTTAAGCTTACTTAACTTCAAAAGTTTTGGTTTGTAATACTAACTCCTGTATTTATATAGCACCTTTCAAGATACTCAAAGTGCTTTGCATCTTTGTATTATTTCAAAAAAGGTGAATTAGTATATATTTCTCTCAGAACATTAAGATGTGGACAAGCGTACAGCTTTAACAGTGCACGGTCAGAAAACCAATATAGCTCTGTCCAGTGATCTATTCAGAAACACGGCAAAGGTTCGAGGAGTAACTGGGCCTGTGCCATATGACATACCTGCTCTTATTCCCTTTAAATAATGACTTCACCAAAGCATCTCAGAGCCCGGGTTTAGGAGCAAAGGCAGCCATCCAGAGAAATGGAATTCGTCCAGGAGAGAAAGGTCATTTCACATCCCGCTGGCACGCGCAGGTTCACGCAGACATCCGTGAGCGCTGCAGCCGTCTGGATTAAGGCCTGTCCATTGGCCCTGCCGTATTACTGCAAGGACAAGTCACAGCCCAACACAGGTCTGCTTTCCCTACGGGTCCAGACTGGAGGGTCCAGGCTGGAGGGTCCAGGCTGGAGGTGAGCAGTGCTTTAAGCTCAACTGTATGACCAGAGCTGGAAGACGGTCACAGCCATTCTCACAGGGTTACGCTTGTTTATCACTGTTCCCCTGGAGACTCGCCACCTAAATGAGTGGGCTGGATTGCTGTTAATGGCATTTTTTACAAGTCTCAGCAAAAAAAACATATGACACCTGCTGCTCATCTAAAATCATCTGCAACATCATCTGCAGAAATCAAATGCGTCCTTCTACATATGATTTGAACTTTTCGCAGCTGAGGAACGCTTACGTAGGTGAAGATGCTGCTCTGGGTTCTGCTCTGGTGCTGCAGCACATAGGCCTTGCTCTGTGCTGGACTCTCTTGAGCAGAGCAATTCCTGGGTCCAAATAGTTTCCAAATGTCCTCCTCGCTCTTCACCCCCATTTTTGCTTACCTCCTTCCTGTCTGATGAAACCTACAGGCTACTAGGTTTTCTTTTTCATTTGACTGAAAGACTGAACATACTTCTCCACTGCTGTAGATCTTTATTTGGAACTAAATATCACTGAACTCTTGTCAGTTCCTCATGTCGTCCCCTTTGAGTCTGTGTTTGAGCTGATTCGGAGTGTAAAGCCCCTGTCCTCGGGAAAAGTATGCACACTTTTGGAAACGAAATGAAAAGAGCGAAAGCTGCAAACATCTTTGCCTTTTGAAAGGTTGAATCATTTGCATAACTTGTGAGAATGTTTAAAGGTTATTGTCAACTAGACCCTGAATGACCCTGTGTCTGGGTGTGCTTCCCGCATTCGCTGCTCAGGCAGAACTGTGAGGAAACATAACTTTAAATACATCTTTTTGTGATTTCTGCTTTTCAAGAACAATCCTTTTTCTATCCTACACTTACCATAACTCTGACGTCTACGGTTTACCATTGTGTCAGGAAGATGTAGTGCCCCGGGACGCATTTGAAGGGGCTATCTGTTATTCTGCTAGCGTTTTGCATGTACACAACAACACACAACAAATTAGCACCAAACAGGTCGTCCAGAACGGAAATGTTTGGTTTGTTCAAACGTCTGAGTGATTTATTGGACTCTGTGACAGGCTCAATATATATGAATTAAGTTATTTGAGCAGAACCTAATTTGCTGTTAAGTTCTGTCAAGGGACAATGATATATTAAACAGAATTTGTAATGTAGAATGGTTGATCAGATCACTTCCAGTCGGCTTATGCCAATGCACATATCAATAATATAATTCAACTGCGACGGGTCAGAGACATGTTGTTTCTTGTTCCCAATCTCACGGACATAGACTTCTGAACAGCTTTTCCACGGCTTTACTTGAGTTTGAATTTTTTTACATTAGCCTCCAGAACCAAGATGGCTGCTGGTGGCGTATAGGTCAGTTGTTTGGCTTCAACCGATATTATGTTTCTTGGCCTGTGTTAAATGAATAGTAACTCTGAGGGTGTATTGATTATCCTGGTGCAATGTACATTTAAACACATAACATAAATTACATAACATTCTTTCCACACATGACTTATTTTAAAGGACACACATTATGCTAAATTACTTTTTTTGAGCTTTTAACCATGTTATGACATTGTTCCTCTAAAAATAAAGCCAGAGTTGCATTTAGCTTCATGTACGCTTGTTTGATAAGCGCTGTTTTGTAAGTCTTCTCCCCTATGAGGCTCAGAAAACCCTCGGGTTCCAAATTTCCCAGATTTGTGACATTATATAGGTAAATGGCACACATAGGGTGACCAGCTTTTCAAAACTCAAAACTGGGACACTATAATTTCACCAAAGGAAACAACTGATTTTAAATAGAATCTGCATTTATTTGCAGTCAAAACAGTTCACATAGCTTACTTTTGTTTTGTTCCTTTTGTATGAAATGTATTATTGCAATACTGTATTCTTGTAACACTGTTGTTTGGCAGAAATTGAACGTGGCCAAGTTGTTACATTTCAATAGAGGCATTGAGTTACAAACACGTGGAGGACCGTTGAGATTTTTAATTGGTTAATAGTGCAAGGGCTGCTATGGCAACTGTTGTGATTGACATGCATGCTGACCAAAGAGATCACGTTTTAAGCACGGAGCGCTATCGGCGCTTTGACTGCTTCTCTTTACCATTTGCCCCTCAGCAGACATTAGATTTCTGACAAACCGGGACACACAGGACGAAGCCTGTACAAAACCGGGACAAATCACTGGTTTGGGAGATATGCACCGGGACACGGGACCTAACTCTCAAAATCGGGACTGTCCCGGGTAAATTGGGACATCTGATCACCCTAGGCACACATAAACTTACCTTGCCTGAAGCCCAGAGTTCTTCTGAGCTATTTTTAAGTCCATAAATCATTGCCAGACGTCCCATCAAATCACATTCATTACAACTGCACGCTTATATTAGCATGTCAGGGACAAGCTAGCTTTTGTTTATCTCCCCTTTGTAATTTCCTTTGCTGCCAGTAGATGGAGTTACACCATCCCAGATGAGGGAATGCCTCACAGATAAAGTAATGTATGCTTTCAGCAGGTACATTACTATGTATGTGTAGGCTGTGCAAAGGGGCCCCTGAGATCAGCACATAACTGCAGGTGTAAGAGGGGCCCCTGAGATCAGCACATAACTGCAGGTGTAAGAGGGGCCCCTGAGATCAGCACATAACTGCAGGTGTAAGAGGGGCTGGCTGCCAGGGAAAGCACATGGAGCTGGCAGAGTGTCCAGGAACATCTGTGCGGAGTATGGACTGGAAACCCCAAGGTCAAAGTGGGAAACCCCCAAAGGTGGTAGAGCATGACAGAGCCAAGATACTCTCGGACGTCCAGGTGCTCTCCGATATCAGCCCGGCTAGCTCAGTCGGTAGAGCATGAGACTCTTAATCTCAGGGTCGTGGGTTCGAGCCCCACGTTGGGCGGAGAAAAATTATATACTTTTTAGTTTATTTAAATTTTATTTGTACGTTCATAATTTAGGCTATATATATATATATATATATATATATATATATATAGTATATATATATATATATATATATATACTTTGCTATTATTATTAATAATTGTTGTATTAACTTAACTCCAAAACAATCTTTGTGAATTGTGTTCACTGACAATAGCAATAAAGCTTTTTCTGATTCTGATTCTCTGGTAGAGGACCCAAGTTTAGAAAAAGGGAAAAGACCACCCGCTGAAGGTGAGGAGGGATTATTTTTGTTAAAGACCCCTCCATAATTTCTAAATTCAAATACTTATTTTCCTCACTGTAAAATTGACATTTCCCTTGACACCATCTTCATCATTTCCAAATAATTAAGATTACTGTTCTCCTTTTACTGCAATGACATGTTTTTATTTGTTCATTTGTACTTCATATTTGTGTTTAGAAAATCAACACACAAAATTAAAGTATTTTGAGAAATGAAAGTGCCTATCAATACATGCTTTGGAGTTCATTAAGGAGCAAAACTTCTTCAAACACCAATAAATGTCAGTGACGTTGCAGACATAATATTTCCTCCGCTACAATCCAAATGTGGTGCCATCTACCTTTGCAAACAAGTGTGCATATTAATTGTGCTTCCTGTTTGTGGCAGCTGAAGGTGACAACAAAAAGGAGACCAAAGGAGCCAAAGCCAAGGGAGATCAAAGCCAGGCCATCAAAGCGGTGAGTTCAGTAAATTAATCTTGGGTTGCCAGATCCACAGGGCAGTATTACTTTCACCTGCTGCGAGCGCCGGCCCTATTTAACTTTCCTCCACGCACACTTTTATGTGCACTTTTTCAATCAATTACATAATGTGTTTTTTATAAAGATCCCATTTCGGTCTGCGGAGCATTTTTCCTGTCATGCGGCACTTCGATTTTGGCTTTCTTCGACTCGCACTGTTTATGTGAATGTCCAGTGTTTTTCAGTTCATGCCATAAACTAAGTAAGTGTCTATTTTTCACAGCGGCCGTTCGTCCTGCCCCCAAACACCATTCCGGTCAACTCCAAGACCATCAAATGTATCTTTTTGTCGTTCTTTATTTCTGTTTATCTCTTTTGTCAATGTTGAAATTTGTCATTTACTGAAGCTAATGATGTTTAACTCTGCGTCAAAGATGTGGTGGATCCTTACAATGACGGTGTCTTTGGTGAGTTTTATCAATTGATGGGTGCTTTCAGTAATATATTTGTCATAACGTTATTGTTTTATGTGTGTTGTCCTGGTGGGGTCCATAGTAAAAGGTTGAATTCTGTAAATTGGACAAAAGTTGAGTTTTTTTTTGTGTGTTTTGCCCCTCATCCACGAAGCGTCTTCAGAAGGGTCTTGTGAGTGAGGTCTAGATTAGATTATAGAAATTCTTCCAACGCTACGCCACTAGGCATGGGACAGTTTTGAAATTTGTGTCAGAATTTCCATTGCCAAAATAATTCAGCTTTACAATAATATTTTTTTTTTTTAAATTAAAATTACTGACAGTTTAAACATTTTATGGATATTAATATTTTGCATTTTCATTTCATGAATAAATTCAACAACAATGTTGAAGAGAACATCATGAATAAGTAGCTTTTTCTGCATGCTATAATGGCAATTATCTTTGTTGGCGATAAACTATATTATTGTCCCATCCCGACAAGATCCGCCCTTTTAGTCGCCGAATCGATGCACGGAGCATGGCTTTAGTCGACCGAGAATTTCTTTAGTTGACTACAGTCCTAAAAGGAATCAGTAAGAGACTATATCAACAGTACTCTTGTATTGCTAATTGTAAATCAAGATCGAGGAACTGTTTAATCCAGTTTACGTATCTGATTTATACATCATGTACTCCCTTATCTTTCCCTGTAAGATTTGTTCTCCTTCGCGTCCCTCCTCAGTTTGTTCACATATGTCCCTCTCGTTATGTCTCCTGTGTGAGCAGACGGCACCAGTTTATCCAGGAGGATGGGTGAGATTCTGGAGACACACAGCCAGCTCTCGGCCCATCTGTGGGAGGGCTTCATGGGCAGCACGCACAGGCCCAGGTGAGCGGATTAAGCCACACTATCAAACGGCCTCCAGAAACAGGGCCTGAACTGTCCATCCAGCCAAAATATCACCGGAAAAAGAGTGACGCTTGTTTTGGGGCTGCTTTCAGAATACTTTGGACATGGTAAAAAGGTTTATTTACGTTCAATGAAAAAGGCACAAAAGTGTAAAGCGACTGGGAGCATCTGGAAATGTAATGTAAGACTAATGCATTATTATTATTATTATTATTATTATTATTATTATTATTATTATTATTATTATTATTATTATTATTATTATTATTATTATTATTATTATTATTATTATTATTATTATTATTATTATTATTATTATTATTATTATTATTATTATTATTATTATTATTATTATTATTATTATAAATGATCTGCCAGTGTACTCTAAATTCAATATATTTTCTTTCTTCAATGGCTTTATGGATTTATTTTTCTTATTTCAAGCTGCCTTAAACAGTCGGAAATATAATGTAACACACTGAATAATTTAAGTCATATTATTGAATAATAAAATACCTGCAATTGTTCTGAACACAACTTCTACATATTCTTCTTCTACATATTCTCTGTTTGTATTGAAATATTTCAGCTTGTTTGAGTCCAAAGTATGAGATGAGAGACATTTGATGACCCCACTGCCAGATTTATTTTATGATATACGTCTTATTTTATCAGTCTGAAAACGGAATGTTATTTTTTATGTTCTTGTAGACTCTTGTCAGTATTTTTCTTTTGCACTGAGATCGTTTTTTCTTTTCTTTTTGTGTCTGAAGCGTGGCTGAAATAGAGCAGCTGCTGTCCAGATGCAGCGCCTTCATTTTCCTGGGTTTGGAGCGCTTCGTGGGGAACGTAACTCCAGCCAAAATAGCAGCTCTTAATCTGTCAGGTAAAATCACAGCCTCGGCCGACTCACAGATCAGACCACATTCACAACAAAGCACTTGAGACGGGGGAATCATTTGTCCTTAGGTTTATAGGTTTTCTAATAGAGAAAAGGTAACACTATTATAAGTAGTAATTAATGTAGTTGTAATTCCAAGGAACAAGACGGTTACATACAACAATAAAAGAAAAACATGAATATATTTGAATCGTACGTATATAAAAGAGAATAGGTCAGATAAAAGCTTTCAGTTGTCATGCACAGTTAAGCAGAAGTCCATAAATCCTCTTACACTTAAAGAAAGGCTTTGTGGCTATGGTAGTACTTTAAAAGCCTAAACTAGCCTATAACTCGAGGCATTATTGTGAGCTCTCAACAAGGTTTATGTTATTTGATACATGGAGATGATGAAAGATGAAATGAAAGCTCAGTTTGGACATTTGAACTGCTCTCAAGCTTGTCATCACACTTGGTTTATGAAGGAGCTTTTCCGAGAAGAAATCTGCAACTTTTATTAAGTTAATTTGATATGAGTTTTATTGATGAAAATATGTTAAAAAGGCCTTAAGAGTTGATGTTCGAGCTAAGAAACGACCCAAGGCTAAATCAAAGTGATGGGAACATACTCCTGTCAGCTGGACTTTTATCCACTTAATCAATTGTGATCCTCAGTTTAAGTTGTGAAGTAGTACTTAACACAGTTTGGGAAGTGACTCAACAGGACAATGAAGTGACTTTGTGAGTCGTGAAAAGAAAAGGTATTATCATCAATAATTCTGCCCTCCCAGAAGAGTCTGGTATTTGATTAATAATGTAGTAAAAATAATAATTTGTTCATTTTGTTCTCATTACACTCGAATAGCTGTGATCAAGACATCCTCCGCTCCAGTGAAAATGCATTTTCTCCTCTTTTGCTGTGATTTAGTGTTGTTCTATAGCCACTAAATCACCTCGACGCTTTAACTCTCTCTTGAAGTGTGGAGGAGGAAATCAGTGTAGTTGGAGTTCACCTGCAGATGTGACACCAAAGAACAGGGTTTTGTCACTAACATTATTCTCTTGGTGTAATAGAAAATCACTGGAGAGTTTAAGAATCTATCCAAGTTTGTTCAGACACTACGGCCGATACCGATATGAACGGCGGTTTGAGGTGCTTGTGTAGTTGATGTATTTAGTCATTTAAACGTAAATAGTTTATAGGCAGCTGATTATAAATAAAGTGTGTCAGCCTCTATTAGATTTAAATATGGTTTATTAAGGCGACATTTACTGTTATTGTGCCTGTTACTGTGAATCTTAAAGGTTGAAAGTTTGCATGACATTCTTTATGATTGCCTAAAGGTGCGGTTAGCCGTAATGAATATGCATAGATGCTGTAATGATAATAATACTAATAATACTAAGTCCTGTGCTGTCCCTGGTGTGCTCTGTGCTAAAGTTCACCTTTATTCTCGAGTTCGTAGAAGGTTCAGAGCATTCGTGCGCGGCCTCAAGTCAGAGCGACACGCGCAGGAGCGTCACTCTGGAGCTGCACTACGACGTCTCAGACATAAACAAACCACTGCACGGACAAATGTCGGCGTATGTGATGACTATTGGGGCATGCATTGGATTAAATTGTTCCATTCTAGAACAAGTGTCTAAACTTTAAAATGAGGTAGAACATGTGAATGGAATAATAATAACAGGTGAATATCGGCCAGATTTCGATTGAAAGCTGATATTTCCACATATATCTGTCGGGCCCCACACTACTTTATGTTCCTGTAGTTAAGAATTGAGTTTTAGTTACAAGGGCTATAATCGACTAAAGATATGCCTTGCCGATCAATAATAGTCGAAGGGGACAGTGGTGCAAAACTGGCTCAAGCTGTTTACTGTATCGCTCCATGCTTTCTTCTGTCTGCTTCTGTTGGTTCCAGTATGACAACATCACACCATATGAAAATCCATATGACTGTATAATTGTTTATGTCCTGATTTGGGCCACCAGCAGGAGGCCGGTCATGTTTAGTCCTGGCTCTGGGCACCAGCAGGAGGCCGGTCCATGTTTAGTCCTGACTCTGGCACCAGCAGGAGGCCGGTCCCTGAGGTCCTCAGAGTCCGAGATGGTTCATATGGCACTAACATGTCCGAGATGTACTTTGGTGCTAGGCCATGGAGAGACTTGTATACAAGCAGAGCTGCTTTGAAGTCTATTCTCTGAGCCACAGGGGCCAGTGCAGAGACCTGAGCACAGGACTAATGTGATCGTACTTCCTGGTTCTAGTCAGGACCCGAGCAGCAGCGTTCTGGATGTACTGCAGCTGTTTTACAGCTCGTTTGGAGAGGCCAGTGAGCAGGCCGTTACAGTAGTCTAATCTACTGGAGACAAACGCATGGATAAGTCTCTCCAGGTCTGGTTTAGACACTATACTTTGATTTTGGCAATGTTTTTTAGATGGTAAAAAGCTGCTGATGTGATTGATCTGACGTGGCTGTTAAAATTCAAGTCTGAGTCCATTATTACCCCAGATTTCTAACTTGATGTGTAGGTTTTAGAGCGAGACTCTGGAGGTGACAGTTAACACTTTCTCTTTGTTTCTGTGGGCCAAAGACGATGATTTCAGTCTTGTCTGAGTTCAGCTGGAGAAAGTTGTTTTCGCATCCACACACTGATCTGTTGGATGCAGTGACAGAGTGAATCCACTGGTCCATATTCACCTGCCGTCAGTGAAACATAGATCTGAGTGTCGTCTGCAGAGTTGTGATAGGACACATTCTCGCTGCGTATCAACTGACATTTTAGACTGGGTGATGCGTCATGGTTTTTTTATCATATTGATCAATTGTTAACTAAATAAGTGTTTGATAACTCCTTTTTCATTGTCTATCCACCTGGTCGCTTCAATAGAAAGACATTTTTTTACATTACATATTACACTGACCAATCCATTAAAAACAAATGACTCAAGAGTTCAACCTCCAATTAGCTTTCATTAATTATTAAGGAGCTGCTTTCATAACTAAGTCGTTGGCCTTCTTTTCTGCCATTTGAGTCATGAGCCCTGACATTTAGTATGTAAAACATCTCCCTGTGAAGAAGATACCAAAGCAGAGCAACCTCAGCTACTGTTACGAAAGCACGGGTCGGTTAGAGAACACGAGCCGTTACCTTCAGAGACACATTTTCCTCGATGTAGAGCTATTCCGAGTAACAGATATTAGATTGATAATTATTAGACCATTATATAAGGTGCAGTACAATGTCGAGGGATTTAGAGCCTCCTGTCCATTCACTGCCAATGCAAATGGCACACATTAGCCCCATTGTAAACCTGTAAGTGTGAACTAAAGGGGAATTAAATGCAAAATAATGAATGAAAACGGATGGGGGTTGTTTTAGGATTATGTAAATGTGAATGTGGCCCAGATACACCAGGTTAACACTGTAACACGACTATAGCGCCGGTGTGAAATGGCATTCGTTTGTTATGTTTTGGAATAATAAATTGAGGGCAGTAATTAGATCGTTGGATTGTCATCTTTTCATTGCATTTTGTATTCGAACCCTCTTCCTCTCACGCCAACCGTTATTTTTATTTCAAGGATATTTGTCACGTCGTCTTTACAGTGTGAAACGAGAGCCACTGGATTACTATACAGCGAGGTTTTCGAAATACAGTTGCAAAGTGCTTCACAGTGCAACACCCAGTACTGGTGAAAACATGCAAATACAGATACAAATCATGTAAAAACCAGAGCAAATCTACTAAATCAAACATCATCTTAAAAGCTCCTTTGCATCTCAAAAATGTCAAGACAAGAAATATCCCTTTAAGATGTGTTGTAACATTTTTACACTGTCATTTAAGACGACTCAAAATAAGTATTCTAAGTTTTCGGAATGCAGTACAGAATACACTGGGCCATGTAGCAGATATTCAGTGTTCTGTAAGTATTCTTCCCAATACTGTTAATGAGGCCTTGATTCGTTCCTGGTTTGAGAGCGTTTCAGTAGTTTTGTCGTGAGGAAATAAAAGTATAAATTACTTTTTCCAAATCACAAGTGGTTGAAAACAATTTCGTTTTGAGATGATGAAAGCAGGACTGCGCCACACTTCTTATCTGACCTTAAAAAGACAGGAGGAGTGGCTACAGCAGATCCTGGGAAAAACATCAGACAAAAAGTGCAGGTTTTAGAAGATGATATTATTTGAATGTTACAAATTATGGCATTAACCTCTCACGCTTAGGACTTTTTCTTTAGTTATGACATTTTGTCCTCTATCTTATAAAAGAGAACTCTCAATCTGCTTGATCTGCTGTACATGAAAATAAAGCTCTAACCCTTTTATTTCTAGTCAAATCAATCATTCTGGGACGCGTCAGGGTCAGTTTGTTCTCCAAACCATCAAGTAAATAATCACCCTAAAATAAAATGAAAAATTGACTTTTATATGGATTCTGCCTGGACATTTTTGCTTTATTACAAGTCCCTAAAACTTATTTGTTGTGAATTTACCTTCAGCTTTTAAAAGAGAACTGTCAAAACCCAACAGATGGTCATGTTAGTGTCCATCAGCCGATCCCCCCAGACACCAGCTTCACTCAGTCATATATTTAACAAAGACAATCTAGGCGGGATTTAAAATCTAATTTCCACTTTGTGCAGAGTTTGTCTCTACTTATGATGAGAGTAAAACAGACATCAGAGTCTCAGCTTCTCAAAGGCTCCAGCCGATTGTTTGTGCTCCAGACGGTCACTTTTTCAGGCGTTTTTGGGAAAAATAGGCCCTAATCAAAAGGGGTTCTGATCTATTTTGCATCTAGTTTTTTCTGTTAGACAATTATATAAAAGCCAAATTCTAAAACGTCAATCTTTAATGTGTTGTCTTTGGTCATCAATCTCTTTTTTTTTACTCTTTTTTTCCCCCTTTCAATAAGGGTTAGTATATTTTTTACAATCACGCACTCCAAACTCCCCTATTAAATTATAAGTTGAGGTCTTTATTAAGCAAATAATGAACTTCCCCAAATTTCCTTTAGCTGTTTGCACCTTCAAAGAGTCTTCAGAGATCTTTTTTTCCTACATTTCCTTCAGTGCTGTTGGGTGTGATTGACAGGAGGACATTGGGTCTAAACGTTGCCCGCGGACAAACGCATGTGCCACCTGTGTGCTAACGCTAACTATAGCTGATGGCAGCGGGCGCGATCAGGCGATGAAAGATCCGAGTTTTCTAGGAAACGATAAGGGTCATGAAGGCACCATCTGCTCCCACAGCCTCATGGTAACTAACCTAATTAAAATGCCCTGGGTCAAGCTTGTTTGTATAGATACATTAGCTCATAGTCCACAGCGATGCAACTTTTTTATATTTTGTATTTTTGTATTTTATTGAATGTTTTATTTTATTATTTATTTACTTATTTTTTGCTTATTTAATTATGTATTTATGTTGGTGCTGGAGCAGTGTGAAAGCTGCAGAATTATTAAATAAGTGACTTTTTTACACAAGGAATCGGCGGGTTATCCCTAGTTATGTATTTCAAAATAATTTAAAAAAATGACATTATTAACAGAGATTTCCGGATTTTTTTATTTTTTTATTAATCATTGCAGTACTACTTTTTATTAACTGCACATTATTAACCCTAGTAAAGCATGAATAAACTCTTAAACACATTATCTTATGTGACGTGTTTGGCTGTAGTTTTTAACACTCTTATGCCGATCCCTGTAAATAGATTAGATACTGTATATGTGTCTTTTATTGCCCTCGATGTGAAACCCTGACATTTCCCTGCAGAAATGAAAAATATAGCTTATAAACCCGTATCTTTGGGCTGTACGGTTAGTCTTGTCCTGTTTTTTATCTGAGGAAATACAATTAAGGAAATGAGACCGGAGCCAAAGTCACTTACAAAACACTTTCTGGGAATAACTGAAGAATGCAGGAAGATAATCAGATCAAATAATCACATTTCATACACGGACGTTGGCTCCACCCGAGACATCTTTTATAGCCCTTATTAAATACGGCTCAGAAATTGAGTTTATATTTTAATGATTTCAATTCCGACCCTTAAAATATGGTTAACGACTTGCTCAGTCTTCTCTGGTGGGATTTGTATCTGGACGAGCAATCAAAGCAGCAAACGTTTGTGATGCGTAGACAAATACATATGGAACAGGACATTTTGGTAGCGCTTTACTTTGTATTAGCATTGGTAATAGGTTTAAAGGTGCGCTCGTTTCGCTTGTCCCCATGGAGATGTTACGGAGTTGCTTAGAATGTTCCACAATATGGCGTCTGTTCATTTATTTTTTATAAAGGCATTTATTTGCAATATAAACACACATGTACAACTTTATAATAACTACAACTGAATTAGCATTAATAAAGCATGAACAAAGACTTAATTCGTAATGAAGTTTAGGCTTAGTAACTACATAATTAAGGGGTTAAAAGTCTGGTTTAGGGCTTTAATTAAATAGCTTCAAAGCCTGAGTCATTCTAATAAACCATTTTCTTTTAAATTATGAGTTGATCATACCGTATTGTGGAACATTCTAAGCAACGCCAAAGTATCTCCGTGTAGAAACGCAGTAAAGTTACGTGTAACGTTTCAGCGAGGGCTCACAGTGAAGAGTCCATGGTCTTATAAACATACGTGCTGAATAAATCTACGTTCACTCTTGAGTTTTTCGATCCTGTTTTCGTCCCTTGTTGAGTTCCGGTTCATCATTTGACCTCCTGTAGGTGTTAAACAAACAACCGTCGATTAAACCTCTCCGATATTTCAGAAAAAGGCTCAAAGTCTCTTGCGTTTTGATCTAAAAATAAAGAAACAGCTTTATTTGGAGTTCTTCTAAAAGTAGATTTTTTAAATGTTTAGCCCGTTCTCAAAATACTGTAACCATGCTCCTCTGAAGAGTTATCTGTATTAAATGTATCTATGTTTTTCACTTTGTTTAGTTGCAAACTGTGAATCATATATAAGAAATCTAATCTTTTGGTAGCTTACTTTTGCTTTGTGTTTTATTACCTTAAATGACGACTGTCTTCATCCCTTCAGAATGCAACATGGCTCTTCTCTTTGACCTGGTTCAGAATCAAAAAAGTATCGCCCGCCAGTCAGACCTCGACAAGGACAAGAGGTGAGGAACTCAAACCGCACACTGCATTAATACATGTTTCATACAGTGGCGAGTCGCTTGTATTCACCTACGTTCGTTTCCGTGCGCAGCGGGCAAAGTCAAGCCAACAGTACAATCTGCTTTCACCATTCAGCTCAGAGTTTGTGATCGAGACAAATCCTAATAATTAGTTGCAGACGTCGCGCTGCAGTCTGAGCGCTGCTGCTTTTAAAGTACAACAACAAAATATACTTATTCACAAGACTATTCGGGTATCTGAGTTTTAATATCTTGATGATTACGCCTTGTCCGATGTTCTTCTTACATACTTTTCCAACTGTCTTGCAACTCTGACAAACATTTGAAACATTATAACTTTATCCTCATTCTCTTCAGGCTTGTCTCAACTGGTTCAGTTAGGTGGGAATAGAGGGGGTCTGAAAGTGTCTCCACAGTCTTAACCGAACCGTAGCAGCGTATTTAAGCGATTTAAAGAGAGGAAGTCCCCCGGGTTTACCATCTACTGGCTGCAGAGGGAATGACACAGTTTAAGATAAACATAGATCCATGATTCCAACGCGTTTGAAGCCGGCCTCTCACTTCCGAGTCACAGCACGCAGCAGATCGTGATTAGATGTGAGAAATTCACAGAACGAGGCAATGATTTCTGTCCTGAAATGCACGGCAGAGAAGACTCTCAGAGCCACGTCGCAGATCAAGAAAACATCAGTGTTTTTGATGCTGTTGAGTGTATTCCAGTCCCGGACACTCCGCTCTGGAGACGCCTCTGCACACCGCTCTGCTGCTCAGTGTGGGAGGAGTCAGCTGCATCGCTCTCAACCAGTGGCACAGCAGCTTTCACCACAACACCAGGAACATGGCAGCGGTTCTGGACGGTAGGTGAACCAGCACGGAAATGCTGTCATGTACTGTACGTTACCAATAGTTTGGTTCTCAACTAAACATTTTAGACATTTGAAAGTAATTCTCAAAAGGATGTCTAGATGATTGAGTTCATTGATAATTGTGATTGTTCAGGTCACATTAGAATATAGAAAATAATAATTGTGGGAATCATAGGCAGCAACAATGACTGTGTTTACATACGCAGGAATAACCCGGTTATGAGCCATAAAGTTATGAGCCATAAAGTTATGAGCCATAAAGTTATGAGCCATAAAGTTATGAGCCATAAAGTTATGAGCCATAAAGTGATTTCAGTTTAATCCATACTCTAAAAAAGTAAATGTATGTGTAAAGTATTTTTTTTATATCATTTCTTTTTTGTTCAGAAAGTTTGATTTCATAAAGTTAGTGAGAAATGGAGATTCGCACTCACAATAATCATTCAAATGGGATATTGTGACATCCCTAACTCTCCCTGGTCTCACGTGGTGTTCTGTAGGCCTTCTGAAGCATAAGCAGACCTCAGGACAAGTCATCCACTCGCTGACAAAAGAATCGGCCCGCAGCCCTCGCTCACCCAAAGAAAAGATGATTACATCAAATGGTACGTTCCATATCACTGTCTTTACATGATCCCCTGTTCTCTAAATCCCACCTTTGCAATATAACTGCTTCTACTGGCATTCAAATGTTGCTAAGTGCCACCTGCCACTGCCACCTCTGGCAAGTCACACCTTCACAATATAAAATGTTGCTCCGTCGGATACAGAAAGCTCTTGTTTTGGTGTTTGGAAGAAAACCCGAGTTAATAAAACAATAACCTTTTATTCCTTCCTTTTGCAGATCACAAGCCAAACCTGACTCCTGCCGATTACACCTGTGTTCTCTACGGACTCCCAAACCTTATTGTGCAGTGAGGTTCATTTCAAGGGATTTGCACCTTCACATGCACGTTTCAGTATGTTTATGCGCTGAAGGAAATGCTTGTGACATTTGCTGCATATTGTTACTGCCCATTTCCTCCAAAAATCATCATATTGGTAACGTTTTATAATGAGGGGACATGAAATCCTACATGATCATGCTTGATTTCATAATATATTCATGCATGAATGAATTATTGTTTTGGGTAATAATTGCGTCATATAAACTTAAAAAGCAAATTTGAATCTTTAGCCTAAAAAGGGCACAACTTTAGTTGAGGGGGCCCAGGGAGACCCCAGGTTTAAAACCAGATTGAATCAATTATCAAGAATTACCCAGGACTGAAGGCTGCTTTTACAACACACCTGTACTTTTACTTTATTACATGAAAAACATTGGGTACAGCCCCTTTAACACACCCAGTCTGCACCGACATTGCTGTAGGTGCAAATGTATCATAAAACAATATTCTTCTAATATTGATCACTTAGAGCTTAAATAGAAGCATAAATAGCTCAAATATTTTGGTCAGAAACCTTGGCTAAAGTAAATCATCTCTTACAATATTCCCCACACATGTAAACAAACATTTATTATTGGAAATATCTGCTGGAAACAAAAATCATACCCTCATTATTTGTGTTAATGGAAATCAATGGGAGCCACAGCGTCATGTCATCACTTCTATTCAGCCGTAATGAAACAGCAATCACACTCCTTTTGGCTTCGCTTCTACATAAGTGATTCCTCCTTCATCACCATTCAACCCCTTCTCAGACCTCTTCTATTTAAGGCCGATTCCATGTAAACCTTTGTGTGGCTTAACCTCCTCCACTTCAGAGCCACAGCACATCCCATTTCATTCAAATAAATTAAACATGGTTCATTTTGAATTAAGATTTGTTAATCAGGCACTACAAGGAGGTTCTAATCCAGGATGTTTGTTCAAATGTTAATTAAAATGGGTAAATACAAGCCTTAAGAAACCCTGTGACCTGCGAGTCTTATTCACGCTTCTTCCCAGGATCTCGAACTCTTTCTGCACACGCTCAGTACGTTTCTAGACTCATCAGAAGTTACACTTTCAAAAGCATTGGTTTGTTGGTCTGTTCAGCTTTTTAGGAGAGGTAGAGTGGCCAAAAATGACTCTAAAGTAAGAGTATTGCCACAATTAAACACTATTATTCAAGTAGAAGTACAAAGCAGTGTTCAAGGAGGAAGAACTACTCAAGTAAGAGTAAGAGTAATTGTCTGGACAAAACATTTGATTCATAAAAGTCAATGTAACTGGAAGTATATAATATAAAAAATATGGTAACGATTTACTATAATATGATAAAAACTAAACAATTGCTGAAGGAATGGTGCAAGAAGCGTTGTCTCTTGTAGAAGAATTCCTCATCATTAAAAAACATGAGTTAAAAAAAAAGCAGCATAAAAAAAAAATTGTACTTAGTATAGTTAGTTATAGAAGTTACCTATTTGACTCTCTACAGCCTCTGACCTCTGACCTCTAACGGGACTGGAGCAGGAAGTGTCAACAGAAGACCCACTGTTTTCCAAACCTTCCCCCAATTTGGATCTAGTATTCCTCGTCCTCGTCTGTTAAAAAAAAAAACAATAGGTACTGCTGTTTTGGAAGTTGGAATAAACGTTTCCAAAAATAACTGCTTTCAATTGGAAACAGGATTAAGATGAACTCTCAGGAGCCATCTTCTCTCCCAAGATGAAAGCTAAAACTCAATGCTGTTTTACATGATGAATTGACTGTAAAATGTAAATAGTGTATTGTCAATATTGTTTGCATTGATTTGTAAATGTCGTGTGGGGGTTTAATCTGTGTCATTTGGTAACATGGCGACCAGCTCAGGTTTCATGGGAAAGTTACCCACGGCTGCTGCTGACTGAGTGCACGAGGATGTGTGCTGATTGGCTGAACATTGGCACCGAAATCTTCCAAGGACCAACAAACAGAAGGACCAAGGGACGAAGAGAGAAGCCCTCAGAGTGTTCTTGGCTTCATTCAAGATATCTAAGAGTATATAGGAGACAAAGACATCCCAGAGGAACCAAGGACCCTAACTTTACTCTCTCCCCCTTAAGTCTGTCTGTGCCCATCAGCGTTCCTGTTGATGTGATCTGGACTGAAACACACTCAAGCAAAGGTCTTTTTGGCACTTTTCAAGTCGACGACATTCTGGACGATCTTCAAGCTGGCCTCATCTGTGGATCAGTGCTTTCCCGTCAGAGGAGGGAAGCCTCAGAGCCAGACAGAATTCAGATCAAGCGGCCCTCATCCGACCTCACCAGAGAAAACCTTCTGCAGACGTCAGCTGGATTCTCGGGACCCCACGGCTGAACCCTCCTCTTCTGGTTGTAGCTCGCACACATGTCGAAGTTTGGCTGATCAGATCTTCTTAGTATCAACCTGAACACACAACTACATAGATCTAGAACAATTGTATTTGCATATTTCATATACTGTCATATTTATCTGTTTCATTTGAACTGACCTGGACGCCGCACCAGACCACTGCGGGCTCCGGCAAAGATACACTTCTTGCGTATTCTTTGCGCAGACCGGCTCCCGGACCCGCGCCCGCAGTGCTTTGCGGTCAGTGTAACACGGCGCGTTGATTTGAAGCCCAGACCACCCTCGGAGCGGAGTCAGTGTACATCCGGTGTAACTGTCTCAACGTAATGTAATAAGAAAATATTTAATAATGATCCAAAGATGGTATTTTTAAACGAGTTACAGCCCAAAAATGAGAGTAGTGGTGCAAGACATACATGTTTATATAATTTAGTATTGTCAACATAAAACTTTTGTCTAAACTCACAGTAGGAGTAAAGTAAGATGTCTGAATGACTTCAAGAAGTAGTATCATTTCTACTATTACTCACCTCTTGGTATTACTGACTTCCTTGACTTCCAAGATGTATTCGTACAAGATGTATTCGTACAAGATGTATTCGTACAAGATGTATTCGTACAAGATATATTCGTACAAGATGTACTCGTATAAGATGTACTAGTCCTATAGTGCCCATACCAAAATCAGGATGCCTTACAATATACTATATTTTTCTACACAAAATAAACTGCGCTATAGAGGTCTGCAGTAAAGTTACATGATCTATTTGTAAAATCTAAAAACACTGAACATGCGTCTGAGCTTGTTTGTGTTTTGATCCAGGTCAAATGTAGCTGTGGGCTTTAGGCAGATGGTGCGCCCTGCTGCGCCTCCAGATGATGTTCAGGCTGTGAGTATGCTTCAGACTGGATCCACTGATGTACATGATGTTTAACCTGATGGATGTTTTTACTGGCATCCATTCACTGACACGCTAAAAACATATTCGGTGTAGCATTTCCTGACATTGAACCCACCACAATATTGAGCTTTTTTACAATTAAAAACTCTGTCCAAAGAGTCTGAGCGTCACGATACATTCAATAGAAATAGCAGAAATAAGGAGGGTAAAAATCTAATCCATGGCGCATTTTACAAACAAAAGCATTTCCAAAACACTGCAAATAATAATATAATAATAATAATAATAATAATAATCATAATGAATATAATTATTATTAACCGCAGGGTGCACGGTGGCATAGGCGTTAGAGCTCTCGCCTCCCAAGAAGGAAATCATGGGTTCGATTCCTGGGCGAACATTACATCACATGATTTCTCTGGGTGGAGTCTGCATGTCCTCCCCGGTCACCGTGGGTTCTCTTCCGGGTTCTCCGGCTTCCTCCCACCGTCCAAAGACATGCATGTGTTAGGTAAATTGGCAACTGTAAATTGACCCTAGTGTATGAATGTGAGAGTGAATGGTTTGTCTGTGTGTCTATGTCTCTGTTGTTAGCCCTGCGACGAGTTGGCCTGTCCAGGGTGTACCCCGCCTAAGGCCCAAAGGCACTGGGATAGGCTCCAGTCACCCGCGACCCCTAACGGGAACAAGCGGTAGAAAATGGATGGATGGATGGATGGATGGATGGATTATTATTATTTATATTATTATTATTATTATTATTATTATTATTATTATTATTATTATTATTATAAATATAATTGAATGTAATATAATATAACATAACAAAAATACATTATTTAATATTATTATTATTATTAAATAATATAATAATAATAATAATAATAATAATAATAATAATAATAATAATAATAATAATAATAATAATAATAATAATTCATATGATTTAAATAAAATCAACTTGTTAACATAATAAATAAAAGCATAAAATAGACTAAAAACAATTGATTAAAAAAGGCAAAGCCTACTAATGACTAATTGAACAAACAAATCAATAAAAGACAACAGAAGACCTCATGCTGTATTAAAAGTGAATTTAAAGACCGGAGTGAAGTTAGTTTCAGGTGTTTAATAGACACAATAAAACAGCAGGTTACAAGCTATTCTTGTTGACCTCAAAACCAAACTTAGTTTATTGTGATTCATTAAAAAACACAAATTGGTAACCAGAGGATGGTAGTTTGTTATATTTACGTTTTAAAGCACTACTTGAGTAATATTTTATTGAAAAGCTATATGTTGACAATATGCCCCGCTCCTTCAAATATGATTTTGTTTTTCTCATTTTTGTGACTATCTTTAAAAATACCAGTTGCTGTGCCTTATTACAGTTTTGTCCTTAAGAATTTAGTTAAATCAGTTAACTTCAAATAATAAATGAGATGTTACGTCAAGACAGTTGTATTCTTATTTCAGTAGACGTGTCACCAAATACCTGACTCATTTTTTGGACCACTACTTTGTACATTTACTTGAGTAATCATTTTGAAATAATGTTACTCTTTCTTGAGTTGGCTTCTCCACCTCTGTGTATGACCAAAAATGTATAAACTTGAAAGAAATGTGCAACACAGAAGCGACTTTTAGCTCATGTCATTATGCTTTTAAGCGCTCGTCCACGTCTGTTTACCTTCTGTCAATGCTCATTTGGAAAGTAGAAAAAGCCCATTTGCGCTGGCACTTTCTGGTCTGTAAAAGACGCATGAAAAGCTCACACGAGGCCAAACATGGAGTGTTTGTGACGCACACACGACTGACAGGCGAGGCTGGAGCGGAGCGTGAATACAAGCTTCAGCTCAAGGCCGGGTCCGGTGGGACAGAGCCTTGAGTGAAGGCAGCATTGTTTTACATATGAGAGAAGTCACTTATGCCATTTCCTCCTGTACACAAACCACTGGGCAGAGATGTTTTCAGTTTATGGAAAGAAAAATCTGTCAAGCAGCAAATCATTCATATCAAATAAAATTGTACTATAGTTAAAGCATCAGTTCTTTAAGGAAGGGCATTTTATAAAATATACTAGCAACGTGGTTAGAATATTTTATGTTGAAATTTAATTTAAAGGGGGATTGTGTAAATGGTGTTGGTGAGGTCATAAATGCAGCTGACAGTCTGCCTCAGGGCAGCTGTGGCCATTATTAGAAATGCCTGTTGGACGTGATGATTGAGTTCCTGTTGTGTGAAGTACTTTGAATTGTGCTCTGCAAATAAACTTGCCTTGAATGAATCATATGAGTCAATGCAATGCAGTGCAGTACAGTGCAGTACAGTACAGTGCAGTACAGTGCAGTACAGCACAGTACAGTGCAGTACAGTGCAGTACAGCACAGTACAGTGCAGTACAGTGCAGTACAGTACAGTGCAGTGCAGTACAGTACAGTGCAGTACAGTGCAGTACAGCACAGTACAGTGCAGTACAGTGCAGTACAGTACAGTGCAGTACAGTGCAGTCAGCAGTGCAGTACAGTGCAGTGCAGTACAGTGCAGTACAGCACAGTACAGTGCAGTACAGTACAGTGCAGTACAGTAACGTGCAGTACAGTACAGTACAGTGCAGTACAAGCGCAGTACAGCGCAGTACAGTGCAGTGCAGTGCAGTACAGTACAGTAGGCAAGGCAAGGCAAGGCAAGGCAAGTTTATTTGTAGAGCACAATTCATACACAAGGCAATTCAAAGTGCTTCACACAACAGGAAAAAATGCATTAAAATCACAAAGACATGGCAGAAATCACAATCTTAGTTCACGACATAAAAGAACTACAGTAACCTTGTTCTACATCGAAGGATTCTGCCCACTGTTTTCAAATACATGTCATTCTAATATATCAAACACTTCCCAGATTAGCTGCAGTTTGGCCCGCACAAGCTGTAATTTACCACCGTCTGTGTAACTGAGATGAATGGAATTAAATTAACCTGGAATTATTTTCATGACGCGTTATTGATGGTGATTGAACGATTAGAACAAAAATATGCTGTTCTGCCCTATTTTTTCTTACTTTTTGAATTTTCTTCTCAAAAATGGCAATAGAGTAAATTTAACAAATTTCATAAAATGATAAACCCATTGATCTTTGCTCAAACAGTACCACAGAGTTCCTTCAACTTCTTGAAAGTCTATTCATGTTCCTCTCCTAATCCCTGTCAAATTAAACTTGGAAATACTGTTTCTTGTTGCAGTTCCAGTTCATTATGACTGAATGAAAGATCCTTCACGGGCCATGGAAGAAGTCCCGTTCAATATCCTGCATGTCCTTCCTGCTCGCATCCCCGTTTCACACTGTCCTGTCCAAAAAAAGCCTACAGGCCAAAAAATCCTTAAAAAATCCATACAAAAATGATGTTTCTTTTTTTCCGTCCATGTCACAAATTGCAAAGTAAAGTTTTGTCGATGATGCAGATTTAAAAGCACCTAAAATCCCAAATGCTATAAAGTGACACACCCGGTTTTGTAGCAAAGAGACGGGTGCTCCTCGTGTTTGTCTGTATGAAAGTAATCCTTTTATCCACAGTCAAAATGTAATTAGTCAGAATAATCACATCAGCGCTGCACCAAGGCGTCTCCCTGTGTATGTTTTCCTTTATTTAATTATTTAATGGGTGAGACGTGAGAAGAGTTTAGTTCCTTTTACGTAGAGGGCAAATCGCACTAATATGTCCTTCAACTTTTCACTCACGGCTCCCAGACTGAGGTATGGGAACCACTGGGGAGTCACAAAGGGCCACGAGTCTGGTCCGTTTGTCTGCAAACACTGGAGGTCCACACTTTCTAACCTAACACAGTTTGACAACTTGTGACTATGTACAGAAGCCCTGAAGGGACATGTGTCTGTGAACAAACCTATTGGAACGTCTTCTCTGCTTCAGTGGTTTTCAACCTCAGTGTCACATGATCATATGACCAAATGCAAAACTTGAGACATACGATGCTTTTCTTTTTTCCTTTTTTTCTAATTGTTATTTTACACTTTGTCAAATCTGAACTTGAACTAACCTGTCAAATTTATAACAGAAACAAGTCCACTGACTTGAAAATGCAGCAGAAGTCAAGATTACTCCTGCGTGGATCATTAAAAACACATGTTTGAGTGGGTTAAAGGACACATTATGTTAAATCGAGCTTTGAACCATGTTATAACGCTGGGCCTCATTCAAGAATGTTTTCTTAGAAAATGCTCGTAACTTCCACTTTAAGAAAATGCTGAGAGAACGCTGCGCCAGATTCTTGTTGCGCTCTTAAGAAGCCAGATTCCTCTTAAATAAGAGTCGCTAACACCAATCCTGATGAGGAAACACCTGACTGATAGAAACAAATGTGTGGTTTTCAATTGTTTTTAAAATCTAAAACATGAGATGCCAAAATAAAGTTACAAGAGCATTAAGGTCAATGTTTCTCGTGCTTCATGACCCTCGGAGGGTCCCGACCCCCACTTTGGGAGCCACTGCCTTATAATATAGTAGTATGAATGAATTAATCAGTTTGATGCTTTTAGGCAAATTTACATTGGAGAAATGTCCATTAAAAATGAATTCATAGAAAAGACAATCTTAAAACAAAGATTACCTGACTCTGACGTGTGCGTGCAAATTCACCCTTTTAGCCTTAATGCAGTAGAATATGCATGTGGTGGGCGTCTCTAAACTATTCAGCTGGGCCGGGTGCAGGCGCCGTTGTCGCTGTCTCTGCATGACATTTGAGATTAGATTATCATATTCGCAGGAATCAGAAAAACTGCTGAGGTGGAATCTCAAATTGCCAGATAAGCACAGAAATGTCATAGTCTTCCCTCTCGTTAAAGGATTACATCGCCTCGGACTGGTTTCTGCCATAGCAATAAATGTGTGTGTATTGTTTGTATGCGTAAATCAAGTATTTAGATTTACTTAGATTATTTATATATATATATATATATATATATATATATAAATAGTATATATTATATTTATTATATATACTATATATATATATATTATAAAATATATAATTCTTTAAAAAGTTATCATATGTAATCCTGTATTGTAAAAGCAGCAGAAAACCATATCTAGAGAGCCAGAGAGTCCAGAGAGCAATAGACGGAATAAAAAGACCATAAGTAGCACAGAACATTTACAGAAACAAAAACAAAAAGTCAGTTTTTTTGTCCAGTTCCATCTTTTTCTTTACAAACATGTGATTATATTTTCCCATTCTTCATTAGTCAAAATAAAAGTTTTTCTTTTTTTTCTTTTTTCTTCCATAATATTCCTGCATGTGATGCTTTAAAACTGCTAAAAAAGAATCGTCTCACTGTGGCTTTACCTCCACAATAACATCATTCATCTCATTTACATTCACAGTAACACACTGCTGACCTGTCCCTTACTGGGTCAATGCATCCGCTCGGCTTATTACACAGATACCCTCTTTCTTTACCTTTATTTAACCAGGAGGTCCCATTAAGATTCAGAATCTCTTTTGTAAGCGAGCTCTGGCCAAGCCAAGGCAGCAGCCGACACAATCTCCACAGTCAGGAAATCACAAAATATTACATTATAAAAACAGCTCTCTCAAGAAAAGCATGAACAATTCTCGATCACCACACTTTTCATAATCGTCTTAGATTTATCAGGTGACGCTACCGCTTCATTATGGGCTGCTGTACAATACAATAAAGTCAATACTCACTTGAATGAGAAAATCTATGATGTAAAAATATAGTTTCATATCTGCTAAGGAATTAGGAGTAAGGAAGTTTAAAGTCCTTATTCACCTTATTCCAGAAGTTACCACAAGCGCCACTATTACTTATGCCCCTCATTCTGCTTGTATCATTGTATACACATCAACCTACTTTATATTCATATTTTAACAAGACTTTTCCCTCGTTCTCCACTGAAATTATTCACAGGGAGGCGCTGAATGCTGGAGAAATCGTGGTTGCTGGGAGGCAGATCATTACCATGTGTTTTCAGACCTGTTGCACAGAAATATTGGACACAAAAAGTAAATTTGCTGCCATTTGCGCATACAAAGTCCAATTTGCATAACATTTGAATCAGTTGTTAAACCCATTGCCTTAAACCTACTTGAAGTGAAACAAATTCATGTGGCGAGATAGCGCCCCCTACAGAGTGAAATAAAATGTTATATGGGGAGCAAAATATTTAGTTTTTGGGAATGTTATGAAATTTGCACAAAATTACATTTCGGCATCCTGATCAAAAAATCCAATCAGACCCATGTCATATTTGTTACGGCGTAGCCATAGCGATGATAGAAACCTCCCATGTCATTCCAATGGGAAAATCGCCAAATCTCTGAAATTTTAACATACTTACACTTTATACGGCGGCGGCGTGGCGATGGGCCGATCATTGCCGCTTGTGGCTATATTTTATTATTATTTTTTTAAAATGTCTTGATATAGGTCAGTTTGTTTTATGTACGTTTTTGTTGAAGTCGCAGGTACGTGGACAAATACTCTTGTTTCACACAACCGTCCAACCACACTTGAAATATACACAATATTCATCAGTTTCAATGTAAGCGAGGCGATGGCTCATCCAACCTCGGTCATCTCTATCACTATTAGTTACGAAAGTGCTGCAAATGCCACAGACCACTTCATCGTAGTCTTGACTTCTCGCTGAAGCCGTTTCGCTCATTACTTTGACTGGCTTTCATTATTCCTCTTCTCATTGACCCTGGTTTGACCTTCTCCTTCACATATTGCACTGGCACTGCGTCGACAGCGTGTTGTGGTCAAAGCGAAAAGGTGCCATTCAGTGGAAACGTGCATGCTAAACACAAAGGAGTCGCTGACGTCGCTCTATCGCACTCTTTCTGGCAACAGATGGCGCCGTTACAATGGAGGCGGGTGCTTCTGTGTCTCTCTCCAGGAAATGAGTGATTGATTGATGTGATTTTGGTGTTACATGATGTTACAGTAACTCCTTCTACTTTATCACTTTGTTCTCTTTCATTTTTGTCTTTGCCATTTGTTTGTCACTCTTTTGCATGATTTTCCTTTTTCAGCACCTGCACATGTGAACAGTCAAATCCTCTTGGGTCTTGTCTGGTTTGGTAGATCATCACAACATCTTCATGGTCAAATTGGTCAGAAAAGCCTTAGTAAAGCATGAAAGAAATACTTAATCGATAATTAGCAACTAGTTTATTAAGTTAGAGTCAAGCTTGGCTTAATTAACGGTTTGAGTTGGGAGTTAAATATAAATAATTATACTAAATATGAATTAAGTCTCAATCATTACAAATAAACTGTCTTTGTTCATGCTTTATTTATTTATTTATTTAGGCTATTTATGAAGTGATCTTAGTCCCAATATTTTGATGGGGAGTGTATCATTATGTTCCAGGTAACTTAGTCCAAGTAAAGGGCACTAAAGTTTGCAAAGCTGGTGCGTCGGGCCTGTGGTGGTCCTCAGAGCTTTGTGGATCCATTAGCTGTGTTTCCAGATGCTCTGCTCAGACAGATGAAGAGTGAATGAAGGATGAGCGAAGACGGGGGACCAAGCATCGTTTCTCACACAGGGTTCAAAACAACAATCTGTGCCACTACGACCTTCAACCTGCCGTTAAGAACTCACATTTGAATGCCAAACTTTGTTGAAACTTTGGCATTCAATTTGTAGCGTTGATCATCAGTGAAACTGATTTATGAAACTGATTTATTTAGAGAAACTTCATTATCTCTGTGAGGGAATGTGACCTCTAATTTATTTTAAAAAATTAAAAAATGTAATGGGTCGAGCGAGGGTGAAGAACAACATTCTTGAGTGTGTATCACAACTACTTTAGAAAAATTGGACTCCTCCAGACTTCCATCTAGTCCAGCATCCAGATTGTAGAAATGTAGAAATTTTAGATGTACATTTGGAAGCTATGGGTTAGAGAATAGATGTCACACCTTTTTGACCTCCTGTTTCAAGCTGGGGCCGATCGGACAAACTTGACTCTAGAGCAGAATAATGTAGCTCAATTCGATCTACTGACCCCCCTTGACATCCTCTGTGAATTTGGGGGCCCCTATCTCAAACGAGCGAAACATCTCAGCTCTACTTCATGTAATTTTCAACTTTTTTTCTTTTCTTTTCTTTCTTTAGAAACAGAAACTTCGTTGATGATATGATACACATTTACCACAGGAACAACCCCACAAAGCTACGTAATGATTAGGAAAAAACATGAGAACCTGTCACATGCACTTTAAAGCCAGAATCATGGCTTTTGTTTTAAAGGTGTTTCAATTTTAACGGATTTCCATCGACACGTTAAGAAAGCAGACAAGCAGACAAGAAATACTTTTTTGAAGGCTGTTCTTGCCCCTCGACCAAATATATCAATATTTAAGAAATCAAATCTCATTTTACTTGTAACAAACGTGAAGGTGACACTTTCATCATTTAAACTACTTCTCCGTGTCCCCACACCTACGTTTCCAAGTGTCACGTCAATCAGAATTGGAAAGCCTGTTTTATAGATGCTGTAGTGTCATCTTTTTACCGATAGGGGCGCCTGCTGCACACAGTATAATAATAATAATAATAATAATAATAAGTGACGCAACTATCACAAGAACGAGAAAAGACGAAAAGATTTTGATGTAAAAATTGGTTTTATTCAGTTCACAATTTTGACCGAACCATTTTGTATTTATTGTGTTATATCTTTTTGCTTTTGTTATAGATTTTGTGTAACTTAACCCTCTTTTTTTCATGGAAAGTATAACAACAAGATAATATTTCCTCCTGTGTGCACAGTTTTGAGGCTTTTGAGATTTTGTCCCATTCTTACTTGTTCGTGATGGCAACTTCTTGATGCTTAATTACACTCGAATCCTGCTTTCCTCGAGACCTCTTCTGTTTATTTACACTCGTCCCATTTGGCTCAGCGAGTGGCAGAATTTCGAGGGCTCTTTGCAAACACTCATTTCTTTCATTTGATTGCCTTCTGCTGACACTTCTGGAAAGTTTGTATTTTCTATCATTCCAGCAAAAACCTGCCAAAAGACAAATGTTGTTTTCTTTTGTGTGGCTTCAAGTTTAAAGGTGCAACCTGGTAACGTTTCTGCTCGTCTCCAAGGAGATGTTTCGGTTTGCCTTCCCACGGAGACAAGTAGGCCCGGTTACAGGTCAGATCTGTGGAGAGGCGAGTCCAATCACAGTAGAAATGCATGTATTTCCGGTGATTTTAAAGCAATAAAAAGTTGTGTAATTGCATACGTGCTATATCGATGTTTATTGCCATTATTGTGGAACATTTTAGGCAAGGCAATAATATCTCCTTGGAAACAAGCAGGTGGTGGACCCTGTATCAGTAAAGTTAAGTTTTGTTCTTTCTAAAAGCTCCGTACAGCAGAATAATTGTCCCAACAGACACTTCTTAAACCGTACACGGACAATAAGGTGTGACGGAGGAAACTTTTAAATTAGAAAGAAAGTTAAAAAGTTAAGATGACCTATACCGTCCTGTGCTTCGTGGAACTTAAATTAGACATCTACATGTTTTGTCACTTGATATTAAAGTGCATGGTATTTTTGGCTCTTGTGGGAGGACTTTTCTCTTGGTTCACTCCAGACTTTTTCTGTGCTAAACTTGGCTTCACTGAGCAGCAGCGACCAGCCTTAGTGCCAGCCGTGTCAGCAGGCTGTGGCTGCACTCTCCAGGGTGTGGCAGCAGCTGCAGTCATTGCGCCCTCTGCACATACATATACTACAGTGTTTTATGTCATACTGCGTGGAAGATCAAAGCTTTCCTAAAATATAATAGACATATACTGTACCTGAACATGTGCAATATTGAATCTTTTGTTTGTTGGGTTACATTCATTCATAAATCTGACTAATACATTTGATGTAGTACATTTCAATTAAATGTACGACATATTTTATTTTATTTTTATGATTTTTTTTTGTAGTTTCTCTTTTTTTTTCTTTTTTTTTACTTTTACTTGAATACATATTTCAGTCACTATTTTGTACTTCTCCTTGTTACATTGAAGTACTCTCACTTGAATCAGCTTCCTCTGCTCACAGTTGTACTTGCACAATTTTACAACTTGTAGAAACCATTTTTTGATAAAGTCGTCAGCAATTAGCAGCATAAGTGCCCTTTTTAACCTTTTTAAGTCTCATGTTCTTTCTCCGGCTCTCAGGCTCCTTGTCTCACCTTGTCGGTCTGTTTTTAGGAAATGGAGAGGCCTCAGCTAAACTCTGCTCATTAGAACAGTCAAATCAGTGCTCAGTGAAGTCAAAGGATTGAAGCACATGACTGCCTTTCCTCAGCCCACAGTAATAATAATAATAATTGCGCTCTCATTTTGGCAACTCGTCCCCATTGGCTGTGAGTTCCCCGTTCGTCTCTGTCTCTCCGTCATTCATTCGAGCCCCTGATTGCCTGTGTCCGTTTCAGAATGGTAATATGCCGTGACGCAGCTGACATTGTGATCAGCCTCGGAGCGCACAGCGTATAGTAGATAGTAGTAGTAGTAATAGTAGTAGTAGTAGTGAGTAGTGTAGTGTAGTGTGTTAGTGGTATAGTGGTAGTGTAGTGGTAGTGGTAGTGGTAGTGGTAGTGTAGTAGTGGTAGTAGTAGTAGTAGGTGCATCAAGGTTACTAAGACATTTTTAATCACTGTTATAGACATATACACTGTGATATACTGAATGGCATAATAATAATAATAATAATAATAATAATAATAATAATAATATTCAAATATAAAGGATTATCAATAAGTGCGTCACATATTACATTATACGTTTAAATTTCCATAGATTTTTACATAATATATGTTTTGACATATCCCTTTTTCAAATAAAGGCAATTTCACAGGCTTAGAGTTACATAATTGCTGTGTCAGTAGTAAATAATTAAACTTATAATTATCATACAAAACAGAATTGGGTTTTAAATTGTGCAATAAAGGCAGAATAAATCATTGTAATTAATTAATCAAAATCCTATATTTACTAAGCTCATACCAGACCTACTGTAATGACAGCTTAGATTAAAAAAAAACCTAGGAAACACATTTTAAACTCACATAAAAAATGTGAAGTGACGGTGTGGACTGTAAAAACACAGAGGAGCTCCATGGCTCACAATGTGCTGATGTGAATTTGTCAACTCATCTCATGAATCCATTGCATTCCATGAACATGCTGTTGCTCGTTGCAGTTTTATTATGATGATAAAAGTTCCGTTGGTCAGCCCGAGCCCATGAACACACGTGTGCGTTCACCCGCTCATCTCGTTATCTCAGACTTACCTCTCTAATGACTCCTGACGCTGCTCACACTATGAGACTAGTTTGAAAACACGGCGGGTGGATTTAGCCTCAGATCCAAAGAGCTCGTGCCAGCGCAGCCCGGCATCGATTGCATTTCAAGGATCCGGAAAATCGAAAGACTCGATACACATTTAATTTGGGTCTTTCATGGGCTAAAGCCGCTTCATCTGTCGTCAAGAGTTTTTCACAGCAGCGACACAAGAATCAAGTGAAGAAACGCCTGAACTGAAGTTGTTCCTGAACTCTTTGGAGTACAAACAAATGGCAGGACTCTTTGTGAAGCTGACCCGCTGTAGTTTTGACCCCTGATAACGGATTTGCTTTGATCATAAGCGTGATCAAGCTCTGCACAGAGGAACATCAGATTTTAAATTCCACAATAGATTTTCTTTGGGGAATATAAAGAGCAGTAGTGTCTGGAGGATGGTCTATATGACACTAGTTTGAGGCATTTGTTGGGTTTTGACAATTCCTCTTTGAAAACCAAAGCTAATTGGACTGAAAATGACTTTGAGGGACTTCCAATCAAGTAAAAAAAAGTTTGGGCTGAATCCATATAAAAGTTCTATTATATTTTTGATTTGACTCTGATTCATCCCAGAAGTGAGTTACAGCTCTCTTTTTATGTTTAACATGTCCAGCAGCTTCCTTTCATCAGATGTGGCCCAAAAGGAATAAATTAAGAAAAAGTGTGAGATGTCTGGGCTGTTACTCATGTCTAATTAAAGGGACGGCACATGGTTTTTAATAAAAGTACAAAAGCAATATTAGCGTTGCCCCAAAGCTGCTCTTAGGCTTAAAATAAAAGTAGATGCTTTAGAAAGGCCTTAGAAAAGTGAGGTATAACTTTGGACTGCTGCAAATTGTTTAGAATGAACTACTTCTGTTGTTCAGACTTTTCAAAACCCAGTAGTGCCATTTAAAGCAGTAAATGTGAGGTTGAGGGTTCATGAAATTGCCTCATTTACCATTAAAAAAGCTTATAAAGAAAATGTGCTTGTTTATGCTTCTAACCATTTGCCAACATTGTTCCCCTCCGAGCGTCAAAAACACTCCGTTCTGAATTTCTTCGATGCGTGACATTTTCTCGATCTGTGACGTGGCTCTGAGAATCTTCTCTGCTGTCATATTGGAAGTCTGTCGTTTTGTTGTTGTTTTTAAACCTAAAATATGAGCTGCCAATTTAAGAGGTACTCGAGAGCATGTTTAAAGTCCAATAGCAATACAACGATTACATTTTGTGGCTATTTTTACACACAAGGCAGGCGTCGGGTTTAAGTTGTGTAGAGGGCACAGAACACATCCTTTTAAAATGGTAGTACAAAAACTAAAGAGGGTTTTGTTTTGTGTTTAAATAGGCATTTTCCATAAAGCATAAAGACATTAGAAATAGCCGCTTTGTGCACATTTAAATTCCACATAACTGGGATTTGTGATCTGATTTACAGGAGGAATTACTAGATTTAAGTTTACAGTGACCGAGTTGTGTGTTAATCTAATCCAGCCTCGACCAACATCAAAGCGCTACATCACTAATATGTACGGCCCTTTACCAATTTCTTTTTACTTTAAAACTTTCTATTTTCGAACGACCTTGACGATATCAGGAGAAAGTCACATCAGCCTTCTCTCTATGAGCTGTGTAGGAACCTGTGTGCCTGTGTTCAATTGTGCCTGTGATTGCGTCAGCGCCGAAGCCCCAGGTCAGTTTCTCTCCTCCTCCGTTCCCTCGTTCAGTCTCTCGTTCCACTCCCTCCCGCTCTCGTTCTGATGGGTTCTGCTTTTGGACGGCGGTGAAGAGGTGTGGAAGTCAGGCCTGAGGCGGAGAGCTGCACTTGTGGCTCTCCCCAGGGCTCTGCTCCGGCTGCGGACCCACAAACATTATGCCTCCCATCCCCAACGTGAAACTACTGCAGCTGGAAAGGCCAAGAGAAAGCGCTGGAGACTTTGCCTGACCGTCAGATCGCGGTCCAATCACGGTCGCACAGACGGTTTTCTCTTAAAGTCATACGCCTCTTAAAGTGACGTATGACAGGGTTTTACAATGGTCTCATTTTTATACCTGTTGTACATATAAATTATAGTTTTACACCAATCGAATAAGTATTTGTGGAGAAAAGTCAAAACATCTGTTGAAACTTGACGGGACGTGACATCACAGAAGGGACGCTCATTTTATCAACATTTTATGCATAATTTACACAAAAGAAACTACTTTTTTGACCCTCTAAATGTTAAATTCAACTAAATAAAGTCGCTCTCATATATTTTTATTCGTCACATTTAAAAAATGTTTCCTGGTGTGATGTCATCAATTACAAACAGGAAGTGAGATTATAAACCTAAAAGATTTGCTATTCTGGGATAACATTTTTACAAGTTTTAGCAAAATTCTAAATATATTTATCTTAACTGCATTTTAGTTTTTTCTTAAGTGAAAGTGTGTGGCCTTGAATGTATTCGGGTTGTATAGACTATTTTTAAGACTTTTTTGGAGAGGTTGCGGCTCCGTTTTCCCCACAAGGGTTAAACAACATGCCAAAAATAAAGCTTGTACAGTTTTCTTTAGAGGCTGTACATGATTTTGTTTTTTCGTGTAATTGAGCACAGTTTTTTGCTGCAGTACAGATATATTATAAAAGCAACAGTAAGGGTGGTAAATGCTAAAATATGAAAGGGATTTTTTTTTTATCTGACTTTTTAATTTCATGAAGCTAGTCACATACTTAAGGAATGGTGATGTATTGGAAACAAAAGAATATTCAGGATTTCACTGGTCATGGGGTAAATGTATGTGAGTAATCGTAAGATTTCTAAGTAAGATTTCTTCTAACAATAAATTACACTCACTTTTGATATCATGAAATCACAATTCAAAATGCATGTACCTTAATTTTTCATTTAAATTTTTTTAATGACCCAATCTGGTTTCTCTGGCCCCGCCCTTGGAAGTCTTTTTATTTTATTTTTTGTCTTGTGTTTTATTTTGTTATTTTTTTTATCTCTCTTTTCTTTCAGTTTGAAAAAATTAAATAAAAATCACACATAAATCTGAATTAATCCTCTACTATTAACCCCTGTTGGTTCATAATATTAATAGCTTGGTAAAACTAAGCGTTTATGTAATGTGTGTTGTGGAGAATTATGGTTCTGATCACGTTTGGCCCGATGAATCTTCCATTATCAGAGCAGTGTGCAGCTTGTGTGAACATTTGTTTTGGCTGCTTAAACCGTAATCCTGATCGTTCACAAGTGTACATGAACACAACCACCAAATTATGAAGGTTTGGAGTGGCCCATTTAACACAATCACACATCACGACTAGATGCAATTGAATTCTAACAGAGATGAAATAGACTCATTACAATAAACCGGTCGTTTTTGGTCGTGTTGGCAATGAAATTGTGTAATTAAGTAGAATTGATGTTGCCTTGGTGCATCTGTCATTCTTTATATTTTAAAAATGTGTTTTTAGCTATGGTATAAAAATATATATATATAAATTGTATTGAATTGTAATTAGTTTTATTTAATTTAATTTAATTTAATTTTATTAATTTTATTAATTTTATTAATTTTATTAATTTTATTAATTTTATTAATTTTATTAATTTTATTTATTTTATTTATTTTATTTATTTATTTTATTTTATCTTTTTATTTTATTGTTTAAAACGTAAAACATAGAACGGACACAAAACAGGACCAGAGAGCTAAATCAATAATAAAATTGCAAATAGACACTAAACTAAAAAACAAAGGAGGAGCAAACACAGATTCATTCAAATAAGAGTCCCATTGAGTCTAGAGCAGGGGTGTCCAAACTTCACACCTTTAAGAAGATTTGGAACATTAATATGACGTTGGTATAACATCAAAATGCTTGAATGTGTTTCATTTTACAGTAAAAAGTACAACTTTTTGTTGTTTGGACCAACTTATCAGGAAGCAGGAGGGCCATCAAAAATTGGTCTGAGGGCCGTAGTTTGGACATGCCTGGTCTAGAGTGTGTCAACTTTGTATACATATACTATATATATATTTGTATATATATTTTTTATATTTCCAAATTAAGTCAGAATGTTCATTTTACAGTTACAATGTCTGTCCAGTCCTTGATCGTCCATTTTTTTGAGATGGCCTTTGTTCCTGCGGCCAAAAGTATATGCCCCAAGGGTCAATCCTGGGACCCCTTCTGTTCAACCTCTACATGCTGCCGTTAGGTCAGTTGATACGCAGCGAGAATGTGTCCTATCACAACTCTGCAGACGACACTCAGATCTGTGTTTCACTGACGGCAGGTGAATATGGACCAGTGGATTCACTCTGTCACTGCATCCAACAGATCAGTGTGTGGATGCAAAGCAACTTTCTCCAGCTGAACTCAGCAAGACTGAAGTCATGGTCTTTGGCCCACAGAAACAGAGAGAAAGTGTTAACAGTCACCTCCAGAGTCTCGCTCTAAAACCTACAAATCAAGTTAGAAATCTGGGGGTAATAATGGACTCAGACTTGAATTTGACTTTGACTTGAATCAGCAGCCTTTTACCTTCTAAAAAACATTGCCAAAATCCAAAACCAGACCTGGAGAGACTTATCCATGCGTTTGTCTCTAGTAGATTAGACTACTGTAACGGCCTGCTCACTGGCCTCTCCAAACGAGCTGTAAAACAGCTGCAGTACATCCAGACCTGCTGCTCGGGTCCTGACTAGAACCAGGAAGTATGATCACATTAGTCCTGTGCTCAGGTCTCTGCACTGCCCCCTGTGGCTCAGAGAATAGACTTCAAAGCAGCTCTGCTCGTATACAAGTCTCTCCATGGCCGAGCACCAAAGTACATCTCGGACATGTTAGTGCCATATGAACCATCTCGGACTCTTCCTGAGGATGTGAGACAGGCTTCTACTCTGGCAATGTTCACGTCTAAGCTAAAAAACAAACGTTGTTTGGCTGAAAAGATTTTCTCTGCACTCTTCTCTTTTATGTCTGTGTAATCCCTCATTTGTCCAGGAGTGTTCCATTGTAGATAAAGATTCAGTTGTAGTCATCTGGACTCTGTTTTTAAAAAAAACCCAAATGTCTTAAACGGTCTTTGTGATTTTAATGAATGTTTTCCTGTCGTGTGAAGCACTTTGAATTGCCTTGTGTACGAATTGTGCTCTACAAACAAACTTGCCTTGCCATGGTGAATTCTATCGTTAGGCTGTTTATTTATGATGCAAAATTGAGCACGTAACTATTATTTAAGTTGTATATCCACGTCAGGTGTGTTTGGTTTCCTCCACACACATTTCAGTGTTTGGTGCATCTCCCTCTGCGCTGCAAACGCTTATGTAATCATAATTCCAGTGCTCAAATTGCCTCCATTAAACATTTTAGTCTTTTTTGACTGCAGCTACAGATGTTTTAGCTTCTTATAGATCACTTCGAAGGGGTTAGTTTGTGCAAGCTCCTCTCATACTTAAAATTGTTGACGCTACAAAAATGAATTAAACTGAACTGAATAAACTTCCACAATATTCAAGTTGAAGAATGCAGTATATATTGTTTTGTCACAGTACTGGCTTTTAAAATGTGTTTGCGACATTTCCCAAAGATCAGCGGAAAGCATTACGTGTGGTTTTACATCCTTTGAGTACAGTGCGTTCAATTACATGCCTTACATTTGCACCGTAGAAAAGGGACATTCAGAGGAAACCGCTTTGAGAATACGGAGCACAGAAAGCGTTACCGCGTAAGATCGTGGCGTCGATTGATTGAAAGGCAGGTGACCGATTTAATCTCATGAATGGAGGGACAAAACGCGGTGTCAGACGTCCTGTCGTGAGCGATATCACAGGGAAAAGACCGATTTTAACAATTGTGAAACCAGCCACGGGGGCGACGAGCTGCCAACTTCCCCCCGCCCCAAGCAGAGAGCAAACTGCAAATCGTCATGGACATAAATAATGCATTGTGAGTTTCCTGTGCATGTCTAGGCTTCAGCTGAACCTCTCACCTAATCATATCTGTGGGCGTCTGCTCCTTCTGCCTACCTGTTAATAATACAGCACACAACAATGCCCTGACCCCGGCCAGAACGCTCCACGCGTCAGGGGATACTGTGGGAAGACAAATAAATGTTGTGTATGAAAGTGATAGATTCAGCAGATGGAAAAGCGAGTCTAACTTAATGATTATTAGCCTATTGTTCATGTTTTAAAGTGAACATATCGTAGTGAGGCTTTAATTCCCTTTTAAACATGCTTAGTATTAATGTTTCGCTTTGTCACTTGATATACATTTGGGAAAACCGCACTTTAAAATCTACTCCTGCATTTCCAACTGAATGAAGCCATTGGGCAACGTGTCCTAATATAGCCATGTGTTCACTGTGAGAAGAATTGAGTGATGGTTTATGGACTTAAAAACTGAAGAATGACTGCAGGAGACAAAACGAGCACTTGGAGAAAAAAAGATGAATGAAACAAGAGTGAATGAAGCAAAATGCAACTTTTGACAAGGGAAAGGGTTATAACAAGCTGGGAAAAAAGTCAACTTTGACAGACAGAAATGCTCCACCCAGAAACCACTTTGCAATTTTATCGCAATATCTTGACTTTTCATTTATTGTAAAATGCCTTATGAAATGAAGTATAAGTATTAATAATACTTGCACTTAAAGTCATAAACGATATTCATATCCAATCATCCTTCAGTTTTGTCGGCATCAGAGTTCGTGTTTTTGAAGGGCGACAATAACTGATACAACTGTCACAACAGAAGACTTTCAGGCACAACAAAAATATAATACATAAAAGTCCAGCAGAGATGGATCTAAACGCCAGAGGAGCAAAGGACCCCCAGTGCGTGTTGGACTCCTCAGGGCTGCACTTTGTCACCGGTTATGTTCATTGTTTTTATGGACAGCATTTCTAGGCGCAGTCAGGGGTCCGAGGGTGTTCGGTTTGGGGACCACAGGATCTCACCTGTGCTGTTTGCAGGTGATGTCCTGACCTGCAACATGCACTGGGACGGTTTGAGCTGTGAGTGAAGCAGCCGGGATGAGGATCAGCACCTCCAAATCCAAGGCCATGGTTCTCAACCGGAGAAAGGTGTCTTGCCCCCTCCAGGTGGGTGGGGAGTCCTTGCCCCGAGGGCTTGTTCACGAGTTCACGAGTAAGTGAGTGAGGGAAGGATGACGCGTGAGATGGACAGGCGGAACGGTGCAGGGTCTGCAGCGATGTGGTAAAACTCTGTAAAACAGTAGTCAGGGCCGCTGGTCGCATGGCGCCACACTTTGTTGTGATGACGCTTACGGTGGCGTACGGGAAAAGGGCAGGTGGAAATCCAGTCATTTTAGATCAATATTGTGATTTAAAATGTCTAAAATATAAAATAACAATCCCTGGGTGTCATAGATTATAAAGAAATTGCAGACAAAAACATAATATGTCTTCTTTTATCCGGGAAATATTGTCTTGTTTGTTTGGGCCAATTTAGCAAGAAGCCTGAGGGTGAATAAAGCATTTATAATTTCAGATGGGAGGCGGGGGACACTATCAATCTGGAGACACTTTCCTCTTTTGGAATAAAATATCCACACAGAAAGTCCACAAATGCATAATCTTTATTCTGAGTCAGAGATAGAGCACACAAACTTGCCATATTAATTATGCGACTTAAAGATTCATTATTAATGCAGCCGGTTTCTCCACAAAGCAAAAACCACGGCGACGGGACATTTGTTCTCTGCAGATGACTAATACTTACCTCCTAAATAATCGCAGCCTTGGTGATTTACTCATTTTGTCTTTTCAATTTGCAATCTTTTACTTTCTCAGCCTCACCTAGTTATTATTTTAATTAAAAACTCAGAAAAGTGCTAAATAAAACCAGTGTAAGAAACCCAAGATAACGTCATAAATGTATGAAATGTAAAACGTTCTTATGCCTGAAAGGTCGTCTCCTCCTGGTCTGTTTTGAATGAACCGGGAAAGTTTGGCCACAGGGAAAATACAAACTTCTTATTATATTATTGTGTGCATTAGATTAGTGCTCTGTCTGTGGGTCGTGTCCGCGGGCTGCTCCAGTCTCAGACCAGGTTTAAATCCAGTCTATTGTATCCATGGTTATGAAATCTTGCATTTATAATTAAATGTCGTCACATGGCTTAAGTTGGCTCCCTCTCTAGACCACTTATATTTGTAATAGTATAAAACAACCTCTGCTTCTGTATTTGAACAAGGTCTACAAATGTGAATGACATTTTATTCAGAGCGAAAACACGATATGTCTTAAACAGTTGGAGAAGGAAAAAGCCTTGGGTTTTTCCGTGGCTCAAGTGTATTTAAATTGTATATATAACAAATGGTTATGTGCACTGCAGTACATGGACAGATTACTATACAGTGGACAGTATTCACAAAGCTTCACTATGTTACAGCCTTATTCCAAAAGTTATTCAATTCATTATTTGCCTCAAAATTCTACAAACAACACCCCACAATGACAACGTGTAAGAAGGTTGTTTGAATCCTTTGCAAATTTATTCAAAAGCAAAAACAAAGAAAGCACTTTTGACACTAATGACAGTCTTTTGGAGCTACAAGCTTCATTCAGAAGTGTGGCCTAATGTGCCTTTACTGTATGTTATGGGAAGACCATGTGATGTAAACATTACTTCGATAGATACTTTTGCGTGGAAGTTTGGGGAGGGGTGGGCAGAGGTGGGCAGAGGTGGGCAGAGGTGAACTGGCGACACACATGGCAGATTGGCCAAATGGGAACATTAAACAAAAAAAGTTCATTTAGTAAAACCAACAGTAAAATGTGCTTTACGATCTTTGTGAGAGTGGGCACAATCAAATGCCCCCGCTCTCCCCCGCTCTCCCCCGCTCCCCCGCTCTCCCCCGCTCTCCCCCGCTCTCTCGCTCCCGCGCTCCTCCGCTCTCCCCCCCTCCCCGCTCTCCCCGCTCTCCCCCGCCTCCGCTCCTCCTCTCTCCCCGCTCTCCCCCCGTCTCCCCCGCTCCCCTCCCCCGCTCCCTCTCCCCCGCTCCCCCGCTCTCCCCGCTCTCCCCCGCTCCCCCGCGGCTCTCCCCGTCTCCCCCGCCCTCCCCGCTCTCCCCCGCTCTCCCGCTCCCCCCTTCCCGTCCCTCTCCCCCCGCTCTCCCCCCCGCTCTCCCCGCCTCTCCCCTGGCTCTGTCCCCCGCTACCCCGGTCTCTCCCGGCTCTTCCCCGGCTCTCCCCCGCTTTCTCCCGCCGCTTCCCCCGCTCTCCCCGTCTCCCCCGCTCCCCCCGCTCTCCCCCGCTCCCGCTCCCCCCCGCTCGCTCTCTTACTGACGCACATGCTTCTCGAGGTCGGCGCTCCTCGTCATCTCGTGTCAAACGAGGATTTTCCTTGAGCGCTGTTGTTCAGTCTGGTAGTTTGCTGTTCCATTATTAAGCGTAAGGTTAGACTGAGCACACATTGCGCCGAGGGTTATTGCGCACAGCGAGGGTTATTGCGCACAGAAGGGTTATTGCGCACAGAGGGTTATTGGCGCCAGAGGGTTATTGCGCAACAGAGGTTTTATTGCGCAAAGGGTATTGCGCACAGAGGGTTATGCGCCACAGAGGTTATTCGCGCAGGGCAGTGTAACTACTGTCTGACACATTCGGCACAATCAGGCCCCATATGACAGATTACTGATAGAAGGGAGAAGTCTTGTTTCCATTGACCATCAAATTGCGCGGGAGTTTTGTGTATGTTTATAACGCCGCTACAGGCACGCCTCAGATGAGCGGCGCCTTGTGAAGGTTTCTGTTATAATACTACCATTACGGCCTCCTCGCCGATTAGTGTTTCACTTTCATCTCAGAGAATTTCCTCTTTTTCCGCTTTTCTCGTCCGTATCTGTGATATGTACGCTAATTATGTTAATTTGGTGATTTGCACAGCCATATATGGTATATTAGGGAGGGCTCAGGGCGGGCTCAGGCGGAAACTCATAGGAATTGGCGCAGTGGGTACGGTGGGTTGGGATTTAGGAAGAGGGAGTGTGTACAGGTGTTTATAAATCGCCTTTTCTTTTGCGGGCGTGACATTTTTACGTTGCGGTTCACACACTTTCAAATACAATTTGACGCACTCGTTTATAAATGAGGCCCTGGTGTGTGAAAAATATTGAGAGTATGTTGTGCCTGAGGTTCCTGCACAGGTTTTACTGGCAGATGACAAAAAATATGGAGGGAATTGAGAATCACCTGGATAAAATCTGACTTTACGACCTGGAAAGAGCTAATCAGAATATAACAAACTAAAAAGATGTTAAAATCTCGACCAAGTTTTGTACAAACAGCACCGACTTGAGATTTAAAGTCTGGACAACAAAACGTATAAAAGTTTTCACCAGATTGAAAAAGACAATCAAATGAACAGCTTTGATGTAAAATCCTTTGACTTGGAGAAACAGGACTTTTATAGATATTCACAAATAGTTAGTTATTTTAAACAAGAAATCAAACAAAGTAATGACCATTATAACCCTCTGACTGAAATATTTATGAAGGTTTATAAATCAGAACTCTCAACTCTCAGAACATTTTTGGATGTCTTGTGCCGCCATTTCTCTTTTGTTCTCTCTCGCTCTTCGTATCATGTTATATTTTAAATGTTGAAAAACTGAAGAAGAAAAATGAATCTCTTAAAAAGCCTGTTTTACTCTAAAACTAAGTGTAAACAAAAGTGTTAGGACATTTTTATTGATAAGGGTTTTCATCATTATTATTTATTATTATTATTATTATTATTATTATTATTATTATTATCATTATTATTATTGAAGCAATCTTATGTTCAGTTGTTCTGGGCCTTACCAAAAGTTGGAGACCGCTGTTATGGTCTATTACTTTTATATAGTTTATTATCTTTACGCTTTTATTCACAGTGCCAATTAGTCATGATCTTCTTAAATTCCCCGATTCCTCATGTTTCTAAAAAAACAAACCAAAAGTGAGCGCCATCACAGTGTCTCAGGACTGTCTCCATCCGATCTTTTACTATTTTAACATGCAATGTACAAAGTAAATATAAGTCAGACTAATCTCCGAACCTGGCCTTGCCTGACTTCACTGATTGATGTGGTCTGTTTGCATGGCCCAGGTGTTGCTCATCTGTTTGGGTAATTGAACCTCACACTGTGGACGGGGGCCTCGTGTGGATGTGGATCGATGGATCATATTAACATGGGCAGAAGACGGCGCGCGGGCAGAAGTAATTGCGAGCGAACGAGCCGGGATCGATCCAGGATGTGGAACTGTCCGTTTAGATTATTGATAGGTGATGGATTTTACACCTCAAGCCCACAGTGTACAAAAAAAAAAAAGCCTGGCAATGTTTTGCATTTCGTCTTTGTGGTTTATAGTGAGAGTTAGAATAATATTGTCACCTTTTTCTTTATGTTATCTGCCTCTTTTTTCTCAATAATGACACTTTACTAGTTTAATTTACTGTATTAATTACAATTCAGATAATTTATATTGGGATTTTAATCTTAATCAACCTCTCTTTTTTATGTATTTATTTGAAAAGTGACATTGCTCATTAAACAATCTACTAAATGTACCCGAGTTTGCTAATATGATCTGATTTGCATTGGTATTCCCTTTGCCGGATGTGAAGAAAGGGAAAACGCGTAAGAATCGCACGTCAAAACCTTAATCTGACGTTGTTACGGCAAAAGCTCCAGAAACGTTGTACTTTTTAAATCAAATGTTATCCCTTAATGTTGCGAGAAAGCTGCTCCAAATGTTTTATTCTAGTTTAATTGAAAGAGTTATGACCTTTTGCATGGTGGGCTGGCTCAGAAATCAAATGAGGCTCAAAAACAGGGCCTGAGGAAGGAACCTTGCCTTGGTCTACAAATTGCTAAAAAGAGTATGTCGAGCGTGGATGAGATCTAATCCCCCTTCTGCCCTACAATGTTCTCGTTTTCTTTCGCCCCACAGACAACAAAGCTCCTGAGGATGTCCGTAAGTAAATGCAGCACAACGGATGGAAATGTGTCCATGGCTACAAACCTGCATGTTCACATCATGTATATCACGTGTGTTCTTTAACACGCAGCGTCAAATAAACATGCAAATAAACAAATACAACTACCAATAAAGGCTGAACATCTTTCTGTCATAACCAATTAAACCAATTGTGATTATTTAACTGTTTTGTCAATGTCTTGTTGCCTTGCCGATGTGCAAACGGGCAAAGACCAATTTCTCTAAGTGGCTGAATAAAAGTCTAATAAATAAAGTCTAATAAAAACAAAGCAATATGCTGTGGACTTAACAATCAGACAATAATAACTAAGGTTTTAACAGCTTTCAATTCATTTCATTTTTTCAGGATTTTGAGGGAAAATCACCCCGATTTCGAAGGATCGAATTGACCACAGATGCATTTAATATGATCAGGTCAAGTTTGTTTAAAGCACGACTATTGAACTGTTTTGCACAATGCACCTTTAAGAATAAAAACACATGTGTCTCGGGAGTGGACATAAGGACACAAACCTGCAGTACCCGACTGAAGGGACTGAAGGTATTTGTACTGCAGGTATTTGTGTGCAGGTGTTTGTGTTCAGATCATGCAGGTCTGATTTTGCTGTTGATGCATCTCTGAGGAAAGAGAGCGGGAACGAGCAGAGGTTACAGCGCAGCGAGGACGCCACGCTTAACCTCAGCACGGGATTTGGCGCCTCTTTTGAGCGGTTTACGTGCAGACTTCCTTTCACATCAACCGCGGTGAACTGCGGCGCGTATTTGCACCTGCAGCTTCACGTCGTTTCCCTCGAGGACACAGAAAAGTTCTCGTCTAATTACCTGAAAACCGCTCCAGGCCCCAGCGCACGTCCGGGGGAAAATAAGACTCCTTGTGGATTCCTTAGCCAGCGAAACAACACGCATTGATTTTGAAGACTTCGGAAGTCTCGCGGGACTCGTGCAGGTCCTGACTCCGCTGTAAAACCGGCGTCATTTTACTATCGAGCCATAAATTCTCTGAGGAGGAGCGAGAGAGCGGAGGTTAGAGCAGTGAACTAACGGACAGAACGTTGGACAAATACATGGATCATCTGTGGCCTACTGCAATGGATTCCCCCCTCTCCCCCCCCCATGGAATCTTCTGTTTCCAGCAGATGGCGTGCTATGGACAAATCTAGGAGAGGGAGCAGGCCTACACACACGACCAGCCTTTATATAATCGGCGGAATCATTTCCCCATTATAATTATTTGAGTGCCACATTTAGCCAACATTTAAATATATGACTAATTTCATCCAAAAATCCATCACTGTCAATTTTTGGTTTTATTTTTAGTCGGAGGCTGAGTCATAGAGAGAACAGAACAACTGCAGCGGAGGCGACGGTGGATGAAATATTAACACTGGGACTAAACTGTGACGTCTAATCAATTAATGATGTCCAGGAGGAAATGGAGGTCCTAATGCGCTTTATCTGCTAAAACAAGACGTGGAGGAGAATATCTGCTCCAGCAATTAGACCGGCCCTTTTCGAGGTAAAAGCGCAAAGCACGTCACGCAGCGTATTGTCAGCGTGAAACAATAACCTAATCGATAATCCTTTTTCACTGTGTTCATTGTAAACCGCAATATCGATCTAAAACGTCTCCGAAACGGCACATTTGAGCCTTCTTCACATTAACAAGCCGCAGACTTTCAATTACGTCTTTTCTTTTTTTTTTATTCCACTTTTGAAAAACATGACTTAATCCTACGTGTACGACCTCGAATCTCAAACAATTTCAAATAATTGCAACTGACACCGGCGATGTGGGTGAAAACAGACGAGTGTTTCAATTATTTGGTGCTTCATAGTTTTAGAGACAGATTCTAAATAATTCAACTGTTTCTGATGAATGTTTGGAGGGAAAGTCTATGAAGCGGTCAATGTTGAGGAAGGTGTTGGATCCTCCACTAGAAAAGTTACATACTGCACCTTTAATATCATCGATGGTCCACTCAAAGCTTTTAAGGGTGTCATCTGGACATGTTTGGGTGTCATCTGGACATGTTTGGGTGTAGTGTGTGGCCATACCTGCCAATGCCCCATCTCGTCAGCTCTCGAAAGCCAAGCAGGGCGGGGCCTGGTTAGTACTTGGATTGGATTCTGCTGAACACCAGGTGCCACAGTGGGGTGCCAGAGAGAGAAATGTTGCTGTGTCTTCAGGCAAGACACCTCACCCACATTGCATAGTAAAGTGCCTTGAAGGTGGAAAAGCGGTGGTAAATACACTGTGATTCATTTTTTTGTGTGTGTGTGCAAAAAAGAACACAACTGGTGTTCCTTGTCCAACTGCTCCATCAGGACGGAGGAACCATCCTGTAAGACCAAGTGCAAAGAGTTTAGACCTGAACTGTAAAGTGACCACTGTCGTCCCTTTATGCAGATGCAGGTGTATGTGAATGAATGAATGAATGAATGAATGGGCTAACTCACTGCCTCATCTGTTGGTACAGATTAAAGTAACCTTGAACTCTGACAGTAAACATCTGTCAAAGACCGAAACCTTTCCAAACTCCGTCCGCTCCTGTCCCGTCCTGACGCAGAGAAACTCCTCAAGGCTGGACGACTGTGATGGTCTCTGCACTGCCATCTCGTCAAAAAACACGAAGACAAAGAAACGACATTAACTCTAAAACAGTGCCACCAGAGTCCTCATTCGTGTACTTTAGTATGAGCACATCGCTGACATCCTGTACTCCACTGACTCCCAGTTTCATTTCGGATCAAATCCAAAGTTCTCCAGCTCATCCATACCCGAGAGACCTCCTCTCTCCACAATCCTCCACCCGCACCCTCAGCTCGTCCCAGACTCTACTTTGGGGAGCAGAACCTTTTGCTGTCCTGCTCCGTGGCTCAGGAACGGCCTCCCGACAGACCAAACGCTAAAGACTTTCTTATTTGGACAAGCTTTTAATTGCCTAAATAAATGATCTATTATTTGTGTTCGCACTCTGAGATTCCTTAGAATGGAAAATGTTATAAAGTTATTATTTGAGCAGGAATCGCACCGTGACTCTGATCAGACAAACCTAGAGATTTGAAATGAAAGGACACATATTATGCATTATTTGTATTTAATTTGTATTTAATTTGGCATTTCATGTTTTAGAACTTGAAACCATACATTCAGGCGTTCCCTCATCAGGATTTGGTGTTAGCACTCCATCTACTGGCGGCAAAGGGAATTACCACAGGGAAACAAACAAAACCTAGCTTGTCCCCGACATAGTAATACAAGCACGCAGTTGTAATGAATGTGTTTTGAAAGAGTCGGGCAACGATTTTACGGTCAAGAGAGCTCTGGATCTCTTCTTATAACATGCTGGGAAATTTGAAACGGAGTCTTTTTGGTGGGGCTCCTTGTAAACCGGATTAATGAAACAAAACAAAATACAACTCCAGGTATGTTTTGGTTGAAGGAACATTGCTATAATATTGTTAGAACTCAAAAAGGTCAGTTTAATATAATGTGCGTTGGTAAAATCAATTTTTTCCACATTCAAGATGAGGATGGGAGTGATAAAATGTACCATGAAGTGTTTCCCAGCAACAGCAGCAGTGACCTACATCTACACATCGCTTTTGTACCTTATTGACCTCAAATCACAGTGGAGAAATCCCTCTCACACACTTGAATTGCCCACTTTTCCAAATTAGGTCTCACTATCGAGCCCAATGTCCTCCATGAACCAAGATCACGCTCTGGAGACGGGTCTTCGAGAGCGGCACACGGCCCCCGGCGACAGAAAAGTTACACAGTGAACCTTTACACAAGACACACGATGGAGTGGCTTGCCCTCATTCCATTTTGTTTCTTAAGTATTTTAACAAGCCCCCATTTTCTGTTCAATGTCCTCATGTAGAGGAACGTATGGACCGGTGCCAGCTAATTTACACTGCATTATAGAGCGTCTGATTCTGATAATTGTACACTTAATTGATTACACCGCTGCCGTGAACGAAAATACAAATCCCATGACTTGGAAATTCATTAGATTTTGAAGTATGTGTTTTCTTCACGTCTCTCAGTTCCAACACTCTTCACCCTGGAATACCGCAGACGCTGGCGCCAAACGACACTTGAAAACGCATTATAAAATTGACTTTTTTGGAGCTTTTAAACACGCTGCATTGCTGTGCCCTCATCAAAAACGTACCTAGAGTGACATCATGTTAACGAGCTGTAGTTTGTTTGGTTGGTAAAAACTAGAATAACAATGAAATGCCTTTTGGTGATTTACTTTAAACATGTCAAAGTATAAAGTGGGAGTGACAGCACAAGTCAAGCCTAAGAGTAACTGTTACATTTGGCATTATATAGTTCTGACTGACAGTTGGTTCAGTTGGTTCAGCCCCTGTTCCACCCTGTTGCTGGGGAGGAAAGATAACAATTCAAGCTTCAGACAACAGAGAGAAGTGAGAGTGTGGATGGGACATTTGTCGACGGTCCTGGGGTACACTCTGATCCTTTTCTTGAGGCGCGTAGACACTTTAAAGTGCCTCTGACAGGTCGGAGCTATGATAAATATATTTTCAATTTGGCTAAAAAAAAAGATATAAAAAGAATTATCCCAGAATAGCTAATTTTTCAGGTTTATAATTGTACTTCCTGTTTGTAATTGATGACATCACACTAGGAAAATTAGCTCGCAACCACTGGGCCAAAACTATATGAGAGCACCTTTATTTCGTTGAATTATTGTTTAGGGTTCAAAAAATATATATGTTCTGTGTAATTTATGCATAAACCTTGGATGGACTGAGTGTCCCTAGTGTGATGTCACTTCCTGTTGTTTTCTACAGATTTTTCAAATGACATATGCACTTTAAAGTACCTGTACAAGGGTAGAATGTTAAAGATTGGGTTCACATTGCACATTTAAACTGCAGAATGCACAATGCGATCATCATGAAGCAATATTAGCTCGCCACAGATTACATTTAATACCAAACTAACTGCAGCTAGAGGTATTTGTACACTCAGAGGTGATACTTCCAGGACCCCCGTGCCCCGCGAGTGTCCAGAGGGCGTGCGGCTCTATCTTTCCTCATTGATTCAAGGTGCGCTTTAAATTGCAGACGCATGATGAGAAGCTCAGCGCAGACTTTCTCTTCTTCGTTAGCCACTACGCGCCGTACCTTTTTGTTGTCGTTTTGTACCAAAAACAGCTGTACCAAAACCAAATTCCACTATATTGCTTGTGTTTCCGTCAATAAAGGTGTGTACATTCTTTCTCGCGCCCCTGCAGCACAAAGACTCGCCCCATCTTGTGTGCAACATACAAAATACAGACTTTCTTGACACGTAAGTATGACGCTGAGCAGGAGAAGGAGCACAGATCGCCCATGTGAGCTGCTTGTAAAGGGCTTATGTGACTTTTCCAGGGATCTGTCGGCTGCTTTTCTCCAGAAATGTTCCACACGCTGGATTTACATGTATCTATCATGCAATCATTCCATTTCTATGCAAAAAACAACAACACAGATCTAGAGATTGTAGCTGGAAAACAGAAGTAATATTTGTAAAATTTCCGGAAAACTGTGACGATTACCAACACCGTCAATGATTGTGTTGGTTGAAGGTCGCCTGGGATCCAAAATACACACTCCTTCAATCCGTTACAAGAGTGAGTCTGGTCGCTCCGCCCTCTGTCACGCCTGGAGGCAAACTCAAACAGAACCGTGCAATCAGAAGTGTCTTATTTCCGTGACGCGTGCGAAACGAACGGGCTCGTTGCTCATCCGGCATTCAGATCAAACTTTTCTGCAGAAATCCACGATGTTTTTCAGGTCCTGCGCCAGGTGAGCAGCCGTGTTTGTTACGACGTTGGCGTATCCACCTGTCCATCACGCTCGTCTAAACGCTCTGCGGCAGGATGAAAAGGCTGACCCGGGACTGATATTGATCTGTCGAGAAAAAAATAAAATACAGCGATATCAAGGTTGAAGATGGAAAGAAAGAATAAAAAATGCATTTCTTTTATGATTTCCTTGCCCTTTGCAGAAAAAGGTTGCGAATCAGCTGAATGAACAACGCTATGAAACTAAATGTAGCATCAACTTTAATGTCAAAGTTTTCAAATAGTGTTTTGACAGATATTGGATTCATATTGATTTTGGCTGACACATCTCCGGGTTTCTGACAGGTTTAAGCCCTTTCTAATGGCTTCACCACAGCGCATCCACGAGGCCTCAGCGAAGCACATGCAGTTCACCTGGATTTGAGTCTGACGTTTCCGTCTTCCTAATAGAGCACTTTCCTTTGACAAGTGTCACTTTAGGGAAACACGGAACATGCCGTTTGCACCCGGGAACACGTTTAATGTAATTAGTGTCGTTTTTTCAAATGACTTGCCTCCTGAAACCTTCATAAAAATCATTTGAAGTGCTCAGTGCAATTTACTGGTCCTTTACCATGCCTTATTCCGGCTTTTTAAAGTACTTTCCACGTTCTATTGCTTAAAATATAGTCTGTGTATGAAAAACACATTTATTTTACAGCCAGGACTTAAATAAGGAGGAAGAAAACTTGATGATGAGTCTGAATGAGCCACATTGAGTCCTGGAACTTGGGCTTTCAACTGCCGTGAGGAAAACACCACTTCACATGTGTTTTTTGCCCTCTCCAATTAATGATAAACTGAGAAACCAATGCAGAGAACATTTAATGCAGGTATTCAATGTTTTGTAACCGTTTGGTTGAAATGAGATGTTCAAACCAGGCAGGACATTAGGCAGCAGTCAAGTGCTCAAAAAGTCTATTTAAATGCCTTGGCCTTAAGTGAAAAACACAGGAAACAAACAAAAATCACTTCTTAAAATAACTCCTTTTTCAACCCCTCAAACAGGAGTTCCATTTTGGAGCCACTTTCCTGGAACACCATCAGCCACCAGCGACGGGGGAAACAAGAGGGGGGACGACGCCCGAAATAACCAAAACAAATAACTCTTTTAATAGGTGCTAAATCAACCAAAAGCATGAGAAAAATATACTTAAAGCAATTAAATTGGCAATTTATTCAGAACTGGAAACAAGTGGAAAAACATTCTCTAAATCCTGCTTTAACTTAGTCCCGGTGTTCAGACGGTCCAACACCAGAGATAACCCAAACACAGGGAACTTTAACCGGAAAAACCTGTTATACAAAACTAAGAAAACATAAGAAACACGGGAAAATCTTTAGTGAAAGGGCTTCCCTTTCACACGCACTGAATACACTTTCAAAGTATTGTTACTGTCACTGTACATGGATGACTGCATGTATACACATCTTTTTGTTTAATAAACTGTATTTGGTCCGAAGTGGAGAGAGGCTCATGAGGGTGTGGCAGCCCCAGTGCCACACAGAGGCTCTGAGACTGTGAACCGCCTGTTCCAAGCTCGATATATTAGTGTACAATATTCATCACTTGTATTTATACATATGTATTTACTCCAAAAATATATGACAACATTTGTTGCAATATAAAAGTAAGATATGTGTAAGGATTTGTTCTTCCAGAAGAATGTTTTCAGTTAAAAAATGTTTTGTCAAAATCTCAGGTAAGAAGGCCTTAAGTACGACTGTGTTTGAACGCCTCATGAATGAGGCCCGTTTGCTGCGCTCATGTTTACGTCATCTCACTCCATAATGTGAGCAAGATAGATACGTTTAATGCCATACTGTGGAATAACGTCTCCATGGAGACATACAGGTGACAGACACCACCAGAAAAGTCCCGGAGTGCACCTTTAAATTTAGTTGAACACGTATACTCTTCTATGCGAGCTCATTTAGGCAGGACAAGTGGGACAAAGTACTAGATGTGTAGTTCGGTTGTAAAGTAACTGAGCTCCTTTTCTCACTCAGATCTTTCGCGTCCCGTGAAAGTGTGATGACACCCTCCAAACGGTCGTCAAGCCTCCTGTAATTAGCCTCCGGGAGGACTGAAATGGCATTGGATATTTCTTTTCTTTTGCCGTGACTGAGCCCTATGCTGTCGGCCATTATCTGATGACTCCAGCCGTCCTCTCATTGATTGGTTTGAGGTGCAGTTTGTGCGGTCGCCTATAGACGCTCCTGTGCTTTGTTTGGACCAATAGGACACAGAGGGAGTCGCCGGGATAAACTGCCTGATATCGGCTTTTTGAGGCAGGTTTCTAACAGCAGAAGACTCTATTAAAAAGAAACATGAGTCTCAATAGAGCGACATGTGAAGGGCTTATAAAAGAATACAGCGGCTATAGAATACATACATCAGTTATATTTACACACTGAACAAGAAACAGAGTAAAAGAAAGATACTTTAACTGTGTACTTACTGTAAGTAAAAGTATCGTTACATGTGCGAGCTGGCCAAGTGGGATGGTGTTCTGTTTTATTGTTGAATGCATTCTAAGTTTGTTTGTTTTTAATAGTGCATGTGTTTTAGTTCACCCCTCGCAGCTCGTTGCCCAGCAACCAGATGACACCTGTGAGTTCATTTATCAATCTGGACAGGCTCTCGCTGAAAGCAGTCGGAAAAAGGTTTGAAGTAGCAACATGGAGTACTTCTTCCACCACTGTAGGTCATTAGCATTAACTAGCTAAATGTGTAGTTAAATTACATGTTCTTTCTTGAAGTTTCTATTTTTTCATTGTTTATTTTATTGTTTATTTATTCTAAGAAAGTTACAGAAGGTGCTTATGACAGTCCTCAGAGCAGTCCTGAGGTTCAGTCAAGTCTGTGATGTCACTAGGCGTGTTCAGGATAAGAACTGTGCAGATCCGATGGGTGAAGTTACCGGTTTAACCCTGTCAGCCTGCACGGGGCTGCTGTGCGTTCATCTATCCAAACACCATCGTGCTGGCAGAAGGTCCTGTAATCCAGAGACATCGCGAGGTATTGATGCCATGAAGGGAGAGGAGGTCAAATAGTCTCCTCCTCATGGGATCTGAACTCTGATGTTAAGAGAAGGAGAGGCTGAAGAGGCTGTTGGTGACACTGCTGCAGAAGAGCTTTGCTGAAATGGACATTGTTCCCTCATCACAAACATACCTGGAGGTTTATTTCGCTTCATTCGCACTTGTTTTATGACTCCTGGTCCCTGAACCTCAGAAAATACTCCAGTTCAAATTTCCCAGATGTGTGACGTCATATAGAGATCTGGAAGAGATCCTGTTTTTAAGTCCATGAATCATCTCCAGACTCGTTACAACTGCATGCTTTTTTTTGTATGTCGGTGCAAGCCAGCTTTTGTTGTTCTCCCCATGGAAATCCCCTCTGCCGCCAGTAGATGGAGTACTAACACCAAATCCTGATGCTAAAACAAAGTACCTTGGCCAGCCAGATGAATTCTCGTGATATTTGCTTCACAAACTCTTGACAGTTCATCTGGCCGGGCTCGCACTGCTCTGAGTCACAGCCCGAAAAAACGACTGCCTTTGGTGCATCTGAGGGCCCAGTATCAAGTCGTTTACGTCTTTTCTACCCAACAAACTGCTGTGTGAGTCGCACAGTCCAGTACCTTCAGATTGAAAATGACTTCTGGATGTCAGTCAAAGGGTTTCGTTTTAAAAAATAATGACAAATGACAACCTAGGACCACTCCTGGACGAATGAGGGAGGGCACCGTCACCTCTGGAAAATAACAACAGTACAAAAGTAAAAGTACTGTTACATTTTGAGGCCGCTGTACTTTCCTAAAGTACATTTTACAGTGGATACTTTTTACTTTTCCTTCACTACATCTGACAGTTCTGTACATTCCTCTCCACTGTGAAGTAGAACGCACTCTCCGTATGGTTTGAGGTGTTATTTGTTTTACTCTTACTCTTGTAATATTATGCATCCGTTGCTGTACTTCTACTTAAGTAACACAACTGCGTACTTCTCCCACCACTGGCCACCTCTGGACGTACAGTACTTTTACACAACTCACCCGCTGTCACGTCTGGCGGCTTCGAGGCTCGATACTCACGGTCCGTAGCGACGTAGTGACTGGATGGCGTCCCGTGAGCGGCCGTGAGGCTCTGGGACGTTACGGGGGCCGTAAGCGGGGCCGTGAGCGGGGCCGTTACGAGGGGAGTAGAGGGGCGCGGTGCTGCCGTCTGGACCGGACGGAGCGGTCACCCAGTTCGCAGCGCTGGACTCAGGGGGCCGGAGACGGAGGAGGGTTCAAAAACAAGGTCGACTTTGTGAAAACCGTCCCGTGTTCAAGGTCATCACACGCGGGAACGTTTCAAAGAAGGGCGTGTCTTGTACATTATGAAAGGTCAAATCAAAAAGGAAAATAAGTCTTCAAGCGTAAATAAATAAATAACTGTAATTGTCAAGTCTTTCTGTAACACTTTATAATAACAACTCTTATTCCTGCCTCATTAAAGCATGAGCAAAGACTTAATTCCGAGTGAACAAATCGTTTTTAAGCATGATTCAGGCTTAGTAACTACGTAACTAATACTCCAACCAAAACTCCCAAACCTTCACCTTAATTAAGTAGTAACTAAGCCTGAATCATGCTTAATAAACGATTGTTCATGCTTTGTTTAGGTAAATTAATTCGTAGTTATTATAAAGTGTTCCCAGTCTATCCTTTTACTTTAATTAGCTCTTCTTTCACTTGCATTTACTTCTAAAAAAGCAACATGAAGGAGTTTATTCAATTGTTCACATTGACTCACTGAACTGATTAAATGTCCTAAAGTCCCTGTATATTTGTATGAACTTTTACCATTCAATGTATTTGAAATGGTGGCACGACATTGCGTATGAGGGAGGTGGTCCGGCTGGTGTCCTGGTGCAGCGGTAACGACCTGGAGTTCAACGCCCAGAAGACAGTGGAGATGATCGTGGACTTCAGGGAAGTCACAGCTTTCTGATGCTGACATTTAAAAGACCGCACGCTTTTCTGTCATTTCAGGTCATTGTACATGTAATAAACAATATTTGACTCAGTGCAATATTGAGTCTCGTCGGAGAAACATTTTGAAAATGACTAAAAGTGTTTTCTTTTTAAAAAAAAAAAAAAATACGGCGCACGAGTAAACCCAGCTACAAGACATTCATCATTCTATCGATCGGCGCGCACGATCTCGTCTCTCCTCCGTCTGAAGATAAAAAGGCAGACGGATGATGCTGAAGGAGGCTGCAGATGTGAGGAGTCGTCTGGGCAACGGTTGAAAGGCAGTGTCCTGTGGCCTGCGAGAGGATTTACATTTTTGACAGTGCGTTTGAAGCCGCGCTGACAGCAGATCCATCATGTCGACGAGTGGTAAATATTCACGCGGAGACGGAGAGAAACACGGCCGGTCCTGAGAGCGCACGAGAGTGCAGCGACACCTGGAAACGGGCTCATACTTCAGGGCATTTTCAAGCAGTAAAATAAGTTCATGTTCAAGGTTCAAGGTTGGTTTATGCTGAAGGGACTTAAGCGATTATTTTTTTCCTCATCTTTAAAATAATGTTCTCTCTTTTTCTTGTGTTTTAAAAGGAAAAAAATAATCAATATATATATATAATTATATATATATATATATATATATTTTTTTTTTTTTAATTAAACAATTAAAACATTTAAAAATAAATGAAATAATAAATACATAAATAAAAATAAAATAATTCATTTGATTTATATGGCAATTTGACACACACTTAAAAGTGGCTGTACCTGGTTTTTGTCCATGTAATTGAGCAAAATCAGAATCAGAATCAGAATCAGAATCAGAAGGGGTTATTGCCATTGTCAATGAACAAACTTCACAGACATAGGAACTTGTCTCGGCCTTAAGGTGCAACATAGAACACTGAGCATAATAAAACAACATATATTCAATCAAAAAGGGCATGCATTTAAGGGACAATTTAAAATTACTATAGTATAAAATAAAATAGGCATTGCTATGTACACAAGTTTACAGTTAAGTTTAAAGTTGTAGTGCAAAAGTGTCTTGTCTCATAGATATTAAATATATATATATATATATATATTTTATATATATATATATATTATATATATATTGTAAAATGAGACAGTCTAATCTAATTCTAAAGGGTTTTTAGACTCGAGAAACGGGAAAGAAGCTTGCAGGTTTTCTCACGACGGCCAAACTCTCTGAAAGTCGTGAAATGTCTAAACTCATCGCGGTGAATGGAAAATGGAAAGTGTAAAGATAAGATCACTGCAAAGTTGGTCCTCCACCATGCATTTATCTATCTTGCTTTTAGTCTCTTCAGTTACTTTCTTACTGTGAGCGGGGTCGTCTCTCCGTAGATGTGACCTGTAACTTGGCCTGATGGCCTCAGCTGCCTCTCTCCATGGAGATAAGTATGTTTAAGGCCATACTGTGGAACATTTCAAAGGAGTACAGCTCGATGTGTCAAGGTAGCTGACCCTCCACCACAACATTTTAAATATATATATTAAACATGGCAAAGCTGCTCAAATGAAAAGCAAATGTTCTTCATTCAGTTATTTCTTTTTCTTTTAAATGTAGTTTGTACTTGTATTACTTCCAGACAGTTACTCTTTTACTCTTACTTTCCCAAACGCTTTTACTTACCCCTAAACTCATAGGGGTCTGTAATCTTCAATTCAAAGATATCAGTTGGAAACACATAAATGTGACGTTTCCGTAGACAAATAGGGCATTTTATATGGGAAAAATCGCCCAATTTGGAACATTTAAATCTGCAAAATGGACAGAGCCAGGTTTAAATTTCTTTCACGTTGATTTAGATGTTCACGTTGGCACATCTAAATCATTTTCAGGGGGGATTTTGGATTTCTTATTTATTTTTTTGACTAAACACATTGAAAATTGGCCTATAATTTCCACTTTTGCCTCGCGCTTTCACACTTTAAACTTTAAATGCATCAGGCCTGGAAGGATTTTTCAACAACGACTTCTGTACTTTCCGTCAAAATCTCGTTAAGTTCAAGATTGTACAGTTTGGTGTGTGAAGGTGCTATTTCGTGGATGTAGTGGATTCAAATAGATAATTAAAAAGATGTTGGAGCAGCTTTGACACTTTTGTAGTTTCCGCGTGAAAGTCTGTACGTTGAGCGTGTTTTCCCTGTCGTGTCTCGCCTTTTCAAGTCCTTTCTAAGACAACTACTTTGTGCTTTTGCATTTGCATTAACAGCAGCATTAATACACAGTACAGTAGTATCGTTCTTGCAGTAGCAGTACAGTACTTTGCCCGCCTCTGTGAGCAGCCGATGAGCAGTTTGTGTCTGAAGTTAATCAAACGTGAACATCCATCAGTCTGCTCTGCGGGATTCTGACAGTGATACATGGAGTTTACCGGGGCAACACATGAGAGAGGGAGGAAGAGGGGAGGAACCGGGACGGGGTGAGAGTGAGGGAGGGAGAGAAGAATATCATAGTAAATGTACTTTTTGAAAATCATCGAATAATGTTGCGGTTAATGCCCGCTTTACTTCATCCTTCGATGTCGCTGGGGGAACCTTTACTGGAGGATTTATTTTTTACCAATGGTGCGTGTTTGGAATTGATGTGGGGCATGAAAAAAAAAAAAAAAGCCAACAACACGGGAGAAAGGGAGGGGGTTTGTGGGTTCAACCCGGGACTTTCTCGCCGTGAGTGTGAGCCCCAAACGCACCCCGGAGCGTGCGCTGCGTTCCAGTCTCCCGTGTTTGAACCTTGATTCTTTGTCCAAAACGCCTTCTTTTCAGCCCAAACTGTGACAAGATGCAATTTTAAAGCCCATAGAGCTACTGGCCCGCGTGTTTTAAAATTCCGTTGAGAAACAGCAGTAGACCAGGCAACGGGCCTGAAATGTACTGTTTGGAGTTCATCTTTGTCATTAGATGAAGCTGTAAATATCAAAGCATCTTCAAAACGAATCCGATTAAGCATTAGTGACCTTTTACGGGAGTGTGTTTAAAGCCCTAAATCTGTTTGTGAGAAATACACTTTATTGTAAAATCCTGTACATTTTGCATTTACTGATATCGAGCATGAAAAACCCTGATGAAATGGCCAAAACGTGACTAATGTGAAGTTTTTGTACATGACAGGAGAGTAATACACGCACGTCAATCCAATAAACGCCCGGAAATCATTGGTTCAGCTAATCATCGCTCTTCAAACTTCTCTGTCTCTCTTGCTTAATTAACGATGATTAATACAACCGCCAATTCACAAACTCAATTGAGAATTTCAATTGCTGTACTCCAAATAAAAACCCAAATCAGCGCAGAAGTTGCATTTGTAGCTTAACTAACGAGCGCCTTGACTCACTACGGTAAATCCACTTCTCTATCGATCTGGAGCTTTGTTCAATCTGGTAAAAATGCTTCTGTTTTTTTCTTCTGCCCTGGAGAACTGCTCAAAAATAGCACACAATCTCTGAAAACACAGTTGAAACGTGAGAACAGTTTCACCGCAAAGACCCCCACCGCCATCGCCATCACTACTGTGCTATAGAGTTCTTATCTGCGACACGTGTGACTCTCCATGTCGCGTTGAGCACATCTTAAACTGTAAAACTGACCTGAAGACCCGAAGGTGTTGAACAATGGGAGAGAGAGCAGGAGGAGGAGGAGCGGACAGACTGAGACCCCCCCGGACACAGGCGCGGGTCCATCCATCACAGGCGTCGTAACAGGTGTGCAAGTCACGGAGAGCGCGGGCGTCACGGCGACCCGGGGCCGCGGCGAGGCTCGGCCCTGACACGGATCACCTGCGCGTGACAAACGGGGGCGCTGTGCGGGAGGGAGAGAGAGAGAGAGAGAGACAGAGGCGCGAGGGTCCGGCCGGAGGAGGGCTTTTCTCAAGAACATATTGCACTTTTGTTACGCCCCAAAAACGTCACCTTCTTTAGCTGCTCGGGTCCTGACTAGAACCAGGAAGTACGATCACCATCCTGTGCTCAGGTCTCTGCACTGGCTCCCTGTGGCCTCAGAGAATAGACTTCAAAGCAGCTCTGCTCGTATACAAGTCTCTCCATGGCTCTAGCACCAAGTACATCTCGACATGTTAGTGCCATATGAACCATCTCGGACTCTGAGAACCCAGACGGCCTCCTGCTGGTGCCCAGAGTCAGACTAAACATGGGGAATGTGCGTTTTCAGTTTTATGCAGCTAAAATTCTGGAACAGTCTTCCTGAGGAGTGTGAACAGGCGCGCTACTCTGGCAATGTTCAAATCTAAACTAAAAAAACTGTTTTGTTTGGCTGTGCATAGACTGAAATGCTTTTCTTTGCACTCTTCTTTTATGTCTTGAACTAAGATTGTGATTTCTGCCATGTCTTTTGATTTTAATGCATTTTTTCCTGTTGTGTGAAGCACTTTGAATTGCCTTGTGTACCGAATGTGCTCTACAAATAAACTGCCTTGCTTGCCTCTTGCCTTGCCTTGCCTTTAGTTATTAAACGTTTTTGCAGGTGTGCAGAGCCTTCTATTGATGAATTGCTACCACTTTGTAATAACTACACCTTAATTAGCCTTAATAAAGCATGAACAAAGACCTAATTCATAGTTTTATTTATGATTGATTCAGGCTTAAAGTGCGTATGACAAGTTTGTATGGTTTTCTAATTTGACTTTGTGTGGTGTGTTTTTACCTGTTTTTATTTCTAAATTACAGTTTTCACCAATCAAGTCACTATTTGTGGAGTAATGTTGAAATAGAAGATGACAGGAAGTACATCACATGGGACGCTCGTTCCAGTCAAAGTTCATGCAGAATTTACACCAAAAACCGACTTTTTTGACCCTCTAAAACATGAATTCAACAAAATAAAGTCGCTCTCATATATTTATTTGTCACATTTAAAACTAAAATTGACATTAGATGAGTTTTGGCCCAGTGTTTGCAGGGGAATGTCCTAGTGTGATGTCATCAATTACAAACAGGAAGTCAAATTATAAACCTAAAGAATTTGCTATTCTGGGATTTAAAAAAATAAATAATGTAAAATATATTTATCTTCATTGCATTTTCGTTCAATGAGTTGTCCGATCTGTAGGGGGCACTATAAGCAGTTTGGGTGTTAATCATAGTTACAAAGCCTGAATCATTCTTGATAAATGTGTTTATTATTAATTAAGTCTCTGTTTATGTTTTATTTAAGCTAATTAAGATGCAGTGATTATAGTGTTAGTGATTAATTAAACTGGCTTTGTCTTGTGACTGGAATAAAACCATTTATTTCACTTATTTACAAAAATCGAACCAACCAATCCAAATAATTGGTATCACTTTATGGTGCAGGGTCCGGCTTCCTACCCGTCTCCATGGAGATTTCGTTGCACTCTCTTCACACAATCCCCGCGTCAAAATATGGACTAAATTGGGGCTAAACCTGAAACTAAACCAGGACTAGACCAGGAGTAGAACGAGACCAAACCAAATCTACATTAGGACTTCAAACTGGACCAGAACCAGGACCGAACCAAGAGTGTGGCCGCACCCTATGTTCCTCCAGACTCCAAGTTACAGGTCAGATCTTTGGCGAGGCGAGCCCACTCACAGTAGAATGAATGTGTTGCAATGTATTTTTAACTATTCAAACACCAGAAAATGAAAACAGTTACGGTAGCTAATGCCCTACGGTGGAACATTCCAGGCAACGCGGTAACTTACCCAAGTCCCTGTGTAGCGGTTGTAGCAGTGCTAGTTGTCGAAGTAGCAGCTTCTCTCTGGTCTCGATACACTGCCACTGTCGGATCACACGAGGACCTGTCGTAAAGTCCATTTTGTGTCTCTCTTTGACCTAAACCGGACTTTTGTATCTGGGCACTCCTTTTAATCGGCTCAAATCAATTACTTTAAAATGATAAACCTTAAATTTAGGGTTTTTTTGTTGTTTTTTTACATGCAATTTTGTATTTTGCATAGAATATTGTATTTTTTCCAATGAAACATATACTTTTGCTGAGGATCATACAGACAATCATCTAAAAATGTGTCAGTGTATAAAGTCTTTTTTGGTGAGAATTTGGCTTTGTAGAAAAGCCTAAAGCTGGTTTCCCTGACACTTTACACAATTGGCCTGTTTATTAAAACACGAGTGACATTAGACGAAACACACTGAATCTGCAGCTCTAATCCTCGTCTTCATTTTGTCTTGGTCAGATTGATTCATAAAAATAATCGGATCACTAAAAGTAAAAACTATTTCATTACTGATTACTCTTAAGTTTGAAAAAAAAAAGAAAAAAGAACCGCACAGCTTGGGAACTAACTTATAAAACACATAAGACAGTCCCTCGAAGAACTGTTCCTCCTCCTGATGGTTCCAGCGCGTCCGTCCGAGTCAGTCAGTCTCCTTCACTGTGGAACTCCTCGAGGTTTCTACTTTCTCCAAAAAGGGTTTCGTAGTTTTTCCTGCAGAAAGAGGTTCTAAGAACAGGGGATGCGGCTTTGCTCATTTCCTATGAAAATTTTTTGATCTGTTTTTCACTTTGAGGAAACTGCAGTTGTGATATCGGGCGTTACAAAAAAAAAAGAAAGTTAATATTCCAGCCGTGACTCAGGGTAATAATGATGTTTTAAGTGCACTGGCCGTGTCTAGCCATAAAAACCAAAAATAAAAGCCTCCAAGTGAAAACGTCCTAAGCCCGACTCAAGGTCTGGTCTGGGTCCAGAGCTCCTCATGGTCCCAGTGAGGGACGAGTTTAATGCACTGAATGATTTACCCAAAAAGAACATCAAAGTGTGACTGTGTTTGAAATCAGATTAGGCTGATTTCTTTTCAGTCCAGTTTGGTTCAAAGGACACGTATTATGCTCAAATCTAAACTTTTTGGAGCTTTTAAGTGTCATAACATTTGTTCCTCATCAAAAACATACCTGGAGTGGCATTCAGCTTCATTCACGCTAGTTTGATGGCTCCTGGTTAGAAAGTCCTCTCCCCTCAGAGCGTGAAAAACACTCCCTGTGACGATCCTCCGAGAACCTCCAGCGCCAGACTCATTCTGAGTTTATTTTAAACATGTGTCATTCCCTCTGCATCCAGTAGATGGTGCCAAAACTTGGTTAGGCCCGGGGGGAATGGCAGAGGTTTCTTTTTTTCATAAACTTTTTTGTTTTTTTTCTTAAACATGTCAAACGAAAGGTACTCCAGCTCATGCTTAAAGGCCAATAACAATACAAATAATGGATAATATTTGTCCTTTAAAGCAAAAAAGCGCAACTTCATCATCGGCATGATTCCATGGAAATAGAAGGTTGAACCATTATTAATATGAATATGATTCAAGGGAATATTATAGCAAAAGGAACAACAATTCCATGGAAACAATCAGGTGTAAGTCAAATAAGTGTGAGATGCAAGCCTGTTCACTGTAAGGATGCACATTTTTCAGTGCAATAAAAGCATTAAAAATATTTTTTTTAAAACATGCTTAATTTTGCATATTATTTGCAATTTTTGTTTTGTTTTCATTCTTTAAATTAAAATAAAAATCTAGTTTAAAGTTAAGCAGGGATTACATTCAAATGGTCCAACACTGCTCACGATTAGCCTACTTGAAACTAAGCTTAAGTTTAAAGTTTAGCTTTTCTCTTTTAGCTAACTTCGCCATGGATTTAAACAGTGTTGCCAATTTTAGTGTCATGGCCTGCGCGTCCCTCTAATGACTCAGTTTGGGCTGGAATAGATCACCTGTCAATGCCAGGTTTTCCCCCACGTCAGACTTAATGTAGCACAAAAAGAGGTGCGTCGCTCTGAACCTGTTAATCACGCCATCCATCAACGCTCTCCAGCGTCGCATTATCAAATGAAGAGCCGCGCAGCCGCGTCGCTGTGCCAAAAATATCCTTTTAATGCAGACAGCAGCAGCATGCATTTACAAACGCATAGAAACAAGACAGTTTCATGACACATATGTACAAAATAATACAAGTCGACGTCATGCCATGTGGAGTTAATGGTATCGTGGTATCGTGGCCACGGCATTCAAACTAATCTGCATTTGAATGACTTACTATTGTGGATTGAAGTCGTTGGAACTACACTGCATGGGAGCACGTACTGAGAAACTGTATGTAAAAGGGTACATTTTGACACTGGTCGGTTAATGTGCTGGTGATGGTTAAGTTTTTTCTGACCCGCCCGTAAAATCCAACCTGGAAAAACCTGAAAACATTGTCTTGCATTTCAGGACCTTAAAGTGTGCACATAAAACGAACACAGTGAACGCGCCGTTTTCTATGGCGTAATGTGGTAAAAAAAAGCGCTTTGTTTTACTGTTTAGGCAAAGGTTTGAGAAGAATTTGAGACTAAAACTTTGTGCCTACTTTTTGTACTGACGACACTACAAGGAATTCAAAATGGTTAAGATAGCACCGCGCACATTCATCGAGCTAATATCAGGCTACGTGCGGAAGCCTTTTATACAGTAGTTGCACCAGTTAGCTGAGGCTAGCGCTACACGCCGGCAGTGTGTTGGCCCCTGTGAAAGTGCGTGAAACGAAAGGGAAACGGTTGTGATCCTGACGGGGATCGATCGACGCGCTTTTGACGTCACTCGCAGCTCGTCTTCGGCCGCACGACGGTTCTAACTTGTATCGTTGTCGCGCCGTCCCCCCCGCGAGAGCTACCAACCAATGACCACACAGCCTTTTGCCTTTCGCCGTTGTGACTAAAAGTGCATCTGTAAAGGATGAAGCTAGGAATAGACCAACCCGCTGCACTTGTTATTGACTTTTAACAGATTTGGATATTTCAGATCAAATTGGAAGCATTAAACCAAGACTAATTGATTGATAAAGTCATTGATAAAGTGAAAATCCAACCAGGGCAAACTCAAATGTTCTGTTGAGATATAGAACATGATTTGACATTTTTGTAGGCGTGTGGGTTTCCAAGTATATTTATGTAACTGTGTGTGTTCACTGCTTTTAATCGTTTACTGGTGAATAATGTTTTCATGCGATTCCACATTAATAACGCCGTTTCAGTTGTTTGTTGTCTGGATGAAAAATGCAGGAAAAAACATATTCACGGGTTTCAGTCACATGGCTTTCCCCCCCCACCCCTTTTTTATCGACGCCATTTTGATTACAATGCCAACAGTTCAACAACTTTTTCGGTTGTGTTGAAAAAATGTTTGGACTCACTTTGAAAATGGACAAATTTGACAGACTATTTATGTTGGACAAATTGTGCCGTGATTTATTTTCTTTTTATATATTTAGTTTTTAATTGTCGAGAGATGCTAATTTACTTATTTTAATAATACAAAAATCATGAATAAATAAATGTCATTATTATTATTATTATTATTATTATTATTATTATTATTATTATTATTATTATTATTATTATTATTATTATATATTTTATTATTTAAAAAATCAATGAAAAAAAAGGAAGAAAATGGTAAGAAAAAGAAAACAATGGATAGTTTATAGTGAATAGTAATAGTAATAGTATTAGATTGCTTTTTCGCTCAGATTTCACTTTTTTCAGTTTTTTTTGTTCATGGTTTTATTTGTTGATGTCTTTTCAAGTGTCAATAAATAATAATACTAATAAGAATAATTATGACAACAGCTTTTTGTTTTGTAAAGTGACGCTGGATGAAAAATCTTGGTGTAATTTGTTTTTACTTTGTCACAACACGACAAAGTGCCTTCTTGTGCTGTTGAAGTTGTGAAACAAATAGCTGTTAAATGCTGTCATTCAATGTGATGAATCGTTGCAATTAGGCCCCACTTTCGAACGCAGTCCTGGGGGTTTCCTGACAGATGCACCCGCACATTTAAACATCAATATCTAAAGTGAAAAAAAAACCATTGACACTTGGATTCAACCCTCGAGAAGACAAGACAAGTCCAAGTAATCAATCGATATAGATTAAGTGGTGGACATCCAGTTACTGATCAGTTAAGTTAGATGTTTAAAGGGCCTGCACTGACTTTCAGTTCTTCTAGTTCAGTTCCATGCAGAATGTGGTAAGAGCAGCTAAAAGAAAGAGCTGGGGATGAACACTTTGATCAAATCAGAGGATGTCGGAGGAGAACTACCTCTGAAACATGCTCCTCACTCATGGTTCAAAACCAGGTACAGGCTCTTTAAGTTAAGTTATGTCACTTTATCTGGTGGTCCACCATCTGCTTGTCTCCATGGAGACGATATGGCTTTGCCTGGAATGTTTCACAGTAAGGTATTAAAGGACACATATTACTTTTTTGAGCTATTAGCCATTAGCCATAACATTGCTCCCTCATTAAAAACACATCTGAAGTTGTCTTTAGCTTCATCCATTGGTTCTGTTTATGAGCTCCTGCGGCTTTGAGGCTCAGAAAACGCTCTGTTTCAATGTTCCCAGAATTGTGACGTCAAATGTAGAAATCTCCTGTGCTGTTTTTAAGTCCATTAATCGTTGCCAAGCTTGTTCTGACAATTACTGCCGTCAAAGCGCATTCATGACGTGCTTATATGTTTTTCCCCCATGATAATTCCCTCTGCTGCCTGTAGATGGAGTGCCAACACCAAATCCTGGTGTGGGAACGTCTAACTGGTAGAGCGTAATGTGTTGCGATGTGATTTTTTTGGGCCAAAGGCTTTATTTGACAGGACAGTCGCATGAACAGTGCAAATGCTCTTAACCCCATTATGTTAAGTTAAAGAAACATGCGATGCCAAAGTAATGGTAGTCAAGAGCAACACCACAGATTATACACAGATGTGACCAGTAAACTAATCTAACTAATGAAGATAAACAAGCCAACCCGATCACAGTTTAATTATTTCTTGTTTTACCAATAAAGCTAAAATAGATGCACGATTGACGAGTTTATTGTCATATTGTGGAACGTTCCAGGCAAATGCAACATCTTGAAGTTATACGTTTCGAGGTATTTGGGTAAAAGTCTGGTGGTTTCTTCTCCTGTTGCGATGTTGCTATGACGCTGGATGTGCATAGATGTGGAAGCCTGAAGCTGTTTTCATGAAAGCCGATCTGATAAAAGGCCTAAACTACAACGCACAGAGACAAGCACTGCCACTGTAACACCGCCACCACTGCGTTTGACCAATACCCAACGACACGCATGCACCACAGAGAGAAGACACGTACACGCCAACGTTTAGTGAGGTTTCGCTTCAGTATTGCTGTCGACCTGTGCGTACGCCAACTGAAACCCGGTCGCATTCGTACACGGCTACTGGGCGCGGCCACTTGTGCGAGGCTATTAAAGGAGCGTGGTTGTTGTTCACAGTGGCTAAAGGAGAGCGACAAACGGACTGGAGAGTGTTGTAGTCAAGACCAGGATCAGGCAGAACATGTTCAGAACGTACAAAAGGAAGGGCTTGCTCGATAGCTTTTGAAGCATTAGACTTAAGTAATTGCAGACAGTTTCTTTACATCACATTAAACTACAAAATATGTTTGTTCCAAGTTACTAAATGGGTCCCTGTAACTGAACTATGACTGTGCTTGACTTGGCGATGCAAATATGTAGCTGCTACCTCATGATTATCAAAGCACTCTGAGAATTAGACATTTAATTTTCTGTGAAGACAAATGATTTCAAAGGGGATATGTATTTTTTAAATATTTTTTTTACTACACACCAACCTATAGCGGTGGGTTACGTCTGTTTGTAGTCATTATACTCTGATTCTACTGTAAATATGTACATAGATGTCCATTTGTCTGGTTCACCTGATGGAGATATAAACTCACTGTAAATTTGCCATTCTCTATCGCAGTAGATCCATGTTGTTGTTTTTTGGGTGTATGTTATTCATTCTAAAGTTTATTTGCAAATAAAATAAAAGTTGATCAGCACTGTGCATCTTTTTTAGAAAAACTGCACTTGTTTTCTTCATTTGCCCTGAGAATTCGATTTTAAAGCCGTATTTTCTCATGTAGTGGCTTTGTTTCATTTTGTAATATTGTGAAAGTAGTGGCATATGGAAGAATAAATATTGATTGATTGATTGATTGATTGACTGATTAAATACATTTGAAGATGCTTGTATCTGATCTCTTTTGTAAACCAGACATAAAGACAGCTCTATTTGATAATTTAAAGGGAACATTCTATATAAAATTAACTTTTGTGAGCCGAACCCTTATCATTCGCTCACTTGAAGTACTTACTGTTATACTTACTGTTTTCATCTACCCCCTATCTCCACCCACAACTCTGCTCATACTACAAATATTAGAACTATTCAGACTCTACATATTAGGCTCAAAAAAAAAAAAAAGGTTGTTCTACATGAAGAGACCATCAGCTCTGCTGTTTCGAACAGTAAGTAAACTAACCTATTTCTATTAATTAACAGTTTTAGATCAATATTACAGTTTGCTATGAACAAAATGTAAAATATGTTGTGGTTTAATGCAAAAAAAAAACCAAAAATAGCATGATAGTTCAGCTTTTGTATCTTAAACTAAGGCAAGACATAAAGTGAGTCTAATGAGGAGGTTTCAAAGGTCACTCCCGGGTCTTGAGTACAACACTGCTCCACCAGACAGTATATAGAAATATGTTTTGACAGTGTTTGTGTTGTGGACCCTTGCTGACTCCTCATAAATATATTGTCCTTCTTTGTCCCGGCGGAGGAGCCAAGACCTTCACATCTCCGAGTCTCTGTGACCGTCTGCGTTCATCATCAAAGCATCGGCCAGATCCTCCCAAACCCGACACTCGACTCCACTGGACGAACGACAAAGAAGTGGAACGCTGTAGAAAAACAACTGCTTTCTCTGCGTCCCCGGAGCGGATGAAAGCGTAGACGCACTGTAGATTTGAAGAAACCAGCTCTATAGTCCGAGTCTAACGCATGTCAAGGGTGTAGGAGTCCTGTCTCTTTATGGATTTCACATGAATGCAACGAGGCGGGCAGGTGTGAGCCGGTCCAGTCCAGTTTCTTCTGGAGCAGGTGCACAAAACAAACACCCGGCGATAGTGTTATTTACAACGTACCCAAAGGGCAGAGTTCAGAGCATCCTTTCGTCTCCGTTTTATATCATGATGCAGATGCATGCGCTTGCACTTCAGTTTTTAAATGTTCTTTATGTCTGTCATGCTCTTTACAAAGCGGACCGTCTTCAAAACGTTACGAGACCAAAAAGCTCTTTCTACGGATAACAACAATGAGTGGGCTGTTTCTGATCCCTGAAGTAAACTCTCATACATTTTTTCAAAAGACTTCTAAATACGTCTAAATATAACAATTATTAAGAGGCCAGACGTTAGCTGACCGGCAATGTTATAACTAATGACCATCATGTGATTACAATCAATTATAAAAAGGAACTTTGAGGATTTTTATGTTTCCAATAAATATTTAAAATAGTTTTATATTTCAAACTCTCAAAGAACATATATTAGGCAACATGTTTTTTGAGCTTTTAACCATGTTAAAAGATTGTTCCCTCATCAAAACCACACTTGAAGTTCTATTTAGCTTCATTCACGCTTGTCTACGAGACCCTCTCCCTCTGAGCCTCAGGAAACTGTAAGATCTGTAGCGGTAGAGATCCAGAGGTCTCCAGCGCTGTATTTAAGCCCAGGACTAGGCACTAGACTCGTTCTGAACCTTTCTGCCGTCAAATCACGTTCATTACAACTGCGTGCCAGCATTAGCATGTTGAGGCAAGCTAGCTTTTATTTCCTCTTTGCAATTTCCTCTGCTGCCAGTAGATGGCATGCTAACATTATATCCCGATGAGGGAACGCCTCAGATAAAATGTGTGCACGTAGTGTGTCTTAGGTGCTAAAACATGAAATGCCAAAGATGTGCGCTAACGCTAACCAGCTATGTTGCAATCAATGGCCATCAAACGATTACAATCAACAACTATGAAAGAAAATGAAACTTTGAAAGTATATTCAAAATTTAAGGATTCGAAAATAAAGTCATCATTGCCTATGTCCCAATTGCTGATTATCCCTGTCCAAGCTTTCAAACTCTTTGCATTTGATTTTCCCGAAACGTTTATGGGACAAATTAATACATTTCACATCGGAAACCAGAAAATACAACCCACTATAAACGAGATGAGCACAAAGGATGACGACGGAGTAGAACTACGAGAAGGGGGGGCCGGCCGTTACATGGGACACACTTTGTTTTCCGCGATCGGCAGCTGCGCGAACGAGCCGCACTCGGTCGGAGAGTCGTCGGATTTTTGGGAGCCGATCGGGATTCGGGCGGCGATGGCGGACATTTCGCCCGTCTGGCTCTCCGCGGTGATGCCCGGCCGCTCCGATGTCTGGTTGAAGTTGTCAGAGATGGCTCCGGTGAAGAGCTGGATCAGGCACTTCCTGAACTGGAGACAGAAGAGAAAGGTAGAAAAGATGGAGAGAAGAACCAAAGCAGAGATAACTAAGAAGTGGAACTCTCGGCTATTGTAGTCCTACTGTAGACTTTGGGTCCATTTTAGCCCTGATGTGGACTAAGGTTGATCCTGCTCTAGTTATTGTTTAGTCCAGGTTTAGTTTAGGGTTTAGTCCTGGTTTAGGCCCAATGTTGATGTGATGAATGAGTGTGAAAGTGTGAAGGTACCTTTTGGTTTGGTCCTGCTTTGGTCCTGCTTTGGTTTGGTTTATTTTGGTCATGGGTTAGTCCAGGTTTAGTCATAATGTTTACAGCGAGACTTATTCAGCAGTGTAGAGTATTACTCGGGCTGAATGATTTGGGATTGCAAGTGTTTTTCTCCAAAACATTGCACAACACATCCAGGAGCATGAACGTTTGAGAGAAGACTGAAATATGGAGAACGGCTAAACACAAAAAACACAAAGATCAGAATATGTATTGCCCAGACAAACCACAGCACAAACCACTTTTGTAGTAACTGAGGTGCTGGTAAAAAAAATAAAAATAAAAGGCAGTTTATTGCACAAGCATCAACAGATTGCAGTTTTTCAAATTATGACCTCCATAAGGCTTTGAAGAAATGTCTGTGCAGCGTAATTACATTCATAATTGGCCATAAAGAAACAAGGAACAAAAGCTTCTTATCAACTGCTCAATATAAATAGTTTTTCATTATTCACAAATCAATATGTTAGGTATTTATTCGTCCATTTACAAGGTGCTGTCGAGAATAAAATCACCTCTAATCACGCCAATTGGCCGTCAATTGTTTGCAGTGCCTATTTTACCTTTCATTTGGACCAACTCTGCTTCTCACACCTGGGCCAGAAATGGGTCAGGACGCTGCACCTGAGTTTAGTTTTGTGTCTAAACCAGTTAAATTAAACTAAATTGTACCCAACGGGATAATGGAGGTAATGATGCGCGTGATGTGCTCAGGCGATTTCTTTGTTTGGCCCATCTACGGCCAAAGTAGTTCATGTATAAGTACTTCAATGCATTTTCCGACTCATGTGCATTCAGAGTGACCCAGTTTCAAATCTGACACTGAAATTGGTGACAATAGATGACACAATTTCATAAAACACATAACTCCATAGCCATTAATCCGGAATGATCCAAAAGCCCTTGGACTGCCTCGGCCATGATGTTCAAAAGTTCATTCGATTGTTAAGCATTGGTTAATGTTTGAGATGTTTCGCTTAAGCCTAAATAAGTTGTCATCTTGCGTTAGTTCCAAACTAACCTAAAATGTTCACACTTTCAAACACTGATGCATTAAATTAAATTACATTCATCATTTGTATTATGTTTTGTCCTCCTGGCCCACTTGTTGAGAAATATGCTGCTTTCTATGTAGATACTGAAGACCTCAAATATGGTTCTGCTTTTAATTCTACAAAGTCAATGTGTGACTGGTTCCAACCCTGACTGAAAAAATGTAGCAGCCAAAAAATAAAAAAATATATATCTACTTGACCACGACTATTTTAAGCCGAAGGTGTATTTATATATTCTAGATGGGAGAAGCAGGAAACACCACATCCAACCCCTTAATGGTATAGTCCAAAAATGGAGGTGTGAATGGGCCTGTTTTTCCTGGAAAGTTATTTTAGCTTCTTTCAACTTCAGTAAAAACAACAACAACAACAACACAATCATTGTTTTCCACATTAAACCCTCTAATTGACCTCTTTTTCACTCCGTAGCGCCCTCAAACCCTGGGGATAGTTTCTGCACGGCTCCTGACCCTTTGCGATCCCTTTGCAAACCGCTAACCCGCGCCACGCTAATGCTTTTAAAGTGCGCCAATACCCGCTAACGTCATAACAAATCCGCTAACAGTACATAACTACGTCCGAAAAGGCTGTCGCAGTACTTGTGTAACACCTAGTTTAAGATCTGCCTGGAAAAACAAAGCCGTGAAGAGGCTCCCGCAGAGAAATAGGTTATAAAATGTCACGTTAATGGCACTGAGAGCTGCATTAGCCTCAGACGTCCGGCCAAGCGGCGTGCCGCTAAAACCAGAGCGCGACTGGATCGTACCGTTTCAAAGGACGAGGACACGGATGTTAAACTACAGAGATGTTGTAGTGCAATCTGTTAAGGCTGGATTAATTAGAAGAGAAAAGGCCAGGGTCTAAAAATACACTAAAATAGCACTTTCGCTTAAAAAAACTTGAAGGGACTGGTTTCATTCTTCCAATTGCTTAAAGCTTTGAAAAGCTGGCGGCACTAGGGGGAATTTTAAAACCTTCTGCGATTTTAAAACGTGACACAAAGTGGGCAGATGACAGACGTGGCATTTTGCAACAATTATTTGTCCCGCGCTTGCATGAAGGACAGAGACGCCACACATTTGTGCTTTGAGGAAAAGAGTAGAAAGGTGTCACATGGTCAAAAGGGCCGCAATGAAAACAAATACACCAGGATACAAGGTGCACTCTTATTTACTGCAAAAATTCTACGACAAGAAGAAACATGTGTGGATTAAATAAATTAATTCCAACATATACAGGATTTATATATCTTTTTTTGAGTTCTTGAAGAGGCCACTCGACCAATAGAATCACACTGACCACAAAGACGTCCCAAAAAATAATCACGTTATTGAGAAGTGCCACTCGGGCCGCGCTTCTCTGAACTCGTGGAGAGATCTGGGTAAATCTAGTCAACAGCAGCACGTTGCGACTTTGGTGGCGACGGTGGAGTTTTAAAGGTAACGTTTCAGGAGGAGGATCTGCCACCTGAAACGTTACCTTTAAAATGGAGACGTAAACTATGGCACTACATTTAAATGAAAGATCACCCTTAAATTCAAAGATGCCGTGTGAGAGTCTAGCGCTAGTACTAATATTACCATTGCGAGATAGGGTCAGTGTCGCTCTTTGAAAGCCCTTGGACACTGAAGCCGCATTCTCCGTTTCATTTGAATAGAAATCGGTCCGAAATTGTGCTTTGACAGGTGCAAACGGCAGAGTATTGATTATTCTGCACCTTCCTTTTCAAAACCCTGAGATCCCCACAAGTAAAATAACCATGAGCCCTATAATTCATTTGGAGTAATGTGATTTTACACACATTACACAACACAAATGCAGATTACGCAGAGCAGGCACGCACACACAGACGTACCTGGAAGGCTCTAAAACGGCATAAGGCTGTAGATGTTAGCGTAGTCGCTCTATTTGCCTTGACCCAGTTGCCAACATAGATTTAGTATGTTGCACAAAGAAAGCATTAGCGTGATATTAGACCATGTACTGCTTGTATTTATGAGCAGAAAACGCAAGTGCTGCTTTACCGCTCAGGCTTTTATCATTTTAAATCAGGTCAAGATTGTATAGGATTCAAATAAAGTACAAAGCTAGTTTTGTAATTCAAAGACAGGTTTAGACAGGTTTTTTTTATCCTCATTCAGGAAAGTTATCATTTAGAACTGGTTTGGTCATGGCTTTGTTGAAACTGTGTTGAGGAGTCCTCTTTTAGGCCTTCCATAGGCCGGTTATGGACCTGGTTTTGGTCTGCTGGTGGTGAAAAGTTTGAAAACCACTGATAATGGTACAGAAGCCCTGAGAGGCAAGCGAAAAATATATGAATAATGGCAATACATTTTCTAAGTTAAAGAGTTTAATGGGTACAAATCCTACATTCTCAGTGTGTAATTTTGGATCAGTATTGATATTTTAGTTGGGATATTTTACAACGCCTACGTTCCGGTATTTTAAGTACTACGCATGGGAAATACTTCATCCGTCAACCCAAAAGCAAAAATGTATTTCCCAAGCAGACATGAATTTTCTGGAGACGCAAGCTCAAACTGGAGGAAATCTATTTTGAACTTGCCTCTCAGGGCTTCCATACATGAGTTGTTTCAAAGTGTAGGTCTTTTTTTACATTGTGTGATCAAAATCAAATAGTACAATATCCCATATTCCACTTGCTTTTTTAATCTGCATAGAAATGTATGAACTCTGTAAAAAAAACAACCAGCAATGCATGATAATGAAAAAAACAAAAAATCGATAATATTTTTACTGTTTAAATACATAATAAAATCATCCTCAAAGTACCTTTAAATACTTTTTTGAGACAGATTTGCACAATTTATAACCTTAACTTTGCATATTAAATTTGGAAGCTGGTCTCTTGACTTTCAGATCAATACTGCTCCCTCTCCTCTCGCTCCGGTGGGAACAGCACTGATTACTCTGTGTAGTAAAGTTTGTCAGTGCGTCCCGCTTTCATTTCATTACAGGTTATTTTTAGCCACTGGAGTCACCTGACATTGACCTTAAAGAAAGCCTGCACATGCTCCTGTCCAAATGAGATCCAAATGATGCAAGTGTGATGTGTTCCTTCAATATGTGATAAATTAACAGTGTTTCCAAGTAATTAGGAATATCAAGATTAATCGGGTTTAATGCAGGTCACTATATCGTCATAAGAACTGAAGCAAAATAAGTCATTTCATTTCATTGTAATTAAAGTAAACCTCTATGTAAAGGACTTTTTATGTGTCCGTTTATTTAACTTTACGTTAACGTTCTTCTTTTTCATTTGAACTAATTACGGATGTCGATTTTGGGCTTGATTAGAGTCCCGTTCCTCATTAGCAGTTCCACAAACACAGAGCAGGACATGTGACCTACGTCTAGAGTTGTTGACCTCATAGACCTCAATACTCTCCCATCAGTAATAAAAAACCCTCTATAATTAATTTAATACACTTTAAAATATATATATGCGCAGAAACTCACACCATATGACAATTGCTGGCATTCTGTCACAAGTTTGGGGTTGAATTATTAACTGTAGCCTCACTCGTTTCTAATAAACAACGACTGACACGACAGACACTGAACATTACATATTATGTCATTGACCTGGTTCCCTGTTCTCTGTTGAACTTTTGAACCAATGGGCTGTTTGATTTGAATCACAAGCAGCAGAAGCAGGCAGGAAATCCCCTGGAGGGCCTACACCACTGTGTTATGTAACATAGATCAAACGTTTGGTCAGCTGACGTCTATAAGTACATGCTCTTGTGCATATCACTATTTACACCTCAGTCTATTGACATCGGCGTGACCCACTTTTACACGGAGACGAAAGTGCAAACGGGCCAAAGTGACGGACGCCCGCTGTGCAAACACGGACCAAAGCAAGAGGACCAAAGGAGAAGAGTGATCGTATATCTCAAAATGTCATAATATGGAAAGAAAATATACAGTAAAATGCAAATTATGGAACAAAAATGATTAAAATAATGTAAATAAATGTTGAACAAATATATTTAATGTTTGGGAAATTATTTGTTGTGCCACAGACAAATAAATCAAATTTAAAACCTAAATAAAAAAATATCCACGCCTATAAAAGTAATATAATTAACATTTACATTCATCATTTATAAACTATTTATGTCATCACCTCAACCAAATGAACTGCTAAAATATTATCTAAAATCCACCAGAATATAAGAAATAACTTTGTAAAATGTCTATGAGCACAGGATTATGTAATAAATCTCTAACTGAAAAAAACCCCTAAAAAGTAGGCTATATTCAAAAAGTCTCAGTTCGATGCACTTGTAAACCACTAGAAGCATGCGCAGTGTGGGTGGACGTACAGCGCTGTCTGCTGTAATAAGCCCTGGCAGAATGAGCCCTGGTGGAGAGGGACGGTGCTGTGTGGAGACAGAACCGGCAAATGTAACACGGAATAGAAGAAAAAAAGTTAAATGTTCGCAAGGAGTAAAAAGCGGATTATTGATTCAAAATGTGTTATGTATGGTGCAATCATTTGATATAGTGATTATTGTGAAGTCTTTGTGTGGTTTGTACAATGTGAACGTGTTTGAACAACGTTTTTAGCTTCATTCACGCTTGTTTCATTAATGACGTTTACAAGGTTGTGTTCTCTGCTCCTCGTCTGGAGCTCATAAAAACACTACGTTTCAAATTCCCCTGACTTCTGACGTCATAGGCAGAGATTTGGAGGTCTCGTGCTGTTTTTAAGGGCATAAATCATCGCCAGACTGAGCATTTCTGTCACCAAATCACGTTCATTACAACTGCGCACTTGTGTAAGCATATCGGAGCAAGCTAGCTTTTGTTTTTCACCCATGGTAATTCCATCTAACACAGAATTCTGACGAGGGTGAAGGTAAGCAGAAGCATGTTTAAAGTCTATATGACGGGTTTTCCTGTGGGGAGAGCACTGTTATTGTTTGTCAAATCATAACCGCTCTTGTTTACAGTCTGGTTGCTAGGTAACAGTTGTGGAAATACCTCCACCTATGCCATATTTGTGCTCATGTCCAACCAGGGAGTACGTTTTAGTGAAATGTGTAGTCTAACCTGTCTTATAGATTTTAAAGCCCAATAAAAAAAACAAAAAAGAATGCACAATATGTGTAATTAAACGGAAACAAAAATTGTAAAAATATAACACCCGTGACACCTTACGCATGACTCGACACCCAAAAGTAAATATCAAGTCGTTCCCAGTCGCCCCTAAAGTTACACGAGTAGAAGGAGGAGATGAACTCGGTGTAAGATTAAACAAAGTAAATGGCATGTCTGAATGTCAGCTGCATTCCTTCCTCCTGATGTATTTCTAAAGACAATTGTGCACCGCCAATTCACATTTCATTTATTCATACCGAATGCATTATTGAGGCACGTGCTAACATCTGACAACAACACTGTGCACGACGAGTCTCGGGCCAGTTCAAACGGAGAGCCAAACTGTTTCCACAAAGCACACGGTTGGAAGCAAAAAAAGGTGCTGGAATCAAAATGTATGGGCTGAAAAAGTTTAAACATAACCAATTACTCAACAATGACTTCTTCAAGCTTTAAATTAATGCTATAATCACCACCTTACAGCAGATCTCATCGGAACGGGGAGAAACGGAGTCGTCTAAATTTGAACTTAAAGGTTCACTTTTCTCATGCCTGCACCGTTGTACGGCATTACACTTCCCTATCAGTTTTTCCATGGTGATAAGTTTAATGCCATCTGTGCCATGGTCGTGGTGGGCTGCTCGTGTGGCACTGAACCTGGGTGAGGGGGTTAAACACAACCAGCCTCACAGCGTCACAGCCTGGGCATCGGTGCACTTTTATAAGGGTTAGGTTGGGTTCTTTGACTGATTGTCTGGTCTCCTCTCTTTAAAATGGCACTCAAGCCTCAAACAAACATGAATGAATCACTCAAAATACAACACCGAGTACACCACTGATTAGGGAAACTATAATAACAGTTAATAGCTCATACATTTGAATAATTTATTGTTTTCTCCTTCAAGCCTATTTCAGAAATCCAACCACCGAAAAGCTGCTAGACCAGGCGGTGTTTATCCTGCCACATTAAGACGCAGAGCAGGAGAGCTGACCCCCGTCTTCACAGACATTTTTAACACCTCCCTGGGGTCATGCCACGTCCCAGCCCGCTTCAAGTCTGCCATCATTGTCCCTGTCCCCAGGAAGCCCCGGATCATTGGACTTAATGACTACAGGCCTGTGGCGCTGACGTCTGTAGTCATGAAGTCATTTGAGCGCCTGGTCTTGCCCCACCTCAAGTCCTTCACCTCCTCCCTGCTGGACCCCCTGCAGTTCGAATACAGGACGCCATCAACCTGGCACTCCACTTCATCCTGCAGCATCTGGACTCCCCGGGAACCTATGCCAGGATCCTGTTTGTGGATTTCAGCTCTGAATTCAACACCATCCTCCCTGCTCTGCTCCAGGACAAGCTCTCCCAGCTCAACGTGCCCGACTCCACCTGCAGGTGGATCACTGACTTCCTGACGGATCAGAGACAGTACGTGCGGCTGGGGAAGAATGTCTCAGACACTCGGACTATCAGCACAGGAGCTCCACAGGGCTGTGTACTTTCTCCTCTGCTCTTCTCCCTGTACACAAACGACTCTGTAAAATTGATCAAATTTGCTGACGACAACACCCTCATCGGGCTCATCTCGGACGGGGATGAGTCTGTCTACAGGAGGGAGGTGGACTGGCTGGTGTCCTGGTGCACTTGGTGTTCTGGAGTTCAACGACCAGAAGACAGTGGAGATGATCGTGGACTTCAGGAAGGTCACAGCCCCCCAGCCCCCCCTCATCATGACAGACTCCCCCATCACCACCGTGAACTCCTTCCGCTTCCTCTGCACCACAATCACCCAGGACCTCAAGTGGGAGCCCACCATCAGCTCCCTCATCAAGAAGGCCCAGCAGAGGATGTACTTCCTGCGGCAGCTGAGGAAAGCCAAGCTGCCAGTGCAGATGATGGTGCAGTTCTACACCCCCATCATTGGGTCCATCCTCACCTCCTCCATCACCGTGTGGTACGCTGGAGCCACAGCCAGGGACAAACAGAGACTACAGCGCCCTCTGCTGGAGCCACAGCCAGGGACAAACAGAGGCTACAGCGCCCTCTGCTGGAGCCACAGCCAGGGACAAACAGAGACTACAGCGCATTGTGCGTTCTGCTGAGAAGGTGATCGGCTGCAGACTTCCATCTCTGCAGGACCTGTACGTCTCCAGGGCTCTGGGACGAGCAGGTTGGATCACCGCTGACCCTTCTCATCCTGGACATGGACTATTTGAACCACTCCCTTCACAAGAATAGTTTCTCTCCCTCTGTAGTTGGACTCATGAACACTTGAGTGGCACCTGCCACTTTAACTGCAACTACTCATACCATACTAATTCAAGTTTCTTAATGCATGCCCTTTTGATTTCATATATGTTGTTTTTATTATTGATCAGTGTTTTATGTTGCACCTTAAGTCCGGGACAAGTTCCTACGTTTGTAAATTGTGTTCATTGACAATGGCAATAAACCCCTTCTGATTCTGATTCTGATTCAAATGAATCATGTACTAACAGAAAGTTATGGTTACTTTTAAATAAGGGTAAATAAAAGTTCAGTATTACAATTGTTATGAGCCAAGATGACAATTTCACTCTTCCCCTGATGTAGTTAGATATCTATAATGAGTCAAAGATATGTGAAATATTCGACCCTCCACAACTCAAATCACAGCAAAATTAAGGAAATGTTATTGTGCAAAGAAGGTGCGTACGATAAATACTGAGACCAAAAAAGTATTGTTAATCTGAAATTGACATCTTATAACCCTCCTTCAGTCTGACCTGTTTGTTCATGAAGACGTAGATGATGGGGTTGTAGACGGCCGCGGTTTTGGAGAAGAAGGCGGGGATGGAGGCGAGGCGCGGGTCCAGCTCGATGGTGGGGTGGAAGGTGACCAGGATGGAGAAGATGGCGTACGGAGTCCAGCCCACCATGAAGGCCACGATCATCACAATCACCATGCGGGTCACCTGCCGCTCGGGCTTCCTCGCTGTGGCCAGGCGACCGTGAGACACCTGGAGGCGGGAATGTGTTAGGACGCTCAGATGTGAACAGAACAGCATCGATATTTAACGGCTTCATCTTTATACATCTTCCTTTTCATTTACTTTTATTCTCCTTTCATTTCTTTTATCATACCAGTTACAATAATTAGATGTAATTTTGGCAATTCCTCACAAATGTGTCCAAACATGCAGTTCAAGTATTGCACACATGTGAAAGAACTGTCAATTTAAACAGAAATAAACCTTCTTGCAGCGTTATTCCACAGTGTCTTCACAAAGGGCCACATATTGAAACATATTTGAAGCAGAAGGCCACATGTTGCTCAACACAGTAAATAATTTAGATTCAGGTCACATTTTACACAGCTTTGAGCCACTGTACTTTTACCAGGGCTTGGAACATTAACTTAAACTCTATAACACAAGGTTATAATGGTAGAATTACATGAGTTTGCAGAAAAAAGTACTGATCATTTTGGACAATTCAGCAGCGGCCTTGAGAGCCAACAAAATGAAGGCACTTCTACTTAAAGTGATTTCTTTGAGCGGCCAAACTAACTCACACTCTTGCTGATATGACGTAAACACACCTGAGAGAGTAGCTAAGGGATCATTCACGCACACACACACACACACACACATCGACATAAACACTGGAGGTAAGGTGGGTGAAATGTTGGTCTACCACTGAGCAACTGCTGCCCTGATAACTTCATGAAATAACAATATTCAGATGTTATTCGTGCGCGTTATGTAATGTGGGAGGGGCCAAGAGCATATCTGGTAACAGCGGAGGAAACAAAATGGTAACTAGACATTGCGCCGCATCCTGGACCGTCTCCCGCGTGAACCAAGTTGCTCCTTGGACGTGAACTTCATAAATGCTCTGGTTTTGGTGAGTCATTAGTTTCACTCTGAACTCTCGCCGCTTCTGTTCACTTTCACGTCTGTATTTGTTAGACTTTGTTTATAACTTCCTAAGGTTTTAGTGAAACTATAATCACGGCAAAAGACAGTATTAGTCAACACGATTAAGACTAAATATCATTGCCCTGTAGAATGTCGTGATCTGGAACCCAAGAGCCAATCAAATGTAGGCTGCTTTTTGCCGTAATCCAAAACAGCACGCACATGTTGATTACTGCTTTGTTAAAATGGTCCAATCAGATGAGCCGTTTCTCCACCCGAGGCGCCATTGATAAAACAGTTTTGAACCTGTTATAAACCAGGACTAACCCGGGTTTGATTCTGGTCTAAACCAGAACTAAACCATGGACTCACCGAGTGTTTTAAAGGCAGAGCCACGAGAGGAAAAACTGTTTGATAAATCATGTTTTAAAAAGTTTAAATCCTCTGTTTATAAAAATTCCAAAACAATATTTTCCTAATTTTTTCAATTATTATTATTGATCACCTTTTGCATGCGTTTTTATTTCAACTATTTACTGCAGATTCAATACAGTAATCAGACATCTTCCAATTCTTTCATCTGACTCACTGGTTTAAAATGTGAAATTGAGACAAAATGAAACTTGAATACAATTGACTAATGTAACTGTCTCATTTAATTGAAGTGGTTGCCCTCGACCAACTTGGTTGCCCTCGACCAACTTGGTGTTCCTGAAGCAGCCTTCAGCCCTTTAAAGCCTGGATTTTCATCTGATTTGTTTTCAAAGTGGATTTTTGGTACCACTTTGGAAAGTGAATGATTTCCCATCAGCAATAATGCAATGATCAATCAAAGCTCCTTTTTAAGACATGTTTAATGACGACAGATGATTAAAAAGATAGATTTTTATCATGACTAAACCACAGTCAAATCTTCCATTGTCTTTCATTTTCATTGTGTAACAAGTGATTATTATTCCTCCGGTTTGTGACCAGTTTTATGAAATCAAACTTTCTGATAGTAAAGTAAAGTTAATATGACATAAACAGACTTTATATTTAGGTGTACTTTTATGGAGAATAGATTGAATTATAAATACGTAATTTTGTAACCTAAAATTAAAATTAAAATTAAAATTAAAATTAAAATTAAAATCAAAATCAAAATCAAAATTAAAATTAAAAAATCAAAATTAAAATTAAAATTAAAATTAAAATTAAAATTAAAATTAAAATTAATAAACATCATAAAACATCCTTAGTTGGTAGAAAGAATTGATCTGCATCTTTAAGTCTTTTGTTGACGGCTACAATAATTGCAAAAATCCAAAGGCTAAAATCTAAATTGCATCAAAAATATCAGATAAGGTTTAAAATCCTTTCACAAAAATGTTCATTCATAAGCATTCAAATGCTCTCTCTTAACCAGATGGGACATTTTAAAAGAAACAACTACTCGTTATTATTGGATTACTGGAGGTAATGTCACCTTTCGGGGTTTCGGGGCACTCGTGTAAATGTTTTGTGGGTGAAAGATGGCGCTGACCTTACGCAGTTTACGCAGCAGTTTTCCGTAGCAGAAGAAGATGACTCCGAGTGGCAGAATGAAGCAGGTGGTGAAGAACGTGATGATGTAGCTGTGGTCTTTGTTCGTGCTGGAGTACCTGCAAAAACAAAGGAATTCATGAGTAATATCGAATCGTGATTTAACATTTTTACTGTAAATACCACTTTTTTTTTTGTATTCTAGTTTAGAGTGTACATTTCAGAATTTGCAATTTGAATGAATAAATAAATAAGAATATAAATAAAAAGTTCACGTCTTTGTCACAGATAAAAATAATAATAATAATAATAATAATAATAATAATAATAATAATAATAATAATAATAATAATAATAATAATAATAACAATAATAATAATAATAATAATAATAATAATAATAATAATAATAATAATAATAATAATAATAATAAGACAATATAATGGAAAGAGAGGATGGTACTCAGATCAACACTGATCTTTGTAAAAAAAAAAAAAGAATCTACAAAAACTGGCAGGGTGAGGTGTTTTCGGTTCAAGAAAAAGCCCACCTAAACATGGGGAGAACATGCAATTAAACAGTGCGAGAATGGAGTTAATAGACCACACAGACCACTGCATTGTGTAAGTCTCATCATCCATGTGTGTAGTCAAAGGAGATGGCAAAAAATATACAAAACCTAAACAAACTACCGTAAATCAAGACAGAATTAACTAACGGGAACTGAGAGCAGACAAAGGTTTGACTAAACGGCTAAATGTAATGAAACACTGCTCTGTGGCTTTACAGTCAATACTTACTATTCTGATGCATGTACGGATTAAAACCTGGAGGCAAAATACATAAACATTGGATTGGCCGGAGTTGTAATGTCACTAGGGCAAGAATTGTGATTCATTTTGCTTGTGTTAATCAGCCACAATATAATATAATTGAACACAAAAACAGATTAAAATTGTATTCATTGCCCAGTCTTACACAGTCTTACACATCATTATCCATATTACAATTAAAGGTGCTTTTCCGCTTGTCTCCATGGAGATGTTATTGCTTTGCCTGGAAGGTTCCATCTGCTTTACATTCATTTACTAAATGTGTTTTCATTATTAAAAAAGCAAAAAAAAAAAAAATTCTTTTTTAATACAAGGAAAATATGCATTCTTACTAATTCTTCACAGACCTGAACTTGGCCTGGTGGCGTCATCTGTTTGTTTCCATGGATATTGAAGATGTAATGCCATACTGGAACATTTCACGCATAGCACAAAACATATCCATGAAGACAAGCTGGAACTAGAAGCAGAGTGCGCCTTCAAAGGACACTTAGAAGAAAAAGACTCAATGTAGTCTTCAACATTTTTTGTGACACAGTTCAATTGTATGAATAATATTGTATTGGATGAATGGTAAAATAACTCTTTTAATCATTTTTTATTCATGTGTCCCTGCTCCGTGTGCACTCTTCTCTCGCTCCTTGATGGACAAACTTGACCCGGGGCTGGATGTGTCTGACTTTCCCTCTCGTTGCTCCCTTCTGGACGCCTGAACACCCTTGGGTCGTCCTCATGTCAGCAGCCGCAACGCCACATGTGCCCCATGAGATTCTGATGAATAGCTTAGATAAATAAATACTGTCTGTTCACTGCCAAGAAGCGACACTCTGTGGCATGGAGATAAAAGGGTATCGAGCTTTGTACAGTACCAGGAATGAGATCTCTAGAGGAAGGACGAGTGGACGAGGACATGGTCGCGATCAAACGCAGAAGCAGGGATCAATGTAACTTCTTCCATTTTAGATATTTCTTAACATTTACTTTGACATGTATGTGGTGAGCGAGTAATACAGAGGTAAGATTAATTTGAACAGACTCACGTAAAGTCCTTGTTTAGAACTATTTTAGACATATTTTAGCAATAGTTTAGACCTAGAATCCTGTTTTAGCCCTTTAGCTTAGATTTGGTGGTGCTCGAACTGCCAGATATTTTCTCAGGTGGTACTTAAGAACCACTGGATTAGGGGGAAAAAAAACAAAACAAACAATACCCAAATACTAATTGTTACTAATACAAGTATTGAAACCAGACACTCGCCCAGTATCAATGCTGAAAAAAGAATCACATAGGACAGAATGGGACAAAATTCAACTGTGAAAAAGCCCCCACGTGTCTCCTTGTGTCTCACAAGGGCCGTTATGTCCTAACAAGATTGGTATAATTTTGCAATTAGTCAAGATCGTTAAACGACTAGCCCTGTCATGTCTTTGTTTTACAGCTGATACAGAACTAATCTTAATAGATTTCAAGCGATTGAATGAGGACAATTAAATTAGCTTATCCGTCACAAGAGCTCAACTCTCCATAACTCAGACAGTTCTTTTCCCGTTTGGCCTATAAATTAATATAGTTAAAGCCCGGAATGTTCCACAGTATGGCATGAACATTTCTATCTTGCATTTATTTCAGCTTTTATTTCTAAAACAACTACCTAGAAAAACATGCATTCTTACTGAGAGCTTGGGCTGGAACAATAAACAATTATATGGTTTGAGGTACATTTTGTATAATCGGGATAATTACCGTCTTTAATAGTGTGTAGAGTTTTCTTTGTGATGGTTTTCACTTACATCAAAAGTACGATTCCATAACAGTCGTTTAAACATGGAAACCTAATCTTAATGTTAAAAATTGACATTCTCCCCCTAATTATAGATTATATTCTTAATATAATAAATACTTAATTAGAAAGTGGTTATGTCAAACTTTCAAACGTGCAGTCATTAAACTGCTTTTGAAAAAGCCTAATCTTGATCCTGACCTGTTGGTAAACTTCAAATCTATTTCAAATCTCCCCTTTGTCTCTAAAATCCTTGAAAGAGTTATAGTTAAACAGCTTTGTCGCCAAACATCTACGAGGCCTTATCTGAGCAGATAGTCACACTGGACAACGTCAGTGTAGCCTCCAGCTCCACTGTAAGAAACCTTGGAGTCTTATTTGACCAAGAGCTCTCATTCAAAGCACACATGAATCAAGCCTGTAAAACAGCCTACTTCCATCTGCGTAATATAGCCACAATCAGAAAAATCTTGCCTAAAAGCGATGCTGAAAAACTTGTCCATGTGTTTGTAACATCTAGATTAGACTACTGTAAACTCCCTGCTCACAGCATTGCCCAAAAAGCTCCATAAAAAGCTCTCAACTGGTTAAAAATGCAGCAACAAGATTACTAACAGGAACTAAACATTACGCCGGTGCTCGAGTCTCTTCACTGGCTCCCTGTTGAGTTTAGAATCAAATTCAAAATCCTCCTCCTGACTTACAAAGCCATAAATTACCTGGCCCATCCTACCTCAAAGATGCTATAGAACTAAATCATCCAAACAGAGCACTTTCGCTCTCAAAATGCTGGTCTTCTGGTGGTCCCAAGAGTCTCCAAAAGCACAGTAGGAGGTAGAGTGGTTAGCTACCAAACTCCTGTGTTGTGGAATCAGCTCCTGTCCATGTTAAAGAGGCCGACACAGTCTCTTCATTTAAGACCAGGCTTAAAACGTTCCACTTTGAAATGGCTTATGGTCAGGCCAGTTAGGAACAGAAATAAAAACCTACAGTTCCCAGCTATGCTGCCCTAGGAGCAACTATACAGGGGGAAGTATGGCAGCTTGAGCACTATCCTCTGCTTCTTACTACTTTTTCTATCAAACAATATTTAATATTTAATTACACTTGCAAATCTGTTTATCGCTTTTTCCTTCTTCTTCTCCCACTTCCCGACGGGAGTGAAAGGCACATCGATGACCTGTGGATCCGGATGCTCCTCAACTGCCTGGAGATACGGTCTCTACTCTATATGAATGGTTCTTTCTTCAGCCTCGAAGAACTAATACTCCTCCTGAGTGGGTCTAGCTCCACAGTGTATCTGCAAATTGAGGCGGGTCCACCTGTCCGTCCGAGGGAGTGGGATCTCTCCTTCACTGTGGAACTCCTCCAGGTTTCTACTTTTCTCCAAAGAGGTTTGGTAGTTTTTCCTGGCCGAAAAGGAGGGTCTAAGGACAGAGGAGCTTGGGACATCTAAGGAAACGGGATGCTGGGACATTACCAAGTCCCTATATGTACATTGTTTATTCTGTTTTTCACTGTTGCCCCTCGAGGCAACCACTGTTATTACAAAAATACATTTAATTGAATTGAAAAATATATTATTATACATGACATGTTTAAACTGTCGATGAATAATTATTGTGATATTATGGTTAATCGCAATTATGTTGGACATAATAATAAATATTGTCCCATGACCTGACCCGCTTGTTTCCATGGAGATAGATAAGTTAAATGCATACTGTGGTCCATTCCAGGCTAAACATCACCAAGACAAGCAGGTGGCGGACCCTACACCAGCGAAGTTACATACTGTCAATGGGGCACCTTTAAGTAGGCCATCGACTACTTTAAAATGCCACAATAACAAGCCTTTTCCACTCCTCGGCTGCAGCTTGGACTAAAACTACTATATTCACATGTTTAACTATTAAATGGCTGCCTGCGACTCGTCAGGGGAACAGGGGGATGGTGGGCTGACAAGGGAGCCCGGGGCAGGGGATTCGCTGGAGACAGAGACAAACCTTTGAACTAATCAGATTTTGGAGACAGTTTTGGACACCTGTCTGGACTCGTAGAATAACCTGTCCTCTTCACAAATGGCAGTCGTTCTCAAAGACAGTGGCAACGTAAGTCCAGCTTGTATTTTTTTTAAAAAAAAGCTAAAGCAAAAAGATCTTGAGATTACATTGACTTTTTGACCAAAATGTGCGGCCGCTGGTGACGTTTTGATGTTTATTTTGGAGAACAAAATGACTTAATAAAATATGATGACAATGGTTTTAAGTGGTGCACTTTGGTCGATTTAGTCACCAATTTAGAGGAATTTGCTGAGTCATGACAACCATGGAGATCAATCACATGGTGCAGTTTATTTATAATTAGTTAACATAGTCCTTTTATGTTAACTACAAAGACAACACTGCATCATAGGGTGTGTGTACCCTTAAGATCCTATATTGTTTTTTAAGTATGTTTATTGAGATTTTAAAGATGTTCTTATTGTTGTTCTTGTTTCAATCACCCGTTTGAGTCACATTTAGCCGGTCTTGCTGAGTAATTCTTTGGTTTTACTGATCTTACAACTCTGGCCCACTGCTCTTCATCCAGGAATGCAAATAAACCACTTAGAAGTTGGTGGCTATTGTTTTTAGTCTCATTTGAAATTATTATTCACTTGTTATTGTTGTTGCTTTGCCTGAAATGTTCCACAGTGAGAGTGCTCCATATAGGCCAGCAGGTGATGCCAACAGGCCAGGTTACATGTAAGATCTATGCATTGGCATCCCAGCAATAAGAATGCAGATTTCTCAAGCAATAGAATTTTTTCATTGACCATCATTTAGTAAAATTTAGTATGTTCTGACCAAACATACTAAATTTGTTATAATTATATGAAAAAACAAATCACAGAAAACTGTCATTTTTTCATATAAAAATAAATAGGCAGATTTTTTAAATACAAATACACACCAAAAAAAGCTCCTGGGGTAAACGGGGTTTTAATGTAAATGAATGGCTCTTTTCAGAGGCCGGTTGAACTGGTCATTTCAATATGAACTCTAAAACAATCACACCTTTCACCTTTCATATAATAGATAATATAATATATCCATGCCTTTCACCCACAAGTGATCAGGAAATCATGTCATTTCAGATTATCCAAAAAAGTAGTAATATAGGTTAGTAACATAGTTATTACTAATCTCTGACATACACATGAGACTAATAAAAATAAAGGTTACAGAATTTTTTTTTATAAAATGTTATTATATTTTTGGTCAGAATTTAAGATTTAAGAAAAATAAGCAAAAAACAAAACAAATCTAATAATATTTTTTACAGCCATCAGCAGCGAAATAAAAGTACATAACTGACCGTACATAAGGATGGGTCACAAGGGTTAATGCCATTATGTAAAGTTGGATTCCAGGCAAAGCACTAGCATCTCCAAAGAGACAGGCAAGTGGCGGACCCTCCACCCTCCACCTCTAATAGGCACAGTTGACATAGTATAGTACAGGATAAGGCAACGATAAGAATGTTTTTATTAGATCCAGTGGACAGGCGTGCAATGAACTATGGATTAATGGCTAGAATGAAGATGACTGTAGTTGGACCAGACCCATTCCTTTGCTGTGTGTGAGTTTGGAGGCAGGAAATATCTGTGTGACCAGAGGAAAAATGTAAATGTGTTTCTATTTAAAGCCTGTTGTACTTCATTATCTGGTGTGATGTGAACGTTACACAAGAACAAGCCTCCAAATGGGGACAGATGACGAAACACGGGGCCATTACGCTGACATTTAGAGAAATGATCAGAGGAGACGCGTTGGTAAATGGTCTCCTGGTTTGGCAGCAATGAAGGTATGTGGGACCAATACTTTTAAATAGTTTAATTCGAACAGTGTGTTAACTCAGAGGCTTTTCGCACCGACACTAGATCAAAGCTATTTTACGTCGACCTGAGTGTGATGTGCTGCAACCTTCGTCCAACGAGCAAAATAAATCAGCTTAATATCAGCAAGAACCTTCTCTTTCTGTCTCTGTCTGCACAGTTAAGGCTGTGTAGTTGGGGACAGTCAGAGGGGGTCTCGCTTTTGTCAGTCTGCCCCAGGACAACAGTAGCCAACCATCTCCAGGTGTCGAGTGAGTGAATAATGCAATGTAAAGCGCCTTTGAGCATCCAAAAAAGTGCTTTATAAATCAATAATATAAAATCATTTCAACTTCCTGTACCCACATTCCTTACATTTTCAAATAAAACTGAAAATTGAAAGTTTAATTAAAAAGGACGTTGACTTTTAATCACGGGCAACAGGAAAATGCATGTCCTGTAATGCATGTCTTTATCACTTCAGGGAGGGCCGTAGTCACCAGACATATGCTCGCCTGATCGTTTGGAGCCCAACTGCAGTGTCTTTGTCCCTAAAATGTTAACGACTCTTTAATGACGCCAGAGGACAGACTAGTTAATTAGATATGATTTTACTACAACATCCTGATCTTTCAAGAAGTGACCTAAAGGACAAAATGGGACGATTTATGGCTGGGGTAAAAACATGCTAAAACGTAAAAAGGAACAAATTGCAGTAATATATTGTTTTTTTCCGCAGTCATATAAAAGCATTGTGAAAATTATGAAAATATATTACTCATTATAATCTCAGGAACATGAGATGGTTAAATTCCATTTATTTCGTAACACCCAAAATCACAACGGCAGTTGCCTCAGTGGGCGTTCCATAATTATGTATTTAACCAACAGAAGGTTAGAAAATCAAACAACGAATCAATCAAAAGCTCATTAAACAATGTTCCCAGAGCATGCCTCGTCCTTCACCTTCTTGGCAAAGAAAAACTCCAAAAAACCCTGTGGGAGAAAGTAGAAACCTCGGGGAGAACCACAGTGAAGGAGAGCTCCTGCTCCCATGACGGACAGGCTGCAGAGAGAAGGTGGCTCGTCTAGTAGAGGGAGAGTTCCTCCAGGCAGATGAGGAGCAGCGGGATCTAAAGGTGGGAAGGGGTGGGGCATCTAAGGTGCAGTCGTCACTGGAGCAGCAGCAGCAGTGTCTGAAGCACCGAAGGAGAAAAACATGTGAACACCAGTGAACACCACGTCTGTGCCAGGGCTTCTCCAAGCGGCCTGTGCGCTCTGTCACTGGGGCTCACGCCATCGGAGCGCCATGTGGCTCCTGATTTAGACCCCCCTTCATCCAAACTAACTCTGTGGTGCCCTCGCAAAGGACTGAGATGTTTCCTATGTTTCCTATGAGGATCTAGGGATTTGTGCCTTAAATGAACACTATAGGCCTGCTGTGTGATGGATTCTCTTGACTTTGTAAATTCACAAATATCACTGGAATTTATCTTGTTGCGAAAGGTAATGGAGGATGTACTTCTTGACAAAATGTATTGAAGAGAAGAATAAAGGTGAAAATGTTGCATAACACCAACAGAATTTGACAGATTTTGACACATTTACCAAAATATGTTCAGGAAAATGCTATAAGCAGCAGTCGCAGTAGCAGTAGTAGTAGCAGTAGTAGTAGCAGTAGTAGTAGTAGTCGAAGCTAGAAGTAGCTAAACTTTTCATAACAACAAATAATACTAATGCATATTAAACCATTCCTCCTCAAACATACCAAACACAATGTTAATCAAAACAATTTCTTAAATACTTAATCAATATTAATAACTTGGCTGTCAAAACGCCATCAGTTTAATTGGATAGCGGCAGTATTGCACAGCCGTTGATTAATGTCAGCAGAATCACTGTGAATCAACATTACAAACTGTCTCACGGCAAGAAGGTCCTGGGTTTGATTCTCAGACCTGTGCGGGCATTAAACGTTCTCCCTGTGATTGAGTTTGTTTCCTGGGTGGTGCATTGATTTAGCCTGATATCAAAAACAAGTCAGTCTCTTGATTAAATTTATGTGGGAAAAAAAAGGACTTTTCTATTGCATGTTGGGTGTATAATAGCTCCGACAGTAACTTCATTTAAATGGACTGCAGCTGAACAGACCGTATCCAGGACTGAGCAAGGACACATCCGCCACCCACTGACACAAACCTCAGAACCTCACCTTCCCCTCCTTAACATTCAAACGGGGCGCAGTGATAAATATCCATGTGCAGCCTGTGATAAGGAAGCGTAAATGAGCCTTTTAAAATGCACTGGCGCCCTCTCAGTCTAGACCCCGCTGTTAGCCAAATGTTTCCTGACAGAGGTGCACGGGGTCATCTCTGTGAGCTGTGTATCTAAAAGGTGGTCTTTTAATTGTATTGTTGAGTCCGTTGGTTCCCCCTTACTGTGTGTTCTGTGAAATGGTATAGAGCGTCCATTCCTCCCTTTTGCATTTGATTAAAGCCTCCAAATAGCATTAACCAGATGGTCGCCGCAGGGCCAAGGTCGACCCGACCTGTGTCTTTGCTGTGTTTACATGGGGCGTTTTCACATGAAGGGGAAATATTGCACAGAAGAAGCCAAGAGATGAGCCCAGTGTAGTGTACGGCAGGTCAAAGGTCCTATTTTGTACATTATTCATGTTTGAAACTACAATATTTTGCAAGTGACGACCTTGTGACGACCTATACGCCATCGGCAGCCATGTTGGTTCTGGTCGCTGTAAACAAATGTACGAACTGCTCAAAAATCAGAATAGTCCTAGTCTTTATTTGGTGCCGAGTTATGCATTCATTACTAATCAATATTAGCATGGGTGATTAGCATGCAGGTCAAACATGTTGGACTCCAATACATTTTCTAAAACGTCATGCAAGTGTCAGAAACTTTCCCTGTGTATGGAAATAGTGCTGCACAAATATGAATTAAGTATTTAAGTGATATTGAGCTTTTAATGCTTAGAATGATGAATGTCTTTGCCAGAAAGTCGCCCCCCCCCCCGACAGGCAATGCAGAAATGCCCAGTACAAGTTTGGTGATGGTAAATACAACTCCAGGTCAGTTTTTTGATGAAAGAAAACGTTTTAGCATGGCTGAAAGCTCCAAAAAGTTACATTTGGATCATGTGTTTTTTAAAATAACAATAATTTGTACAACAATAATGATAAAACTCCTCCAAACGTCAGTCGCCATAAAATAAAAAGCCAGCAAGTGCAAGACCAACACCTGCGACGTGGCATGAAAAGGGAAGCCGTTTGTGAAAACAATGGCAGCAAGATCACTGTTGCTAAGCTGCAAAGTGATTCCAGTCTGAGCATGGACTTTACAAAACACTGAGGCGCTTCGCGGATTACACATGTACCAGTGACGACATTGTGCTGTTAGCCTTAGCGTTAACGTAGGACCGTTTATCCTCTGCATTTGACCCATCCCTGAACCAGTGCCGCTATTATGGACTTTTATGGACTTTTAGAGATTGTGATTTCTGCCATGTCTTTGTGATTTTAATGCATTTTTCCTGTTGTGTGAAGCACTTTGAATTGCTTGTGTACGAATTGTGCTCTACAAATAAACTTGCCTTGCCTTGCCTTGCCTTGCTTTTATGGACTTTTGTGGAGTTTTGTGGACTTCTGTGGACTTTTAATGGACTTTTATGGACCCCCCTCAAATCTTAGCTGTCCAAACGACCTCAATCTAATTAAATAAAGTATCATAGATAATACTGCTGGTTTTGCATGATTTGTCCGCTAAGAAAGTATGACTGATTATTTCCTTGGCTGACCAAACTGAGACGTCATCTGAAAGTTCCTAAACCACAGGGAGCAGGCTCTTATTATGCTTTCTTATCTCTTCAAACTACTTGTTGGACTTTTTTTCTGACAATGGCGCTCTGAAGAGGAACGCCAAAAAAATAAAAAAAAGTAATAATAGAGACCTATCAAAGAGTTGAGCGATCGTCACAACCAGAAGAAGAAACTTAAAATGAAAGTAATTACAACTTTTATTTTTTTCCCTTTTGAAAGAAAAGAACAGTAGATTGAAGCTGACCCTCTATTGTGCCCCTCATTGGGTCTGGCAGCCTCGACAGACAAGAACAAAGAAAGCAATTTGGGAAAAACGAACAGAAGAAAATACTACTGAAATTGAAGCAAAAATAAAATCAGAATAATTTGACAGCCTTTTTGTTGTATATATCAATTTTGTGGTGGGATTTTTTTGTTTTCACTGACGGAACAACAGAGATATTTCAACAGCAATGTTCATCACATGTTTAGCACTTTATAAAGGATTTACTCATTATTGTTCCTTCTGTATAGTGTGTGCTATTATTGATGAATGTGTGTGTTGTTAAATTGCCTGGAGGACAAATAAAGTTATTTGTTTGATTTGATTGATGCGTATTAAACCTGGACATGCGTCAATCTGGAGGACGGTTCCGATGGTAAAAAAAAAAATCTAATTCAAACACTGCTGAAGAATTGCGTGCCACGTCTTAAAATCACTCTTCTGCGCTATTTCTACTGTTTAAAGAGCCGTCACTAGGCAACAGAGTCTGTTTGGCTATGGTGAAGTTGATCTGGGACGACAATCGTAAATATTCCCACTTGTTTGAACCTCGCAATTTGAGGAGTGGGAACAGAATCGCACACACGGACCCCACTGTGAAAAATAAGCACTTGCAAGAAGCACTAATCATGGCGAGCAAAATCCGGCATAAAATTGGGCAAAAAAAACTGGAGTGTGCTGCCTCTTAGCTTTAGTTGAATGAGCCAACTATTATCTGCAGCCAACACTCACCAGTTGTTAACAGCTTGCAGACACAACCACATCCCGCCACTACTTTAATACATCTTGTCCCCACTGACAGAGCCGAGCCTCCAGAGCCCACTAACCCCGCAGCAGAAGAGGTTCCTCAGTATCAGCAGCACATGGCAGCCACTGTAATGGAGTTCAGACCAAAGATTTATGTGCCTCTGTCCTCTCGTGAGACTTTTCTTACCCGTCAGCTCAGCGGGACCCACTGACGAAAAGTAGACGTGCTTTTGCCTTGGCGCCAAAGCACAAAATGAAGATGGATGTTCGAAACTGTGGAATTAAACAACAAACGTTCCTCTCGACACCTGTCGTCCTGAGCAACGGCCTGTGCAATCTCTGTATATATGCGTTTTATAGCTACTTTCATTTGAGCAAAAGTGTCAAGAAAGAGCATAGGCATGTTTACAAGGTGCACTAGCCTGTCTCAGTGTCAAAAGTCTTCAGTCAATATTCTCTTTATGTAGTCAGAGTATAAATATTGGTTGTATTGGGGATTTTTGAAATATCGGTAAATACTGTAAATACTTCACTATTTCAGGACAATATTTTTTAGGGTTCATTTTCTGCGCCACTCTAAATGAATTGTAAGTTGTAAAACAGTAATGTAAGAGGTGAATGTATTATCTGCACTGCACAGAGAATTATGAACTTTGACCCCTCTGCCCAAAAACTACAGATGGAATTTTGTATATATTTTTTTGCCTAATTGCTCTTCTTTTTCTATTTTCACTCCATTTTCTATTTAAAATGACAAATGTGATCAGACCAACACAATACATTACCAATACCATCCCTAAAATAAAACTGACGTGTTGTTTTTAGTGGAAAGTGGTTCTTGACCCTATTGTTGTGGGTCAGTGTTCGCCTGTAAAAACAAAACCCCCCCGAATGTCTCCTCACCAGTCGGGCTCACAGGTGGTCCCGATCTTGCTGACGGTGTAGCGGTTCCAGCCCAGCACCGGGGGGAAGGTCCAGACGAAGGAGAACGTCCAGACAAAGAGCAGGCCCAGGACGGCGTGTTTGGCCTGGAGGCGGATGTTCCCGAGCGGCCGACAGATCACGAAGAAGCGCTCGAACGACAGCACGGCCAGGGACCACAAAGCCACGATGCCTGAAACACAATCATCAGTTTGTGTTATTATCTTTATCTTTCTATGGTCTCAGATCGACATAAACTGTAAATTACCAGATAAAATAATAGTTATTATTGCAACTGTTCTTCCTGGTGTCCATAGAAATAGACCTGATCAATACAGAAAAGGAATTTGATTGGGAAAATATGCAAACTCAAAAATTAATTCAAAAAAACTAAAAGCAATCGTAAAGGCCAACATATATTTAGTTTATTTTAGAAATAGAATAATGTGAGATTTTATGAGGCTTATCAACTTTAAAAATCCAGATCTGTTTGTGGACCAGGAGGAGAGACAATTTATGTTATTTATTGTATGTATTTTTTTTTACCTCTGATTCAGCTTTTATATTTGGACCGTTTTCCACCGTTATTATTCTAATTGGCCTTTGTTTTTTGCCGTTTTCCGCCTTTTGTGGGAAAAAAACGATCTTTATTTACCTTTAAAATCTAGATTCAGTTTTCAACAGATATAACCAAATCTAAAGAATTAACCTTTGAGAGGAGACTGAAATATGAACACATTAGAAGAGGTCTGAACTATAGGGTTGGCGTCAGGATATTTTGTTCTCTGCAGAGGACATACTAACTTAATTGATCACTAAACTACATATTGTTCCCTCTCTGATGCCCTCCACACAAGGCTTGTAATTATATTCCAATGACTCACGCGTTACAATTTACATAACAATGTGTCTGTCTTTGTGCATAAGTCACACCCCCTTGTGACATAGTGCTTTTTTGTCTGTTTATTTTTAACCCGAAGGCTTTATTAGAAAAGACAGTTGTTGAAATGGGGAGAACCCACGACCGCACAACGACTACGCCACCGGAGAGCGTCCTTTTCATTTGAATTGTTTTGTCAATATTCACGTCTGTAAATTGAGACGAGCTAACTTTGACAAACTTTGATGTTCTAAACTGCAAAGTGTGAAAGAAAAAGGAAATCAATGGTATAATTTGCTGTTAAATTGTCCAGGCCAAACTAACTAACACATTTTTGTGCGTCTCCAGGCCAAAAAAGGCATGGAGGCATTGTTCAGTCACAAAAAGGGTGACTGTTGTTAGCTGAACAGACCTTTGTGCACAGCAGGTTTGTGGACCCAATCTCTATCGAATAATCGCCATGTTCCTTCAAAAACATTGGAGTTCCATTGGCGCTCGTCCTTATAAAATGTGTTCAAGGGCTGCACAGTAAACTGCAAAAGTATCGATATCGCAACAAACGAAATATATCGCCGAAACACCAGGGTTTGACAGAGGTTTTTATACATTTTATTATTATTTTTTGAGTAGTCGACTAGTCATCAAACTATTATTTTTGATACACTGGGATTTTTAAATACATTATCGGCCATTATTTATTGTGACTAAAGGCTTGAGGTAATATTTAAAAATAAGTGTAGTATTTTTTACTTTTTTTTTACTTTTTTATTTAATAATGTCACTGTCTCTGTTATAAAAAGGGTATTTTTGAATATGTTTTAGAATCTGTAAAGTCCAGGTAACAATTACGATTATTAAAATACAGCTAAATGCCGGAACACACAACGGGATATTTGAGTCTTAAACGAGTTATAAACGTGGAACAACAACAAAAAAACGGACCACAGACTTAAAGAGAATCATAGCGAGTCAGAGTCAAAAAAATTGTGAGCTGACAAAAGCTAGCGCACCAGTTTAAAAATCACTTAAGAGGATCCAAACTTGGGTCACGCCTCCAAAACGGGCAAAATATTCTGCAGTGTAATCCGGGTTTAAGAGTTTTTATGTTTCATTCTTTTGTAGTTGAGTAGTCATTCGTTGTTTCATCGTTGCAGCCATACTCAACCTTCACATTGAGCAACAGCACAGCCGTAGAGCAGAAAGGCCAGATAACCTGTACCCCTCGCCGACAGCGGGGGGTTCAGGCGGAGCGGGAACAGGGGAGCGGGGTGAAGGAAAACACATCCATTTATTCAGCACTAGTGGGGGGGAACGTGGGGCTTTGGCACAGACCAGGATCAACACGGCGACTCAAATAAAATGCATGTATTGTGTAAACTACTCAAACGTCGGGTTCTGTATCTCAACTGCACCTGACGCAACTGTATGAATCATAGCGGGAACAAAGGACAAATGTAATGACTAATGTAAGACGCTTTGTGATTTAGTGATGCATTGGAACGTTTAACCCTCAGGTCCTCCTTAAGAATTGTAATTTGTTTCCTATTAATGACATTTTAGGACAGGGTCTTAAAAGAGAAAAAGAAATCTTGTTTTTTGATCGCTAACCCATGTTCTTATCATCAATGCAATAAGTAGATTAATTCCAATCATTTTACCCTTCAAAACACCTGCATGCCAAAAAATATCACATGAAAAAACACCATAAAAATAATGTACTGATATTACTAGCTTCAGACTGCCAAAAAATAGCGTATTTTGATTATTCTTTAATTTTGATGTTTATGAAAAAGCGCACAAATTCAGGTTCCATTCGAATACAGGGGGTTTCATGAGCTTTGCAATAGAAAATACAAACATTTGAATGTTTTTTTTCCCCCTAGTACAATATGAAAAAGTGCAGCCAAAATCAGTGCAGCACGAATTAGTGCAATAGGAATCTGTGGGACGTAAGGGCCTGCGCAATACAGATGAATTGGATTTGAATTGTTGTCTGTTCCCCCCCTCATACTTAGTGTAGAGTTTTTGTACAAATATGATACTGTTCTTGTTTGCCTGTTTTTGCCCAGCCAGTCTGTGTAAATAGTATGTGTACGTTTATCTTTCTGTGACATCAACCTGTCAGGGGGTCTGCCAGGATACTAAGGATTACTACTGTAATATGGGAAAATAATGGCAACAAAAAGTGACACATTCTGAACACGATTCCACACTTGTTGGAAAAATGTATCACTTTTTTTTATAGCGCCATGTCAAAATGTGCAATATTCTTAGGAAATACTGGTTGCTGGAGAAAGTGTGGTTGCCTACCATTATGTCCTTCATAAATACTGGACCTAACAAAGCACTGCAGACTGTTTTCAGTATTGGCATCCCACTTGACTTCAGAAATATGTATTTGGGCCTCAAAACTCCTGCCATGGACACTGTGGATACTTCTGGAGCATCCGTCCGTCGGCAGGAATGAAGGCCAGAACAAAGGCACACAACACAAACTGAACCAACAATCAAGGACTGGACCGACATTAACATAACTGACAATTACAGTCAGACTTAACTTGAATATTGACATTTTTGGATCAAATGGGATTCATAAGCTGGACAAAATGGGCCATCATTTTATTTAATTGGCTATCTTGTTTTTTTGTTTGTTTTTGGTCATCTTCTGTGTTTTGAGTGTAAAAAAAAGTAATTGTAAAATACAATTAAAATAAATAAATACATTCAAAATAAATGTAATGAAAAAGAAAGGACAAAGTGACAGCAAAAAATATAGTGTGAACGCCAGAATATGTCAGTGTCAGGAGGGCCTGCGGGTAAAGTATCTGCTGATTCCTGTTAACCAATATCACTGTAGGGACTGATTTATTTTATTCCTCATCTTTACACTACTCAACAGCTTTGTTCAAACATTATGAGACATTCGGAGCCAACATCAGCCAGTAAACATTTATGACATCCAATTACAATTACATCCAATATTATGGAGCAGATTGGAGCGGCGTCGATATCCGATATCAGTATACATATGGTCATGATTAATAATTATTGCAATACAAAAGTCTAATAATCAGCTTGCTCACAACTAAAGGTCTTGCGAGGGGTGTAAATGCAAAATATATGAAATGAGAGGGGGGAAAATGGCTCTATCCTGTATTTATTCAATTAAAGGCGTTTTTAATTGCTTGTGAGTGGGCTCGCCTCGTAGAGCTATATCATCTCCATGGAAACAAGCCGGTGGCGGACACTCAACTAGAAATGTTACATAGTTGAACACGTGTGGTAATTAAAAAAACTTGCAGTATGTCACAAAAACCAGCGTTAAACACTAATATATTCTGTTTTAGTGCAGTTTTTTGTTTAATTGAAGACTTTTAAGAACACTTGTATTTGGGTCTAACTTTAAATGTGAACACAGGTTTAAGCGTAGACCCCACTGCGCCGCTCGCTTTGAAAAATGACCCTGACGCGGAACACGGTGTTAGTGAAGCTCTGCTGTTCCCTGAAATAGCCTAATGAAGCAGGGCGGGCGCACTGGGCCACCTCCTGAGGTCCAAAAATATTCATGATGGCAATAAGTCATTTTCACCGAGCGCCTAATTAGAGCCTCCAAACTACACAAACTACTACAGTATAAGATAAATAATAGCAGTGAAACGTTTTTAAAAATACCCTAAACAAATTCAATTCTACTGTTAAAGCAGACTTAATTGGCCTTGTTTAACCCACCGTATTTAATCACTCCTAAATGCCCCACTAGGTCTGGACTCGGTCAGAGTTCCTGGAGGATTAGTTTGTTCTGCCTTTTGTGTCTGTTGTGGCTGTTGTGCCATTTGAGCCTGTTGAGCCTATTGTGTCTGTTCTGCCTGTTGTGCCTGTTGTGCCTCTTGTGCCTCTTGTGCCTGTTGAGCCTGTTGTGCCTGTTGTGCCTGTTGAGCCTGTTGTGCCTGTTGTCTGTTCTGCCTGTTGTGTCTGTTGTGCCTGTTGTGTCTGTTCTGCCTGTTGTGCCTCTGTTTGTCCTGTTGTGTCTTCTGCCTGTTGTGCTGTTGTGCCTGTTGTGTCTGTTCTGCCTGTTGTGCCTGTTGTGTCTGTTGTGGTCTGTTGTGTGTCTGTTCTGCTGTTGTGCTGTTGTGCCTGTTGTGTCTGTTGTGCTGTTGTGTCTGTTCTGCTGTTGTGTCTGTTCTGCCTGTTGTGCCTGTTGTGTCTGTTGTGCTGTTGTGGCTGTTGTGTCTGTTGTGCCTGTTGTGTCCTGTTCTGCTGTGTGTTTGTTCTGCCTGTTGTGCCTGTTGAGCCTGTTGTGTCTGTTGTGCTGTTTGAGCCTATTGTGTCTGTTGTGCCTGTTGTGTCTGTTGTGTGTGCCTGTGAGTTGTGCCAGTTGTGCCTGTTGTGTCTGTTGTGCCTGTTGTGTCTGTTCTGCCTGTTGTGCCTGTTGTGCCTGTTGTGCCTGTTGTGTCTGTTCTGCCTGTTGTGTCTGTTCTGCCTGTTGTGCCTGTTGTGCCTGTTGTGCCTGTTGTGCCTGTTGTGTCTGTTCTGCCTGTTGTGTCTGTTCTGCCTGTTGTGCCTGTTGTGTCTGTTCTGCCTGTTGTGCCTGTTGAGCCTATTGTGTCTGTTGTGCCTGTTGTGTCTGTTGTGCCTGTTCTGCCTGTTGTGTATTTTCTATGGGACAAAAAAGCATAAATATTGCACTTATTTCTATCATTAAAAGTGTGTTTTCCGAAGTGTGCCGCACTTAACGTGGGTGTCAAGCTGGGCACCGTGGGCTCTAAACTCTATTCTGCAGGTCTTTTAATGGCGTAGTTCATTTCCACGCTCTGGGCCCGGCTCCGGCTCCGGAGGCAGAGGTCTGATGTCACTCAAACATAACAAATGTTTTCTTCATACATAAAATCCATATCGTACCTGCATTACACTTTTTAACCACAAGGCCAATTTCAGCCATTCACAAGAAGACATTTGGTAATTGAGAAGTAAAGAAACTGTTTTCAGATTTCTACACCACATTTTAACATGTATGTATAATATAATAGTAGATGTACTATGCACTGTAAATATAATCCATCTTGACACGAGGGCCGCGAGTCGATGAACAGGAAACAGCTGATGCTAACGTTTGGTGAGAAATGATCACTTCATGTTTATCTGCTTTTTGCCATCTTGCTTCCACCAGAGTCTGCTATCTCTTTTGTCCAATCATCTTAGCCCCCCCCCAGCAGTGATACAGCGCTCTTCAGAGGAAGGATACGGACGAGCAGGTAGTGTACCAGTGCACTTTACCCACTATAAAAGTTACGCAATGCACCTTTATTGCTGGACGACTTCAGTGGTGTATGGAGGACGTGCTCCAGTGGATGAGCAGAAAGACGTTTACCAGCCTAAAGGTCAGTCCCACGACATCCTTGCTCTCACCAACTGTGCATCTGGCCCTCATTTAGACACTGGATTTTCCTTTGGTGTTTTGTAGATGGGAATATCAAAGGAAAAACAGAAAAGGATGTTCAAGCTGAGAGCAAGTCCCTTTGGCAGGCATGAGGTTAAAGTCAAGGCCCGGCACCAACAGGAACCCTAACTTAGTTCCCCGAATCTTTGATTTAGATTCGATGTACAAAGATGTTCTGACGACAAACATGGCAGATTTCATTGAAAACGTTTGACTGATATGTATGGATATGTTTTTAATAATGACTAATTCATCCATTTAGAGTAATTTGTGCCACGTTAGTCTCAATACAAATTAATCAAATTCAGTTTATAACTAACTGTAACTTGCAATGTGAAATCCGCTGTCATGACGCGCTCAGCTCAAGTGGATAGGCTCTCCGTACAGTACTGAGACTTCCTGCTAAGTTGGTCCAAACAACAAAAAAGTAGTACTTTTTACTGTAAAATTGGAAAAAATCAAGCATTTTGATGTTATACCAACCTAATATTAATGTTCCAAGTCTTATTAAAGGTGTGGAGGCTCATTGAAACTATGTCAAATTCAAAATTTCGAATGATTCACTTCATTGTCGGGTTGTCTGTGGCCGTCTGCTCCGTATAAATGTCAAAATGCGGCCCTCGGTGAAAAAAGTTTGGACACCGCTGGATAAAGATATTGTGAGATCTCTTGTCACAGCACAGGACATTCACTACAAATTGGAAATGTGGAAAATATAACATAGATTACCTGTTACCTGTGCAAGTTAAAACATATTTTGCTAGATTTATGTTAGATTTTGAATATTAACATTACATTACTTAACAAATATTACAGACACAGATCTTAAATACATTTTTAACAATTAGAATAGTATTTCCCCCCAAAAAACACTGAAAAAACACACAAAAATAAGAATATAATAATGATCTTTTTTGCGTGCTGTGAAAGAATGCATAGAGCACATTTTTGCTGTAGTCCGGAGTAAATATTGATACTGCCCCCCGCAGATGACGGTTGATATTGTTTATTGTTTCCTTCGGTGAGTTCATTTAATTTGACACAGCTCGGTGTGAAAGTGAACCGGTCCTGAGGCGGACAAACAGACGGCAACATAAAAGCGCCACACAACCTCAACGTCAGTGTGTAACCTCTGCCATACTTGTTCTGCACACATTTTTTTTTCATCAACGTTTTAGCTTTTTGTTTCCTCTGAGAGTGACGGTGCGACATTTTTTATCTTATTCAACGTTTTATAGAAGGTAACAAAGTCGCTACAGCTTGTTTATTGTAGCCCAACGTGCCACTTGAGACGTGACACTAGAGACAGCGTGTTTCAGCGACGCTCACACTCGCAGAAAAAGGAACAGATGCCACGGATAAAGCTTGATAAAATCCTTTTGCGATTGTTCTGGCTTAAATTGCCTTCATCAGAGCAATCAATTCATATTCGCGTCGCAACAACCACTGTTTGTAAGACCGAGAGCTCGTTTCTGTGTAATCCCAGAGTTGTCATAATGTAATTCGCTTAAATCTCTGGCATCGCCCCGGTTTGTCCCAGATCTGTTTTTTTTTTTTACTGTGGGTAAAATCCGATAATCCGAGCATGTGATTGGAGGGAGAGACGACCATATGAATCCCGTCATATTTCCACTGTTCATTACTTGTAATTGAGCGGTTCATCTGCGTCAGTAAATCTGCCCATCCCAAAGCCTCCAACGCAGCCGTCCTGTGACTCCTGGAAGTTATCACATGGAAGCTGCGAAATCAGAAGCCCATTTAACAAATCCAATAAGACGTCTGGGCTGAGTAAACTTTCTGACCTGGTTCTCCATCCAGGATAACCATGTGTCTTTGGGCGCTTGCGTTTGACCACCAATCAATCAAAGTCTATTTGTAGAGCACAGGTCAAACAAAAATCACAACAGAACATAGTGAGACAGTGAGTTTTAGTGTTTTATACCACATGACTCGGGCTGCTCGATGATTTTTTTAAATGGATTTTTTGGCCCGGAGGCTTTATTGGACAGGACAGTGCAGCGTGAAATGGGGACGAGACTGGGAAAGGACATGCAGCAAACTGTCGGAGCCGGATTTTAACTCACGACGTTGCGGTCTCGCCACCCCGGGAGTGAAGTGCCATCTACTCGAGCGGCACGAACAGTTAAAATCATGAATGTTCACGTCAGCATGCTTATGAGGAACAGAAGAGTTGAGCTGAACTAATTGGAACATCCAGGGACTCTTGACCAGAATGGCGAATGTCACTTCTCTCATGGCCTCAGTGGCTAAATCCAAAACAGCCCACAAAGTCACACGGAGAACATGCAAACTTAAAGATGATTTTTTTTGGGAGTCTGACACAAATCCTTCAAGCTGTGAGAATAAGGTGACAACCGGTTTGCCACATTTTGCACAAACTAACTACTACAAACTATAAAAAGCACTAGCAAACATGACAACTAACGCACATTTTCAAAGAGTTGAAGTATACCAGCAGGCGCCGAGTGAAAACCAGATGCTCTTTGTTGAATGTCTTTCCATGTCGCATCTGTCATCAAATCAAGTTAAAATGTTGTGAATTTTGTTCATTGAAAATGGCAATAAATATATCCCGATTCCTGATTCCAGATCAGTCTCGAGTTGCACAGAAGATTGAATAAACATATACATTGTATTGCCAATTACCAAATCTAACTGTTCATTGGCTGAAATAGCTCCGATGTGTTTTCGCCTCCGCAGAGGGGCCCAGTGACTGGCCCAGAGAGCTGACTGAGTTAAAGGATATTGTTGGTCACGGCGCCAGCGAGTTGTTTATGAAGACTCATGCGTGGAGTGATGCTCTGAGCTCATGCCTGGAAACAAAGATGAGCCTTGACTTGAATTGAGTTTCACAGACTTCTGCTGAGATGCGCCTGATTTTAGACAGGCTTTATAAAGAGGCTAAAACACAGCACAGATATGAGGCGCTGCAACATTGTGCGATGGTAAATCAGGTCAGACCAGACTATGGCAAGTCAGGCGTTTAAGTTCCTGAAGTCTTGAAATAAAAAACTTTTTTCAATAACAAAATGAATGCTTGTCTTTTGTAGGTGGCTGGGAGTACAGTATATTAAATCCAAATGTTTTTCTACCTGGAATGGACCGTACTCAAAGCACTTCACATCAAAGAACCAGTGCGCATGAAACAAACACTGAAGGCGTGGCAGGTGCTCAATGAGATAAAACGGGTTTGCTGCTGAACATTACAACATGCAGAAAATAAAAATAAAACTTAATTAGGATGTTCCCGTGCTGCCCGGTGGTCGAGTGGTTATGGCAGCGCACACGCTCAGGCTCCAGAGATTCCTGACTCTGACATCTACTGCATGTCCTCCCTTCTCTCTCATCCCCCATTTCACAACACTTTCCTGTCAATAAAGCCTACGAGCACAAAATCTTTAAAAGAATTAAAATAAAAAATAATTAGGATGTTCCATGTAATATATTTTTATCCATCAGAGTAATTCACTCTTCAGAGAGCAACACTAACTACTACAGTAACTGTATATATATATTTTCTACGAGATACCGGACTTTACGACCCACAAACCCAGTCAAATTACTATTTACTACGCAGTTAATTGCAACACAATATTTATTTCCTCATTGATCGCCTTTTCAACTACATTGAGCTATTTTTTTCACCCCCAAGCTACCACAAGGTTCAGCACTTGACCCCCTCCTGTTCATCATTCACATGCTTCCGTTCGGACAAATCCCATGGACACATTTACTCATCTTCCCCTCATGCACCCAACTTCACATCTCCGATAAACCATTGGCTCATCTTCCACATCAGTTTCTCTCGAACTGCCCACCGATCTCCAAACCTGATAATCATCCAACTTCATCAAATTCAAAAGCAATAAGACAGTGCTCATTTGTGCCTTTAGAAGGTTCACACCACGAGTTTCATCCTGGACGCAGCCCTCTCTTTTGAACACCTTCGTAGCATCAGCCGCCTCCATAACCCTCTCCTCTCCAGGACTCGGTTGCTCAAACACTTATCCACTCTTTCATTTACCTCACGCCCCGGACAATTACAATGGCATCCTGCTTCACGAACGCTTCTGGACAGGCTCTACTACATCAGAAACTCCGCTGCGATGATCCTTATTCACACCCACACCTGGCAACACATCATCCCCCAGGCTTCTCATAAACTACCGGATCCAAAAACTCTCATCCTCACCTATACAAGTCCCGTCCCCACTCAGGGTTGCAGACTATGTGACACACGGCGCATAACTACACTCTGGGGCTCACTCCCCCCGCGCGTTCAAACTGCTGAAGTAGCCGATTTGAAGCACTTTTCTGTTTAAATAGGCCTTTAAACCGACCACTGCTGCATCTATGCGTGTGAAGGGCTTTGGGACATCGTTTTATCCCATTCTCAAGAGCGACTCCAGATATACCTGTGTGCAGCCTCAGTGAGGGTCTTTCATTATTCCATGTGCTTGCTGGAGGGACACATTTCTGATTTTCCATGAAATTACAGTTTTTTGCAAATTGTGATTTTAACTTATGTCATCCTTTGTTACATTTTACGTCACACCTGGTTCTTTTGCTGATACGTAAACGCTTGTAAATGCAAACAAATTTGGTTTTGCTATGACTGAATACTCTAACAATAAAATACAGTGCAACAGAATCATCATGATAGATAAATCACCTGTGTAGGCCATTGTTTAGGCTGCAGTTTTTCTTTTAGTGTTGTAGGATTTCTGACACAAGAGTAAATTTAACATAGTCCAATCCTAAAGATAACGAAATGAAGGCAAAGTTTATGAAGACAAATGTTTCTCCAAACCCCGCGCTTTAAAAGCTCATTTAGCAGCATGAGTCTGAAGAACTAATAATGTCCCGTAGTAAAACGTCTCCTGCAGTTTCATTCATGCTTTTTATCCCTCCAGAGAAGAGAGGAGAGAAACCTGGACTGCACTGACACCTACAGTCTCCGCTGTCACAGACACAAAACTCTGCAGAGAACCGGACTCACCGAAGAAAGTGACCGCGAAGCCCTCCAGGACGCACGCCCAGCGTCCGAGGAAGAAGTATCCACGCGTGTTGGTGAGGAAGCTGATGAGCCCACCCGTGAGAGACACGAGGAAGTCCGCGATGGCCAGGTTCACGATGATGTAGTTGAGCGGCTGCCGCAGCTTTTTGAAGCGGAAAGTAACGAACATCACGAGGAAGTTCTCACTGAGAGACAGAGATGTGACCACGAACATGAGCACCGCGAGCACCGTGAAGTTCCACGGCTCCACGTTCGGGATGGGCTTGTTGAAGGGGTCCCATGCCTCCGTCTGCGGCGTGGGCTCCGCGTGGGACACGGCGTTCACCGAGAGGCTTAAAGTATCCATTGTCCATGCCTCCGCGCGCTTCACTCCGGCAGCTCGTGCTCAGTTCACGCGCACTTGGACATAGTGCAATAACCGGCAGAACGCGCCTTTAATGAGCGCCCACATTGGCGCGAGCGCTCTTTATAGACCGCGCGCTTCTACGTCATCGCTGTCCAGGAGATGCTCAACACTGCGCGCGACAAGTGACCAATGCGCACTTTGCGCACAGAGAAACACTGCGCGCGGCGCTCGTGGAAGCGGGTGCGCTCCGTGTGCGTGAGGCGGGTTCACACGGTTTCTCTCCGGACTCCACTGTTCGGGCTGGGCTTTAAACTGTGCTCTTGTCCGCCTTTCAAACCTTGTCCACTGCGGACAAAGTTAGTTTTAGTGTATTCATGCTTATGCAATATTGATCACGTTCTCACAGATCCATGTTGAAGAGACAGTTCACTAGTGGAAGGATTGGAGAGAAAGTTTAGTGGATGGAATTGTCCTTAGTTGAGTGAGAAAAAGTCCTCTGCCATCAGAGTTATGAGCAGTCACACAGTGTTCACACAGTGTCAGGCCAAACAGCAAACAAACAGCAAAGCAGAGTTTGGCTCAGATCTAAACTTCAAGTATGTCCACAGTAATAATGCCTATGGTGTTTGACTACAGAACTCTATATATATATATATATATATATATATATATATATGATCTCACACATTCAATTAGGCCGTAGGCGCATCAATGGTACATTTTTCCCAGTGTCATTTCCCACTGATGATTCTGCTTGAAATAAGAAAAAAGTCAATTTGAGACAAACTAATAAATATAATACTGTCCAGCCAATTAAAGGCAGATGTGTAATAGCTCAAAATGATCAAAATGAAAATATTCTTTTAATTAGTGGAGCTGTTTTAAGACACCGTATGTCGTCACGGCTCCTCTTAAATGACTCAGGTCTTATGTCTTTCACACATGACTGAAACATCGTCTTTGGTGTTAAATCAAGCCTTAAATCACCTCCGACACGTCTGCCCTCTGCGTACCCAGTGTTGTCATGAATCAAACATATTTTATAAATGGTGGGCTTTCCTGCAGAGCGCTAATTACAATCAATATCTCACACAGCTGCAGCTCAGTCGGCCCAAACAATCCTCAACACTGAACCATTATGGAGCTCAACAGGATGGGCCGTGGTCTGGAACAGGGACCACCAGGACTAAACCACCTGGGACTGGCAGGATTCAACAACGCCTGCACAACCGACCCATCTAAACCAGGAAACTATTACATCCATCAGAAAAATAGAGCTCAAACCAAGACCAAACCAGGACTAGGTTGAACAGTTACACCGCAATTTGAAGTGCCCCCTACAGGTCGGACGACTCATCAAAATAAAATGCCTTTAAGATTAATATATTTTGAATTTTGCTCAAATTTATAAAAATGTAATCACAGAATAGCACATTTTTTAGGTTCCGCATAAACTTCAACTGAATGAGTGTATTCCTCGTGTAATGTCACTTCCTGTCATTTTTTTCACAGATTTTTCAACATTTTCTCCCTAAATACCTCGCTCGATTGGTGTAAAACTATCATTTATATATACAACCGGTATAAATACACAAAATAAAGTCAATATTATAAAATCGTAAAGAAAATTATATTAGAAAATAGATCACTTTAACTTTGGACTCGATGAGATTTTAACCCCGGATCAATACAATATTCCAAATGATTTGAAAACTTTTAAACATGAGGGAAATTAACGTAGCAATGACAATACAACAGCAGTTCTTAAACATAAATGTTAATGAAAAATTAAATGGCAAAAGCATGTTTCAATGTATGGATTTGTATATGCAGAATTAACTACGGATTAATAAAGCTGCAAGAAGTACACAAGGTCTATTCCGGGTCTTAGTGAATCTGAAGTAGAAATACAGCAGCCGTTTCCACACTTTGAGAAACAAGCGCTGACTGTAACGAACCGACAGCGCCACATCATCATCTCGCTGCGGTCCCCCGAACTGAATCTATTCTACGGTTACCGGCTGAGTAAGTAGAATGACAACTAAAAATACAGAAACAGGCAACGGTAGAAAAATTTGCATCCATGTATAAAAATGCAACTGTGTCACCCAAAAAATCCAGTGAAAAGTTTTTTTTTTTTTTTTTAAATTTGTCGATTTGCACCTGCAGCAGAGAAGAAGTGCCGAAACGGAAAGACGGGCTGAAAGGGATTAACGTAATTTAGAACGACGGCAAACAAACAAGTCAATGTGTTCTCCGAGTTTAGTCAAATCCTGCTGCTCTTTTGATCAGTTTGGTGTTTTAATAGCCACAATTTCCCACGATTCACTGGTGCAGAGGATGCTGAAACGTAAGTAAAGCCTTGAATTGAATTGACTTTGCGCTACAGGAGTCGAAATGAATCCCCCGCCCCCCATGTTCAGTGGTTGTGAGCCATTTCGGTAGCCACAGCGGCCCTGGGGGTAGATGAACAAGGGCCGCCACGCAATTAGCATGAGTCATTAGCTGCCCAGGCTCTCTCGGTGACCACCAATCACACGAACACAAAAGTGCTATAGGTAAGGTCATTGAGGGGAGCGGGCACCGAAGCAACCCCGGTCACGGTTGGTGGCAAACATCTCCACCGGTTGATCTACTGCTGGATCGTTTGTTCAGCCTGGCCATCAACGACTCTATTACCATCTCAGTGATTCCGGGAGAGTAATATCCTGCTGCTGAAATACTTTCTATTAAAAGAACGGAGGTTCCACTGACAATTGTAGGAGAACTGAGGAGAACTCTTTTACATTTGTCGACGATAAGCTTGGATCGTTTTATTTGAGGAGTCCACAGCCAAACCTCGGTACTCACACTGCACGTCACTCTCCGGGTACAGTGGTTTGTTGAAGTTCGTAGGAGACGCCGACTCCCCTCTGTCCGGGCTCGGTTGGAAACGGCTTGTCACAGCCCAGTGCCCATCGCCAAAATGAGGATGTATCACCGCCGCTCCCTGACTCCAGACCTGAGGAGCACAGCTTTAGTTTGGCAGGTGCTGTCCAGTCTCGCTGCCAGCTTCAACCTTGTGATGGGCACAGGAACGGCCAAAGGGGCAAGAGCATTTAGTTATGCACAAGGTTTGACGAAATTATAGTGAAGGGTGTTTAGTTACGTAATTGGTAAACTGCTTTTCAAAGGCCTCGAGTAGCCAGTTGGAGGTCTGAAAAACTATAGATAATGCAATATACACATTACTTTACTTTATGTTTGCAAAAGGGGAGGAAATATCTACTGCTGGTGGGATTTCCTGTGTATTTCCTGATGTCAAAGTGTTTCAACCTCACAAAACCTTACTAAGTCATGTCCACAATGGTCACACAATAACCTTTTGACAAAATGAATACATCTGGGATATGTGTTGTTGTTTTTATGATCCCGTAAAACAGACAATGATGAGTTGAATTTACTTGTATTTTGTGTGCAATAAAAAATCGAATCTAATCTCTAAAGGTAGAATATTAAAAAAAAGAAGTCCCTGTTAATCCCACGACCGATCAGCAACAGTGGCTTTAGTGCTGTGTGATGGAGCTAATGTTGTCCAGCACTGGTCTATTCCAACTGAATCCCATCTCATCTATTACAGCTCTAAGCCTCCAGACGAGCGCTGACCTGTGGAATTGGCTGCTTTGCTGTTTATGAACCTGAGCCGTGGGACGGGGGGAGAATGGAGGTCCTCGGGGGAAGATCCTGCAAGTAAAAGGACCGTACTGAGGTATAGATGGGACTGGTGAAAGTAAGAAACCGCTCAGTATAATCTATCAGCAGGAGTTGGTATTAAATCAGAAGAGACCCTCAGAGTCTCCAAATGAAGTGTCAGGTTTGGTGATTCATTTTTCAACCATTTAGCTGAATAAGTGCAACAGAAGAAGTGGATCGGACAAAGTGCCCGTTTCAGCTGTCCTGGCCTGTAAAGTTCTAACATCTGAGTCCTTAATAGACTTGCAATCTAAAAAAAAATATCACAAAAATGAACATACTGTAATGATTGGACTGGTCTTTCTTTTTTTTTTTCTTTTTTTACCATTCTATTATAATAAATGGTGCACGGTGGCAGAGCGGTTAGAGCTCTCGCCTCCCAAAAAGGAAATCATGGGTTCGATTCCTGGATGAACGTTACATCACATGATCTCTCTGGGTGGAGTCTGCATGTCCCTGTGTTACCGTGGGTTCTCTCCGGGTTCTCCGGCTTCCTCCCACCGTCCAAAGACATGCATGTGTTAGGTAAATTGGCAACTGTAAATTGGCCCTAGTGAGTGAGAGTGAATGGTTGTCTGTATGTCTATGTCTCTGTGTTAGCCCTGCGACGAGTTGGCCACTGTCCAGGGTGTACCCCGCCTAAGGCCCAAAGGCACTGGGATAGGCTCCAGTCACCCGCGACCCCTAAAGGGAACAAGCGGTAGAAAATGAATATTATAATAAATGACAAATCACAAATGATGCAAACAAAATCATTTTACATCTTGCACTGTTTGAGGGCCATGGAATTAAGGTATGACATGTTTCCTGGAATATACTTTTTGTTTTTTTTTAGCAGCTAATAATATTCCACAATTGCTGAAACGTTGTTGATCAGAAATGTGGAAAACGTTCTGGAAAAAGCGTGTCAGAAGTTATTCATTTACAACTTTACCGTGGTCAAAGTCAGGTATCTCGACTTTGAGACTTTTTGCCAACTGGTTGTCTCCATGGGAATGCTATTGCTTCCCATGTTTTTTCTATTCCACCACATTCTTTCACCAATGCACACAATTCTCTATGTTTTGCACAACTCAAGCACGATAGTGTTAAGAGTGGCACCATGAGGCTCATTTGAACTTGAGTTTGGAGGAGGCAGTGATGGAGGACCCTTGGAAAAGATGGAATGGCTTTTCCTGTAGATGAAGTACAAAGCTATTTACATATTGATGAATGTGGGAAAGAATTAGAATATTTATAATATATATAATACTCCAACAAGTCTTCTTTGGGTTAAGCCCAAGGCCATTGAAACCACACAGAGGTTACTTTTTTTCATAAAGCTCGGCCCAAACGCATTTGTACATAATATTACAATATTTATTACAGTCCGTCTATTGTTTCAATACAGTTAAAAACACAACTCAAATAAAAGCTGGAAACAACAGAACAGATAGAAAAACATAAAGTCCAAGTCAAAGCGTAACTGAAGTCAAACCGAGAAAGCTAGATTTGCCTTTTGCCCACGAGAAGGACACACTTTGCTGTGAGGCGCACTGCGGGAACCCAGCTGGGAGACTTTAGAAATGGTGAAGAATGGCCGTCCCTGAAGGGTCCGCCAATTTGAAAACAGCTTGAGATGTTTTGGGAATAAAGAGTAACGTTTACATCCTACTGTGTGGCTTTTAAAGATTCTGATGACACTTTGTAGTAAAAAATACCACATGGTCATTTAATGAGTGGTCCTACAATGCACAGGCGGTTCCAGAAATCCCACAAAGCCTTTGCCTCGTTTGCGTCTTCTACAACAAACGGCAAATGAATGAACAAATGGTAACAACTTCACTCAAAATGCGTCAAGTTCCATATCTCCGAACAATTGCTTTCTTGAGTACTTGTTAACGCTGATGTCCCTTCCTACAAATCCAGTTAAATAATTGAGTTGAACAACAGTGGCTATGTGTGATGTCGTAACATGTGTCCTTTTGTGGTGACGCTACGCTAATCCAATCGAGGCACGGGGCAGGAATTTAGTGTCCCGTGGAAAACGCTTCTATTCGCAAAACAACACAGTGTTCCCAACAGAAAATGTCGGTGGAATGCAGCACGGGCTGAAAAGAGGACAAGGCGATTTACTTTGAAGGTGCTTTGGCCATCTGTAAATCTTCTCTTTCATGAAACGTGGAAGTGCGTGCTTATCTAACTACAATACCCAAGTAATAAAAAGGCTTGATAGTACACAGCGCAACACCCATAACAATGTTCAACGTGTCACAGTTTTTGGTTTACAATTCCTATGCACTGCTGCTTGACCTCGGGGTTAAAGTGCCTATAACAGCTTTCTACAATGAAAGTTTGACCATATCTGACGTGTTTATACCTGCTGTACATATAAATGATAGTTTTACACCAATCGAGCAGGTATTTGTGAAGAGAAAAGTCGAAGAATCTGTCGTAAGTGACAGGAAGTGACATCACACACTCATTTCAGTCAAAGTTTAACCAAATCTTTGGCCCTCTGAACATAAATTCAACAAAATAAAGTTGCTCTCATATATTTTTATTTGTCAAATGAAAACAGTTTGACAAAGGTGAGATTTCCTAGTGTGATGTCATCAATTACAAACAGGAAGTGAAACTCTAAACCTCAAAAATGTGCTATTCTGTGATAAAAATGTTACGATTTTTAGCAAAATTCAAAATATATTTATCTCAACTGCATTTTAGTTCAATGAGTGGTCCAAACTGTCAGAGGCTAATGCAATCCGTCAAATGAAATCCCCAGGCCAAACATGATCATCGTGTGAAATTCTTCCTCTGCACTGAAAATGAGACCGCTGAGTGCCGTCTGCATCTCACTATGGAGCGTTCTATTTGCCGCGAAGCAGGAAATGCGCTGTTAGCAAATGTTTGTTTTAGTTTTATTGTGACTGTAAATTCTGCCCTGGCCCCTGAAAGTTGTAAAAAGTGCTCATAAACTCCTCGCGGTAAATAATTAGGATGCTCGGAATGCATTCGATAAGTGAGCTATGACTTTGGACAGTGAAATCTGGTGCAGCACCTTTAAATGTCACTAGGGAGGCCGGTCGGGATCGGTGGGCGACCGCTGTGCCACGTCTGGGGAACCATCTTCGGATCTGGAGCGATACTGTATAGCTTGGTCAGGAGGAGTTTGTGTCTATTGGGCATGTTTTGGGTTGATGGGGGAAACCGAAGTGCTCAGAGGAAACCCACCAAGACACAAGAAGGACATGCAAACTCCACACGGAAAGATCCACGGCACGGAAATCCAGAACGTTCTTGTTATGAAGCAGCCACTTATACAGTACCTTCCTGCTACTTTTGATCTGGGATTGCCACGGTAACCTCTTTACTTTCAGTTGTATTTCGCATGTATAAGACAAACAAATGGAATTACAAAATTATAGATGGATGATTAGCTCTTACTGGTTGTGAATTTACAAGTCACAACTAACAGTGGGGTGGAGAAAGAGGAAACTGACCTCGATATCAAACCCAGGACCTTCTTGCTATGAGTGAAAGTGGCATGTGTTTATATTTGGATACGCAGGCTGCAACCTTCCCTCTTATCTATTACTATTTTTCTCTCTGCATTACTGTGCTTGGTCCAAAGTGTGGTCTATCACCAAACTCTGGAAATAAATTAGACTTTAGCTCTCAATTAGCTCACAATTAGCTCACAGTTAGCTCACAATTAGCTCACTTTGAACAGAGATCTTTCTTGATTTGTAGTGATCAAATTGCCTTTGTAAACATAATCCTCCAGCTGTCCATCCTTCCTTCCTTCCTTCCATCCATCCTAAAAGCCACACAATCCCTCAAATTTAGCTGAAGCAGATATTCAACCATTTTATTCGATGCGAGCCATAAAAACCACTGCTCTGAAGTCTTTTCCCGGTGTAAAAACAATAGAACTTTGCCCGGTCTTCAGTAAAACCAAATCTTTGTACGAATCTTGCAATGTTCACACGATGCGCATTTGTGACTCGATGTGGATATGATGTGCAGAACCCTTTTTTTATTGCCAATGTGTCTTGGCAAGTACAGTAGCCGCATAGCGTTATGTTGCTCCTTCCCCTCGAATTTGCTGACAACATTAAACAAACCGGGGAAGTCAGGCTTTTTCAGATTCATTACAGTGACAGAGCGTGTGGAGCTGAGCTGTACACGGTGACAAAACAACATACCGCACGCCAACAGAAACAATAATGGAAAATGTCTCCAGTGCAAACCGACGCAAAGGAAGGTTATGTTGGGGACCGAAGCCGAGATGGTTAGTTTTAGCTGAAAGATTCAAACATTTACTGGTTGATCATTTCTGTTTAATCTCATTGTTCGCACTAAAGGGCTCAAAGCTGGTTGAGCAAAAACAGATCAGTTTCTCAAGAGTTTTTCATCCACTTTCTTAGCTTCTTTGACAATATAATACAGGGTAAAGTCTTGGGTAACTCTAAACTGTACTGTAAAAAAAAAAAGATATTGAAACTTGGCGCTGCAGAACTCTGGGCCAAGTTCACCCTGGTAAAAAGGACCAAGATCTCTATCTCAATCTCTCTCCGTGCCTTTATGAAGTAACTTGGCAGAAATAAGTGTTGGTTATTATGTGACGCATGAACGGTATCACGCATTCAGATTCACGGTTCTACTATAATAATTGACAACATTGATATTGAACATAGCAATGGTACCCAGCCCAATGTATATGTCTTGGGTTCAATACATGCTTTTCTCTATAGAATAAGAGTTAAAGTTACGTAGTGCCACTTTAAATTATGAAGTAAATGGAAAATACCAAGAACCTCTGGGAATAATATTTGACTACACGCCATTGAAGCGAAACCAGAAACCAGCCCAAACACACCAGATCATCAATATACTGTAAACAACATTTGAAGACTCCAGGCTTGACGTTCCTCTCTGCAGAGGAGATAAACCCAATGCCATTATTTGACAAGATGTTTGTAGATGCATGTGCGCGCTGCGGGCTTCCTCAAACCTGCTCCTGACTAAAATTTTTAAAAGGAAGCGATATGTGAATGTGTTTCGGATTAATCCCACGTGAAAGATACAATGCCTCTCTCCAGCTCCTGCTCCAGCCGTTAAAACGAAGGTCACACTAGTCTCTCCAATCCACTTGGATCAATAGTTCTTCACCAACTACAATGCACCAGAACATTTCTTTATTGACCTATACTAAACTTACTTGTAACACCTCATCTTCACAAAAACACATTATTTTATGTAATGAGTTAGTGACACTACCTCATTTCTCAAAATCTTAAATTGGTTTGTTTGTTTAGTAAATCCAAAGAAATAGGCTAATTAGAATTGGCCCGTCGTAAGGGAACACATTGCACACTGATTTTCATGTAATCCAAGTAGCACTGGTTTCAATGTGCCGTGCTTTGGAGGCACAAACAACGGGATGTGACAAGATTCATAAATGTGTTTCCCCATATACAGTACGTGCTGGATGAACGTTTACCGTGAAAGAGGCTTAATGTAGAAATAAACATGATAGTGGGTGATTACAGTCCTCCAACAGATAATGACTTTGGAAATGTGATTCAGGATTCGGATTTGAATGTGTTAAAATAACATGATAATCAGCAGCTGTGAGGTGTGAAGGTCTACAGACCCTTTAGATGTCTGTAATGGAGATAACTGGAGCCGAAAGTTAAGTGGAATATAATGCAAATGCAAATAATAACTTGGATACATGTTAGTCATTTCCAATTGTATTTTACATACTTTGTTTATTTAGTAGAAGATTCTTTTTACAACTTTTACAACACTTTTACAGCTAAATGAGTTTGGAGCGAATTTTAGAGACTTTTAGCGTACTTGAAAACGAAGGCAGTGTCAGTGGGCAGAGGGTCATGATTTTCAAATGTTGATATTTTTATCTAAAAGATAGAGAGGTAGAAAATAGAAACAAACTTTATAAATCCAGGAGGAAATTTCAAAAGCAGCAGACTGGCAGCCATCATCTTGGTGTAACTCCTTTAGTTGTTGACTCTGTTCACTCATTTTTAAATGCTCTGATTTGAACCAAACGCCAGTGTAATGTCATTTGTAATAAAGGACAGCGTGTCCTGAAGCAGCCTGCTCGGCTGTGCTTTTAATTACTTTTGGACAGCCAAATGAATTCTGTGCCACAGACTGATGGAAATATGTCATTCTATGTTTCCCTTGACAATGGGCAGTGTGAAGATCTGTGAGCCCATTCAGCGACTTGTTATATAGAATAAGAGATAATCTAATGAATATTTTTCCCTTTGAACATGAATCAGTTCAGCAGCTGTGGTTTATCACGGATACAATGTGGTTTATTGGTGGGTTAGTGAAAGAGTCTTTTTCTATTACTATACCCAAAACTTCAGCCACTCTTTGCTCCTGTTCCAAGTCCTGCTAATTGGAAGTTGCAGTCAAAAACTTTAGCCTTGGTTTGACGTAGTTTAGTCTATTTATTTTCTTTTGTTTTTAAAGCATTGTTTAAACACAGAGCTTGTTCAGAGTCTAATTTGTAACATCAATTTGTTTGTGAAAAACATCTGTAACATAAATGTCATAAAACAGGTTTTCCACTGAGCAAAATCCATCGATTGAGTTCTGTGCCGTCAATGATGTGATAACGTTAACAATCACTTTCAAACATTATTTATTATAAGTAATCCTTAACTTTATACGCATTGAAAACCATTTGATGTCAGTTAGATCCGTGGCAGAAAACGACCCGGCAAACAATTTAAAATGACATAATCATTTTGTTCATAATGGAAGCTTTAATGTTGGTGCTGAGTCAGTCTAAATCACAGCTTCCTCCCTGACGAGTTCAAATCAATGTACTGAGGCTACCAGACTTCTCTTTGAATCGAAGGCCTATTGACTTTGCAGGTTTCCGCGTTGTCAAGCGTCGATGACCTATGGCGCGCGTCAACGTTATCTGCGCACATGTGGGACCTCAGCTCATTTGCCCGTTGCACCGCGCGGACCTTTCGCGACTTCAAACAGTCTTGGTCGTCGAGTCTGGCAAAGCTCTCTCGAAAGATTTTGGCGACTTCCGTTTTGATGACTCCGCTCCCGGACCTTTCTGCATATGCCAGTTGAGCGAATGGCATTACACGTCGCCAGTTCATTTGCCGAGTCTCTTATCGCACACATGAGAGGCCCAGACACCCCCCACACACACACCCCCCCTTAAAGAAACAGATAATTATTGTCAGCGCTTTCCAGGAATCCACAGTATGGGAAATAGACTGGCATTTCATTTATTGGTTGGGTGGAAGATGAAAGCCAGGTTTCTGATAGAGTTGTAAGGAGTACAGGGAGGGTAAGTAGGTTGTTACTTAATAATACTAGAAGCTTTTTTTCCCCCCCATAAATGAACTTATTAATTAGTGCCTTAATTCGCTGTGTCTTCATGTTTCCCTTCACCATTAATGATCAAGAATGCTTTTAAAAACTTCTACAATGTCCAATATAATGTCGGCCCAGCCCTTGATTGTCGGCGCAATTTGTCATTGCAATTTCTCATCCATTTGCTGTGTCCATGGCAGGAGTGCTGAGGCCCAGGTGCATGGTTCTGAAATCCAGTCATGTCAAAAACTGTTTGCAACTTTAACGATCTCAGTCAAAATAACCACGGTAATGGTTTTCCTCTTGGATGCCGCAGTTTCTCGACAGCTTTTCATATTTATAACATTATACTCATGATTACCTCATACAAGATTGTATTATGTAACAAAATCAATGACGACAAATTGAAATCCTTTTAATTTTTCAAATTCTTGTGTATGTCATTTGTTCTGGTAGTCAATTACGTCTCTTCTAACTAACGTTTCTAACAAACCCTTATATTATAACAATTATATGCAAACACAGTACAATAGGCATTACGTATACCTTCATTAAGGATGTACTCATCATGTACTTCAACTAATGGACATGAAGGAAACATGAATAACATTACTGTATAATACTTGAAAGATGACTTAATGTTACGTATGAACAATGTGTTTCTTTTTTGTTTCTTAATTCCCTTCTGCTGGAACATCCATGTTGAATATTAACTATATTATTTAACCTCTAATGAACCACTAATATAATAAACCACTTAATCACCAGTTGGGGATTTGCTTGGAGCCATTTAGTCCATTAAACCCTGCATGTGCCACACTCGATCCCGTCGCACAAGATTTATGTGCCGCATCTGCATCAATCAATGTTTCTTTCATGAATTATCGATAGATTGCTGCAAAGTTCAAAATTCATCCGTCCATTAATTTCCATAGAAAATTGGTGAGCGGATGTTAATTGGCCTGTAGAGGTTTCATTTAGTCACGAGTCGGAATCGGACCTCACCATCTGTGAAACGATGGTCGCCGCCTCCGCCTGCTGCACCTTGTATAAATGCTAATTGCGCTTTTGTAACTGTACACAATGCCCCATGTTCTCCAGAACATGTTAATAATATGCGGTGGTCCCGCGAAGCGCCAGCAACCTTTAGCGAGCGCTCAGGTAAATGACTTTGGTGTTAAATAGTTCATTTGTTGTAACCTTTTAGTGGAGGATTGAATCATGGCGCGTGTTGCTTTGGTTTGATGTGACGTGGGAGCCGCCTGGACTCCTCTGTGTCGCTGTGGCCTGACCTTTACAAACGACACTCCGGGGGCGGCGCAGTAAATGTCGGATCACGTTCCATTATGACGAAAAAGTTACTGATATCTTAATTATTGTTTCGCTTTCTTTGGACGGAACAGTGTCACAAATTAAGACATGTCAGAATAAGATATTATCCTTCGCGCGCACTTTTTATTGCCGTCTTAATGAGGTGGAGAGACTTGGTATTGGACTCAGAATACTAACAAGCTGACCCCAACTTCTGTCATTATCTTGGAAGTCAGTCCCATCATCCCACCTATGAGATTATAATCAATGAGCAATAAACAAACACCGATATGGAGTATGTACTCAAATTATTTACACCATTTTGGGGTCAGTCTGAGATTTTGGAGTCAACTGGAAACTATTTTGGGGGGGCCAGATTTCACACAGGGGCCAGTAATCAGAATCTCAAAAACGGACCATGCATAAACAGCAATATTGTGAGCACAAACGTTTGACATAATTTTTTGGGGGGGGTGAATCGGACACTTCGGGGTAAATTGACCTTATTCCGCCCCGCCCACTTTTCCTCTTTTTTTCCCCCCGTGATCGCCACTTCCATTGTAACGGCACTGGTTTGAATGGAGAACGAGGGGGAAGACTTGGCGCTAAAACATAACACAAAGTAGACTGATTTGTGTCAAATGTTTCCAGTGTTCATGCGATTGAAAAGTCAACAACGCACCGATTCTCTTGGCGGCCCGAAAACGGCGTTTAGTCTGCGCAGAACTTATTTTCTCTGGAGGTCGGCAGCCCTGTTAACTATGACAACCGGAAGAAGGAATAGGTCGTATGGCGGCGCTTCAGACGGGCTTCCGGAATAAGGCGAATAAACTGAAGGTCACAATATCTTGGGAGAAAATTTACCAATAACATTTTTGAAATACTGAACAGTGGAATATAGCCGGACCTGAAAGGACTAACACCGAAGCCGGGCTGTTTAACATTCTGTACTTGACATTTATTTTACTGCACAAGGTTCGCGTGGGGTTTGACATTGGCTCAGCTTATCGGGATGTTTGAGTTTACTCAGGTCCATGCTAGTTCATTCTTAATTTGCGTATCTTTAAGGGACATGTTGTTTTTACTAATTATTTTTTACATAAAACCTCAGATTAGTAAAGACACCAAACACTGTAAAAAAAAAAAAAAAAAAAAAAGCAGGCCTCCCTGGAGTAAATGCAATGCACCTGCACGTTTATCTAGCTTTTCCATGTAGTTATTGCGGGACTATTTCTTGGCAGAGGCAGACGCAGTGGCTTTAGCTGTGGACGTATCACCACCGCCATCTCAACTTTTCCCATTTCAAGAGAACAGATATGGCAATGAGTTATTTCCTCTATTCTCATGAGATTCCTTCGAGTTATTCTAACATTTGTGTGAAGTCCAACTTTTTTACTACATGTCTGCGCGATGAATTGGAAACGTTCTAGTTCGGATTAAAGGTGGTTAAGTGCGGTGGTGGTCGTGGATATTGTGGATGCTGTGGATGCCGTGGGCTGAGGAGGGCTGTGTAGGAGCAGCTGTCCTTCCTCCCTCCATGTGTGATGAGTGCGAGAGTGTTGGTTTATGTTTATAGATTTCCCCATAATGTCCCCTCATGGCAACATATGGTGAACCCAACCCAGATTTAGCTGATGGATGGGTGATGAGCTCGCCTTATAGCACAGTTAGGATCTCTTACAGTATGTCTATATCCTTTGGTGTATCGTTATATCACCAAGAGAAATGTTTAGTGTGTTTTATAATATGATGTCATGACAGTGCTACAATTGTGTTGCTTGTTTAGAGGAAGGAAACTTGTTTATGCCATACATTTGACAGATCCTCAGAAGAGGCGGTGGGCCCTGGGACCTTCTGACTGACCTTTTTGTCCACCATTTGATAAAAGGAAACTATGAAGGTGCCAGGCATGTTAAACAGAAAAATAAAGCTGTAACCCTCAGTCCAATCTGGGAATCAGAACTAATTCTGTGATTAGTTTGTACTCCAAACCCACAAATAAAAGAATTACCCGAAAATAAAGCAAAAATAATTGGTATTTTATATGAATTCTGCTTGGACTGTTATTACTAAAGTCCCTAAATCTAAGTTTGGAGAAATTAGCTTCAGCCTTGAACGCGGAATTGTCAAGACACAACAAATGCCCAATCTAGTGTCAATCTTCCAGACACCAGCTATACTTACAGCTTATATTTACCAAAGATTTCAAATCTGATGTTCCTCTGTGTAGAGCTTGTCACCACTTTAAAGTAAATTAGGCATCAGAGGCCAAAATGACTCATAGCTTCATAAAGTGTTCGTACTCCAAAGAGATCAGAAACAGCTTCAGTTTGGCTCATTCTAGTCAGGAAATTTAGGAAAAATAGGCCCTAATCGTAAGGGGATAGTCACTGTTTTGATTAGTAAAATGGGTTTATATCATATAAAGTTTGTGCAGTTTGGTTCTATCGCATTGTAAGCTATGTATTAATAGAAATACAAAATAAAGAGCAATATGCAATATCAGAAGGACTACCACATTGACAGAGAAATCCTGGATATGTCTATTGGGACAACAGTAACTAACACGTATGGCCCGAGTAGTTCAAAACATATTAAATATTCAGAACTCCCGCCATAATAATTACACGACAGAGTCAGGGGGTCCTATTAAAAAAAGAGAATAGGGTAGAGAAGTTTGGTGTTAATGGAACAAACCTTTCTTGGCGTAAACTTATTTTATTAAAAAAACATCGTGCTCACACTTCATTTAATTTGACAGCTCTCTGACGCTCCCTTTAAAGGCATACGAAATAGAGACTATGTTGCTCACTTGTGAGTGGCATATAGAGGGCAATGCCAGGGTGAACTCCTCTCCAAAAACAAGGCCAGTCTCAGCTGTTCGCCCCGAGACTCGCGAAGGCCACAGACATGTTGATCTGTTCGCATCAAGGATAAATAAATATAAAAACACGGGGTCACCTCCAAATCGTGAGCCCCTCCTCCACGCGCGGCCACATGGGACCAACAGGCATGATGCGCCTCACTTCCTGTCTATTATAAGAGCTGACCCACTTCGCAAGGTCAGATTGAAATAAATCCAGTCATAAAAGCCACAGGTTCAATCAGGCAACAAAATCTATAATTCAGACAAAGACACGGGGAGCGTTTGTTGCAATCCTACGACTCCTAAGGCCAAGAGTGGAATCGATATCTTGTATAAAAAGTAAATTAAAGAGTAAAGTGTTGTCAGCACCTGTGCCTGTGCTCAATCCAGCGCCACTCTCACATTTTGTCTTCATTTACACATTGTTAGTCTCAACATACACAGTAAACTAATCCTGGTAGTTGTAGTCCTGGCCCAAACCTAGCTCAGGATGTCCAAACTATGGCCAAATGCGGCCGCAGACCAAATTTGGATGGCCCTCATGCTTCCTTGGGAATTGGCTCGAATGATCAAAAGGTAGTACTTTTTACCGCAGCATTTTCAGGAAATCTACCATCATTGCCTAGGTAACGAACATTGTGATGTTTTTAATGATTCACTATGTTGTTCTCTAGTCGGCGGCCGCAGAAAACAGGTTTGGACACCCCTGATCTCGATGGATTACTGGGGGCTGCACTGCGGTCGCCCACTGCTTGTGACATGTGGTTGTGAAGGCAGAGGAAAATATCCAGAGACAATAAAGTATCATACATGTCATGTTAATCAAGATCATGAAAATATTGAAGTTAAAGGTAATAAAGTTGTTGTTTTTTTACATGTGTTGTTTAGTTACATAACCAAAAATAATTGCTCAAGCTAAATGCACATATGGCACAGGTAAGCAGACAGGTGGAGTGTGCTTGAAGGCAAATGAGGCAGTGAAGTGGACATCCGCCTGAGAAATATGTGCGACTCGTGGAGCTGCTCGGCTGAACTAAAGCTTAAATCCTCTTTGGACTCATGGCCCCTTCTCCGAAGCTGTACACACAGAGCAAAAGAAGGAAGAGAAGAAGAAGAAGAAGACGACGAAGAAAAGACAATGAAACAGACGGAAACTGGGAAAGGCAGTCTGACTCAGAGAAGTCATTGTAAGATGGATATGTTCAATTACAATGTCAGATTGGGTCAAATGTATTATTTTTTGTTTGGCGCAAAGAAAGCAAAAGCCTTGACCCTGATGCTAAGTTATAACAGAGCTGGAAAGATCAGTAAACGAAGGCCTCATATATATATATATATACAGTATAGTTATCCTTTTCAAACTACTTAAGTAGCTTGGCTTTGGTATTGTGTGTAAAAACAACAAACCTTCCTTTTGCTTATGTAATTTCAACAAGACACCAGAAGAGGGCAAAGAACTGCAGAGTGAGAAAATGGGGACCAAACAATTGCTTGAGTTAACTAGCATATCCATAGCAAACCCATCCATTTCAAGCACAGCTGCCGTCGCTGCGGTTATACTTTCAGACGTTTCTATAGTCACGTACGAGTTCATGACCGCCATAGAGCGTTAAAAGATACCGCCGTCCACCGCAGTTAGAACATGGACAGCGCCGTTGCTTGAGATTCGCTGCGGAATCTATGGAGGGACGGACGGGACAATGAAGAGGACGGAAGAGGACGGACGGAACAACGAGGACGGACGGACGGACGGAACAACGAGGACGGACGGACGGAACAACGAGGGACGGACGGAACAACGGACGGACGGACAACGACGGACGGAACAACGAGGAGGACGGAACAACGAGGAGGACGGACGGAACAACGACGACGACAACGAGGAGGACGGACGGAACAACGAGGACGGACGGACGGAACAACGAGGACGGACGGACGGAAACAACGAGGACGGACGGACGGAACAACAGGACGGACGGACGGACGGACGGAACAACGAGGAGGACGGACGGAACAACGAGAGGACGGACGGAACAACGAGGACGGACGGACGGAACAACGAGGAGGACGGACGGAACAACGCTGAGGATGGACGGAACAACGAGGACGGACGGACGGAACAACGAGGAGGACGGACGGAACAACGAGGAGGACGGACGGAACAACGGACGACGACGGAACAACGATGAGGAACGGAGGGACGAGGACGGACGGACGGAACAACGAGGACGGACGGACGGAACAACGAGGAGGACGACGGAACAACGAGGAGGACGGACGGAACAACGAGGAGGACGGACGGTACAACTGACGACGGACGGAACAACGAGGAGGACGGACGGTACGGAACGGACGGACGGACGGACGGAACAACGACGGAACGGACGGACGGACGGAACAACGAGGAGGACGGACGGAACAACGGAGGACGGACGGACAACGAGGAGGACGGACGGAACAACGAGGACGGACGGACGGAACAACGAGACGGACGACGAACAACGAGGAGGACGGACGGAACAACGAGGACGGACGGAACAACGGACGACGAACAACGAGGAGGACGGACGGAAACAACGAGGGACGGACGACGGAACAACGAGACGACGGACGGAACAACGAGGAGGACGGACGGAACAACGAGGAGGACGGACCAACAAGGACGGACGACGGACACAACGAGAGGACGGACGGAACAACGACGGAACACGGACGGACGAACAGGACGGACGGACGGAACAACGAGGAGGGACGGACGAACAACGGAACGGACGGAGGAACAACGAGGACGGACGGACGGAACAACGAGAAACGGACGGACGGAACAACGAGAACGGACGACGAACAACGGAGGACGGACGGAACAACGAGACGGACGGACGGAACAACGAGGACGGACGAACAACGAGGAGGACGGACGGAACACGAGGAGGACGGAGGACGGACGGAACAACGAGGAGGACGGACGGACGGACGGAACAACGAGGAGGACGGACGGAACAACGAGGAGGACGGACGGAACAACGAGGAGGACTGATGCGTTTCAGTCTTAAAGCATGAATAAGACTTAAATTGCAGGGTCAATCAATGATAAAATCGAGACATTGACCTCAATACACAATAAGAAAGACTGATTTTATCTTTCGCTTGACATGAGCAGTTTCAAGGCCTGGACCGAACTATAGAACTAGACAATGCAATTAAGCACAATAAAAGCATCTTCGTACGGTGACCATGAATCTACCCATAGTTCCTTGGCTACTTCCAGCGCGCCTCGTCTGAGCACTCAAGAGAAGCTCCGAACATGTCAACAGGAAGTCGAGCAATTTGACTGACAGACGGCAGTTCACTTAGAGGTACACTTTACTTAAGAACATGTAGTCTGTATATATGCACATACGTGTCTAAATGCATTAGTCACAGCTCACATATTCAGCAGCGCGAAGCCTTACGCAGCGCAGCCCTTCCAAATATGAATTATGTAGAAAAATGACTTAATATATAATAAGTAGGGAAGTGTAAATGTATAGGGTAATGCCCCGATGCTGGGGGTTGAAATTGCATTGCACTTCACTCACAAAGTGCCATAATTTAAAAAAAAACAAAAAATTAAAATCGAATTCCTTTTGGATTTGAGCTATAAAACCTTTACATAGTAGAAAATCACAACAGAGCTTTTTAGGAGAATACTGTATATTCACTGGTTTCTATTGGGCCATAGTGCTTAAGGCTAATGGTTTCTCACTAACTGAAGAGTTTGTGGTTCAATTCCCAGTTGGACCAAAGGCATATTGTGTATTATTGTTACAGAAAATATCACCTAGAACTATCAGATGGAAACTACTTTATGCCACTGATACATCCGCAAAAAGATAATTCCTTTAAAAACATCTTTAATTGAATATCATAAAAATATCAGCTGCAATAAATAAATTGCAGAATGAAACAGCAAGACGTTATTATGATTATGTGTTGTAGGTGTTAATAATTCAACGCTCAAATGTTAATGAGGTACAAAGAAAACTGAAAAGGTTTCTTATTAGTGCAAAAAAACAGTTACAGACAGTGAATATTGAGTCCCCAAAAGTTCCAGCTTTCATAGAATTGAACGATAAGTTGATAGAGTGAATATTGTGGCAGTTCCAGTTTCTTTTTGCCACTTCCGCATACATAGCTCGGCCCTTTTGCCCTATTTTTGCTCATCATTTCAACCTGTCCGCTTGAAACGCAGATTCAACTTTCCATTTCTATTTTAAGATACGGACAAATTGGTCATTTGAGGAGCTGCCTACAGTTTATCGGGTGCAGAATAACACCTGTGAAATGTTGGAGCAGAGTGGATCTGCTCAGCCCTCGGTGGATGTGTTAAGCCCAGGCAACCGCGGCAGCAGCAGCAGCAGCAGCAGCAGCAGCGGCAGCAGCAGCGGCAGTGGCAGCAGCAGCGGCAGCAGCAGCGGCAGCCTCATGTGAATTCATGAGCCCCTGTGCATCTCTCACTGACAGCTCGCGGGACAGAGGCACTAAATGGGCCCACAGCTTCACACCCCCCCTCCCTGAGGGTCGGCATCTGCTCCACACTCTGGGAAACGCGTCCCATTCAAGGAGAGGGTCACTGGGGAAAGGAAATTCAATCTACATCTAGAGACGAGACTTTACAGAGTTAAAGGAAGTTCGGAAAAACTAGTGTTTGACTTTTTAGCAGTCAGTTGGAATTTTCGTCCATCTGGTGCAGTTAGTACTATTACTAAAGCTTCAAACTCTTTCGATAATAAGGAAAAGCTCGACACTCGATACAGACTTTGATACCACAATGATAAAAATGTTTTAGACAATAGACTGTAATTTTAAACACTGAATAATAGTACTTTCTTTATAATATTATAACATTTGTTAAGTTATATTATATATATGTTATGTAATATTTGCTGAATAAGGTTAACAGTGGCTTAAACACTGAGCCATCTGCTTCATAAACACAAGGAATTTAAAAAACTGTAATAGAATAAGTGCTAAATGGCATTGTGTCCTTAGCAAACACTTCACCCACACTGCCTGGAATGAATCTGGAGTGTGTGAATGGTTGGAGGTGGGCAGAGCCACAGAGGGCCCGATGGCGCAGATTGGCAGCCTCACTTCTGTCAGTCTACCCAAGGCAGCTGTGGCTACAACAGTAGCAACCATCGCCGAGTGTGGAGGGAACGAATAATGCAATATCAAAAGGGCTATATAAATATGATGCATTATTTATTTTGATTATTAAGCTGTATAAGTTTAAAGCCATACATATTTACAAGCTTTATGCAATAATTACAAATACAAGATTTGTATTATAGACAATTACATAAATTTGATATTAATACGTTAGCAATACTAAATAGATTAGAATTAATCCTTGACACGGAAGTAGGAAAAGACAGCACAATATAAGTACAATATAAAAATAATATATAAATACAAGAACAGAACATGATATTCATTACTAACAAAAGTAATGTAGAGAAATGCTAAAGTCAGAATGTATGAGAAAGAAGATGTATGGTAGGTAAATTACAAATACTTATTAGTAGTCTTGGCATGTGTGGCATCCCTCGAGATCATCTTTTTTCTTGGGCCACTTTTATATAACACCAGGGGCAAAATAGGGCCAAAGAGTCTGCTAGACAATAATTAAGACAATAATTAAGAGTTCACTACAGGCTAACAAATGTTAGCATGCACATATAATCCTGAGAACACAAAGAATCTCAATCTTACGACGTCTAATATTTCTCCCATGTAAGACAATAAAGGATTATCTTATTTTAATATGCACTGAACATTATTTTCTTTTGTTTGTGTGTGTGTTGAATGTTATAAAGCTAATGAAATGATTTCCGTGTCATCCAGCCACTCTCACAACCGTAACCGCATCAAGGATGAATAGCAACAGAAAGATCACACTGGTCTTTCATGCCTAATGTGCGACTCATGTGTTAGACCCTATCACACTATATTAGCAGCAAAAACAATTTGCAGTAATGGCACTCTTATGTAATATTGATTTGTTTTGCTCACACATCTGCACAATGCACCCTGGCGCTGCACTGGGTTTTAATGTCTAAGATATAAAAGAGGTGCCGGCTGATGTCTCAACTCTCACTGTGTCTGGACCACTCGAGCGCAGCCACGTCCAAAAGCATTTGGTCAATGCCGCGGCTCCCTGACGTAAACCGTGGCCTTTGTTGACCTGCTCGACACCTTCGAGTTTGAATGAGACACACGTGACCCACCTGTGTCTCAGATGTGCACAGAGGGTTGAGAAGCAGGCAAAAGCAGGGCGGAGTCAGGAAGATTGGCCAAACAATAAGGACTTTATTGTTTACAGCGAAAATCAAGGAGAGCCATGTTCTACCACCACCTGTGCCATCTGCGCTCAGAACCTCAGTACCCACTACAGAGCAGGAGATCAGAGCGGAGAGCAGCTTGCTTTCACATTTTCACATGTAAATTATAGGCGCTGTGATGATTGAAGTGCAGTGAAGACGTTGGAAGTTCCTCATCGTCAAAAGAGCGCTTTAGCATCATGACGAGAGATCAAAGCCACAAACTCTGGATAATACAGTAAGGACGTATGACAGCAGGAGAGAGAAGAGTGTTGCGCAGTGAGTGTTTGCATCCCGTGGTATAGCTCTGGCTGAAACACGTGTGCCACTGTGACCAGTGTTGTAAGTGCTAAAAGGCTACCTTTTGTTTGGAGTATCTCTCTGTTTTTCCTGCACTGTTAACATTAGGAAACCTCAGGCTTGTTTGAGATTAAACTCATATTCCTGTCCATTCTATAGCTCCAATGTAAGGACAAACTGCATTTATCAGAAGACATGGCGGCAGTTTCATGTTAAAGTGCCAATGTGGTTACAAAATATGTGCTGATCGTATGGGCACATGCATTACAATATAAACCTGTACATTCTGTTTATCAAACTAAATGACTGGGTTTCATCATGATGAAATCATAGATTTGTTAATAGATTCAGTTGGTCTAGGTTGTTTAATTTGCTATAATTACTATTTTTAAAAAGTACAGGAAATACAGGAAATGACACCAGTTTTCTGTGTTCAAAACACACAGTTTTACAGTTTTATTTGCGATGGTCAATCTAAAACACAATATTACAAACATGGAACAGGAGAATGGATTGATAAGATTTGTGATTATAGCAATGAAAATGGTAATAAACTGCATCATGTTGATTTGGAAAGAGCCCCCTGATAAAACCCTGACCCCCTGCCCCCTCCTCATATAAAAGTCTATCTCAACCACTGACGCCAATGATCAAAGACTGGACTGACATAATAAAACATTTTAGACAAATGAAAAAACTGACATTCTGACTTGTCAGACAAATTGGATAGACTTTGGTCTAAATGGGACTTGGTCTAAATGTCGAACATTTTGTACGGTCGCTTTTCTGTTGGATGTCTATTCCCTGTGCCCTTTGCGCCCCATCGCTGTGCTGTGTTCTTTGTTCTTTTATGTCTTGTTTATATACATTTTAAAATTGAAATATATATATATATATATATATATATATATATATATATATATATATATATATATATATATATATATATATATATATATATATATATATATATATATATATATATATATATATACATATATACACACATATATACATATATATACATATACATATACATACATATACATATACATATATACATATATATATATATATATATATATATATATATATGAAGAATATATATATATATATATATATAAGAATCAGTCTGGGATAGCATACTATTATTGAATACATTTCTTCACTGAGGAAAATTAAAAGATCAATACTAATTGTCAGCCTGAAAAGGTTATTTTTTACTTGTATTCAGAAAAGTACAATCTGCAGTATATCCAGCTGACCAACTGCACCAGAACATGGCTACTGTACAAAGTCATTGGAAAGACAGTACCAGAATGTCATCCAAAATGATTAATTTTACTTCAACAAATACAAGAAGCAGACTTAATTGGATTCCGGTCGGCTAGGTCACTGCAAAACCGAACAATACTACAGCAACTTCACAAGTACTTTTAAAGGAGCACAGCAAGAACCAGATACCACACTTTGTGACAGGATGAAATATTGAACAAGCACCACTACACCTATTCACAGGGTATTTTCATTTGAATTCTCAATCACACCTCTTCATTCACAGCGGTCCACAGTAGTCGCATGTAATTAATTATAGCCATGATCCTGGCCATAACAAGTTTCTTTCTGTTCATTCAGACCAGCAGCCGCTTCTCTGCCACAGTCCCAGTTTGTCTCTATTAGAGTGCAAATGAGCTGCCCTGCTGCCTGCTCCATGAGGAAGGATGGGTACTTTAGCCCCGTGAGGCATCTCTGGGCCAGAATGGACATCCACCTTCCTCTCCACACTCTCCGCATGGCTAATCGATCATTAAAACTGACACTAATTGCATCCTTAAAGAAAAACTAAGCCTTCATAAGCCATTTAGATCAGGGTTTGAAAACCTTGCCGTGCAAAGCTGCTCATTAGAGATGGCTTTTGTAATACGACTGGGCATTGTTGGTGGTGAAGTGTGCCAGTCGGTGCAACTCCTGACCCAGTGACGGTTCGGACCAGGGATATCGCTGCCAGGCCCTGAGGCTCATTTGTCTTAATCTGAATATCTCTCTCATCCACATATAATTCTCTTGGCTGATTCTTTGCCTCATCATTGCTCCATCCTGATAACATGTCCTTCAACAAAAACTAAAACAAGCAGTGGATTCAAAGCTAAGTTAGTAGGCCTAGTTCAGAGAGGGGGGGGGGGGCCTTTGGGTGAAACTATAAACTAACAAAGTGGGGGGGGGGGCCTTTGGGTGAAACTATAAACTAACAAGGGTTGAATCAGGACTAACCCAGAATTTAAGGAAAAATTAGCTCTTCAAATCTAAATCTGTAAATCTACCTCAGCAGAGACTCTAAACTGAGCCTCTATATGATCATCATGAGCGGCTGAAGTTCAGATTTAGGGTTTGAAGAAGTTGCATTCAAGTGACATCACAACATTTTCTCTAAAATTGTGGGCAAATTCTTATGGAGAACTACACCCAAATATTTTAGAGATTTCCATTGAAATGGTTAAGTCTTACTGAAAGACAAGGGGGGTCGCCAGTAAGAGAGAATTTCATTTTTTTTGTACGTTCAGATTGTATCCAGACATTGGACCAATATTATGAAGGAAATGCAGCACATTAGGAATGAAGTCTCTGGTTTGGTCAGATATAATCATCTGCGTAGCAGGCAATTTGATGTTCTGTCCACTCAATTGTAATACCACAAATTGTTTTTGATTGTAGAATATTGATATGGGTTGAAGAAGTACAACGCAAACAGGAGGGAAGACCAGGCACAGCCCTGTCCCACCCCTTTTTCCACAGTCAGTGGGGTCTGTCAGGTGACTTTTAATCATAAAATGATTATTTGAATTGTGTTCAGCACTTGAAATAGATAAGGCCAGCTAATAGAATCAAAAGCGTCCTTTGTTTTAGACTCATTATGTGTAAAGATAGTCTTTTGTTGTTCTTTATCGTTTGTTAGTAAATCCTGTTTGTTCCATTCTTTTAGACATTATTGAGGTTTTGTCCCCATTGTCACCCTCCTGGACTCCCACGAGTCTTAAATTGTTTATACGGGATCCAAACTCCCAATCCAGAATCTTGCTCTTCATAGCCTCGTTCTTCACCCGCAGTTTCACCACCTTGGCCTGCAGCTCCTGGAAGTCATCCATATTGTCTGAAATATGTTGTTCTGCCACAGCGGCTCTCCTCCTGCCACATCTGCTTTGATTTTGTCAAATCGGGAACCAGGGAATCACCTCAGCTATATTTCAAGAGCCAGCTGTATGACGAAGATGTAATTAATATAGGCCTATTATTTCTGAACTAATACTCGAATTTGATTTTGATGTCTAATGGATGATGTAGTCTCTGCTCAATCATCAGGTGTTGATTTGTTGTTGCAATCCCTTCACTTCTCACAAGCTGTCAGTTTGAGCTTCACATCCGCTGCTCTGCTGAAGGACAACCCTGGACCGGTCCAGAGCAATGGTGAGACAGAACAATGCAATTTTAAAAACTGCCTCTCTTGATGGACATGCGATAATAATCCTGTCTTGTTACATCTGTTGTGAAAGACCCAATCCCATGAATGTATGTGTTGCACTACTAAACAAGACTGCAGCACAACAAACGTAGTAAGGAACTGATATTATCCATTCTGTCAGGAATATTTTGCAACATTTATGAATTTACAGGAAAACGCAGCAAAGACGACTGAGGAGACTTCTCTGATCTGTCTGTCAAGAAGAAGTGAAGTGTCGCTGCTGCTGCTGCGACGACCTCAACAATGTGCACCATTCAGTGTGTGTTCCATGTGCTTCTACTGAGACTAAACACAATACAATTAATATACAATCTATTTTATTTCAAATTGTGCAGATTGAGTTACTGAGGTATTTCTTTACAAAATGCTTCACTTCTGAAAACATGTTTTAATATCCATGGATACATGTGTTCATTATGGAAATAAAGGTTTGTTTGTGGTCACGTTTAATACATTTTTGTACCAAGTGGTTCATAAGCATTGCACAGCTGACATTAAATAGTGAAAATATGCTGCTATTTCTATCCATTTGAGCAAAATTCTCAAAATTATTAATCCTTATTTTAGACAAATAAAATAATAATAAAAATAATAATAATATACAAAAGGGTTAGACACGTGCCAGGCCAAGTTACAAGTCAAATCTATGGAGAGGTTGATCGTCCATGTCACAGTAAGAATGACTGTTTTTCAAGGTACAGTGCATCCGGGAAGTACCTGAGCTCCATTTGACAGTCCAAATGGAGCTCAGGTACTTAGTTTTTCCACGATCATCCTTGAGAGGCTGATTGGAGTCCACCTGTGGTAAATTCAGTTGATTGGACATGATTTGAAAAAACACACCTGTCTATACAAGGTCCCACAGTTAACAGTGTCTGAGCACAAACCAAGACATGAAGACCAGGGAATAGTCTGTAGACCTCTGAAGCAGGATTGTATCAAGGCACAGATCTGGGGAAGGGGACAGAATGGTTTCTCCAGCATTGAAGGTTCCTATGAGCTCAGTGGCCTCCATAATCTTAGATGGAAACAGTTTGGAACCACAAAGACTCTTCCAAGAGCTGGCCGCCCGGACATACTTAGCAATCGGGGGAAAAGGGCCTTAGTCCGGGAGGTGACCAAGAAACCGATTGTCACTCTGGAAGGTTCTCCTCTCTTCACAGAGACATGCTGGAGATCTGTCAGACGAACAACCTTCTCTGCAGCACTCCACCACTTAAGCCTGTATGGTAGAGAGACCAGACAGAAGCCACTCCTCAGTAAAAGGCCCATGACAACCACCTGGAGTTTGCAAAAAGGCAAATGAAGCACACTCAGACCATGAGAAACAAAGATTGAACTCTTTGGCTTGAATAGCAAGCGTCATGTCTGGAGGAAACCAGGCTCATCGCCTGGCACAATACCATCCTTACACTGTAGCATGGTGGTGGCATCATCATGCTGTAGGGATGATTTTTAGCAGCAGGAACAGGGAGACTAGTCAGCATCAATGGAAAGATAAATGCAGCAGTGTACAAAGACATCCTTGATGAAAACCTGCTCCAGAGCGCTCTGGACCTCAGACTGGAGCAAAGGTTCATCTTCCAACAACACAACAACCCTAACACAGCCAAGAGAACAAAGAGTGGCTACAGGAAAACTCTGTGAATGTCCTTGAGTCGACCAACCAGAGCCAGGACTTGAACCCAACTGAACATCTCTGGAGAGATCTGAAAATGGCTGTGAACCGACGCTCATCCTCTAACCTGATGGAGCTTGAGAAGTTCTTCAAAGAATGGGAGAAACTGCCAAAACATATGTGTGCCAAACTTGTAGCGTTATACTCAAAAAGACTTGAGGCGGTAATTAGTTCCAATGGTGCTTCAACAGAGTTTGTAAAGTTGAGTAAAGGGTGTGAACACTTATGTACATGTGCAGTGACCTGACTGATATCGATCTGTAAAAAAAAAAACCCAGAGGTATCATTCTGGATTTTCATAGCATACACAGCCCACATCCCAGGCAAAGCAAAAACATTTCCATGGACTCAAGCAGGTAGCAAACTCCCACCAGAAAAGTTACATAGTGCATCTATACATTTAAAGAGGAAGTTGAGCTAATTTCAGATTGAAATTGGTGATAGAATTCCAAAAGTTACAGCCATGGAGACAAAGCAAGTATCTCCACTACTTCTCCCCATCTGTAAAGGACTTTTTATTTTCACTGTAACAAAAAAATATAATTGGGTAATAAACTGGATTAATGTGGCAGCATTACTTCTCTGCTGCCAACATGTACAAACAGAACAAGTTTTCCTTTTTGTAAAATCTGTAAAATGTGCAAAGAAAAGACAAATGCCAACGAGACAGACCATGGGAGCGCCAATAAAAACATAATTGCCTGAATATTGCAGTTCTGCTGAGCCTCATTTCAAATCAATGCAATGATCACACAGAGAAAATGTTTGTCCTCAGCTTGGTTTCTTCTTCTTCTCGGTTTGAAAAGGACACAGACATCATTTGTTGAACAGCACTGACAAATGAACTTTCACAATACTCTCCTCCTGCTTTTCTCACGGCATCAACATTTTGGGGAAAGGTTAATGTTTTGCGATTGACACATCTGTAATTTCGATTACAATTGGAACTTACTCGGCAAATCTATTGTGGCATCAGAGTTCTGCTGTCTCCAGCGAAATGCACAATGTACCGGTAATCATTTTTTTGTGTCGAGCGTCAACCTTTAGGCACAACGTTCAAATATTCTGTATTTTCATTTGTAATTGTGATTCAAATCAACATCTTCCAATTATTGTCCTCTCTTAATTGTGTATGTTTCTGTGCCTTGCTGCAGAACAGGAACCTGCTAAAGAAACTGAGTCAGGCCTGATAAACGGTATTCTAATCATTTCCTGTAAAGACAGTTCCACGAGCAGCCTGGTACTTATGTTTACATTCTATCTCATTATTCATTTTAATGGGGTAGCAAATTTTTAAAAAACCTGTCATTTTGTCGTTTGTAGACACACGGTTGTTGTTTATATGCTAATCACATTTACTAATAACTATCAACATCTAACTTCAACCTCGTTTCCAAAGTTCACTTATAACTAGGTGTTTGGTGAGCTTGTTAAACTCTCGTGGCCCACTATGATATTGATGCATTATTGTCCAGAATAACATGATTTAAGAACTCTTTATTACAAAGTTGTTAGCTTGTATGTTAGTTTCTGTAGCGGTTAAGATCTTCTACACAAACCAGTGCTGCATGTGGTGATGTTTTCTACCGAGAATCTGGTGAGACTTACATGAGGTTGAGTGGTGGTCTGTCTGCCAAAACGGCACTGGTTTTTCATCGTTTGCAGTGTTTGGATTCTCATGCTAAGCCATCCATTAAAAATGCATTACAACGTTTTGATTGAAAATATTGGAAAGGTCTATAAAGATGAAAAGGAAATTAAATTCGAGTGGTCCGCTTGTTACAGGCCATTGTTTTTGTAAGTGGTCTGTTGCACCACTCACAAAAACAATGGCTTTGGACGAGGCTCAGACGTTGTAAAAAGAAAATGTGTTATGGTTATGGTTTAGTGACAAACTTTTTAACTTGGCCAAACTACAGTACTTTTAATACACATGAAGACCTATCAAGATTTAATTTGTTTTATTTTTTTCATAAAAGTCAAGTTCATAAATGCTGCTGCTGCGTTTGAGCTCAAATCTGGCTGACCAATCACAGGGCAGCATTGTGGTTTGGGCAAAGACCAACGATGAAGTGCCAAAAAGAACTAAAACAGAACTATCGACCCTATTTTTTAAAAAAAACAACAGATTATTTCAGAGCACAGCGTTTTACATTGTCAATTTAAATACCACAGCAGTTTGCTATCTCTGTTGAAAGCAGCGAAAATGTCCATTGAGATCCATGAGCCAATACAATATAAAAAAGTAAACAAAAGAACTGTGGAACAACCTTATTAACTGCTGGTCACTACTGGTAAATACATTTATCTCACTATGATGACAGAAAACTCTTGATGAACACTAAGTTAAGCAGTTAATTCTTAAATCTACACTTTACTTACCAATTTCTGTATATACTATAATAGGTGCGGTTTTATCTTTCTATAGCTGAAGAGTCTGTCAAACCTCCTACAGTTAGTTGGTGGTGGCAGTGGCTCCGGATGTACAGTAAATAGATTCAGACGGAGCCGGAGCCAAACAGCCATCCATCCACAGAGCGACGTGTCTCACATGCTTCGACTCACTGTCACTGTCACATTACTGCTGCAGCACACTCACTCCAGGCAGCACACGACCATTTCACACCATTAGCACCAGAGTGGGCTCGAGACGGGGACGGGGAGAAAAACAAATGGCCATTGAATGAATAACAGCTCACAATTTAGAAACTGCATGTTACGCCTAGGTCTTGAAAGAGATTGAGGTAAGAAAAGGTTGAACAAAAGAATTGAATAATTAGTTCCTCTGTTTGAGGGAATGTATACCTTGTGTACCTTTTTCTCTCAATTTCAGGGGTCAAGGATCCAGGAAATACTTATGGAGGATCTGGCAACGTGTGAGTGTGACAATCCAGGAAAAAATAACTCGCGCTAGTACTGATTCACATATTAAGTAGATGTAAAGTATATTATACCTGTATAAATATTATATTTATAATACAGTCAAAAAAGAGTGAGCTTGCAGGTGATTAGTCTGTCCACTAGAGGTCATCAAAGGCTGAACTTTTCAGCATAAACCTTCACTTTTTTTGTCCAACTTGAATTTTACCAGCAAAACAGTCGTTATTTGATAGCCAATTCGTCTACTGCACCCTGTGTACTGCAAGTACTGTACGTACTGCAAGTACAGTACAGTGAGTGAAAAGTCAATACGGTTCACTTTCACAAAGTCAAAGTTGTATGTGCCGTGCCCTCCAAACAAGAGCACTAAACTGCCTTGACTGCACTTCATAAGGTCATTTACAGGTCACTTCTGCAGGTTTCACTTGTGCCTACTGTATATCACGATCCCTAAGGAGCCATGGAGGTTCAGGCTTCACTAGTGTTCCTCCAGATGCAGTGTTCTGCCAAAAACAACATCTTTCTAAGTTACAGTTGATCGGAGCTGAGCTGATTTTTATTTCACTCAAGCCCGCGGTTATTGCTCTCAGCTCTGTGCGGTAATACACGCTCTGATCTCCACAGGTCACATAACAGCAGCGTTAGACTGGTTTAGTACCACACAGAGACCAGTGCTGGCTTCTGTTTTCTATTAAACAGGTTCAAGTCATTTGGTCGTCTCTTTGAGGGCAGTAAGCGACTACAGGTTCGACTGTAATCTGGGACATTTTAACACCATGTATAATTGAAATATGTGCAATGTAAAAAAGCACATTCAGATATCATTTATTTTGGGGATTCCAGAATGTGTGCATTATTTAATGTTTTGTCTGTTCAATTACACGAGTTTATAAAAACTCAAGCAGTTTCTCCAAATACTCTTACAAGAACTACAAAGTGTTGACTCAAATACTAACTACTTGAGTCAACACTTTGTAGTTCTACTTGAGTAATGCTGTTTTAATATGACGTTATTCTTACTTGAGTACAACTTTTGACTACTCTACCCACCTCTGGCTAAGAATCATTTTGAGTCTGGGTTAAACAAATGTGGTTCCAAAAAAGGGACCACGTACATCTTCTTCGATCTTGACACAGGGCTCCATCTAGTGGTGATAATGGTTCATCACAATGTTCATCTGGAGAAAAAGAGATACAGATTTTAAGAACATATTTGTTATTGAAAATATCTGGAGAATGACAAATGTGGTAGTTTAACTTAAGCAGTATTTATCAATACATACTTTTAGGACAAATGTGGTTAAAAATACCAGCTGATCCATCATGATATTGAATGAAAACCTTATAAATTAAAAAATACAAAATTATAATGTAATTGTTGATCAAAACAAAAAATACTAACCCCAACAACAAGGTACCAGAGTTTTTAGAAATGACCCATGGCAGTACTCTCTCAGCACAGCAGAGGGCGCTCCTGATTAAGCAATTTTCCACCCACAGCCAATCCTGAGAGCCTTTGCTTACAGACATGTCTATTTTATTGAATACTACATGCCATACATAACACCCTAAATGATCCTAAACAATTAATTAGCTTACATTGCATCTTTTATTGTTAATTGGAGCGATGGTGCGGACTGTTTAACGCGTCTAGTGCCTGGGACTGAACAGATGGACTCCTACAGGCCTCTTTTTGTCCTCGCATCTGTGACTATCACTGCTGATGAGGTCACACTCAGATAAGATTATCTACACTCTTTATTAACCACTATCTCCTCCAAAAGCGCATAATTAACTTTGGCTGGATCCAGGCTGAATAGAACAGCGTTATCAACTATGATCAAAGGCCAATTCAAAAATGTCATATGGTTTATTATCTGCGTTTAATAATATCTGTAAATATGATTAGAGACGGTGCACTATAAAAAATACTCCCAATAAGGCCTGTACTTTATTTTACTTATATATTTCCATGGATTGTTCTTTGTAGTCCAAGGTTTTTTTCTATTGAAGTTAGAGGTTATATATAAGAGATTGTTTCCCAATTATATTAATTCAGATAATCAACAGGTTGCAGTTCTAGGGGCAGTTTTCAAACTTGAAAATATGGCGTTACTCCCCATACAATGCAAGTTTCTGGATCCCTTTTCTCAATGTTCCAATTTTGTTTCTATTTAGATTGCTCGTCTGTTTCCTGCAGCTTTATTTGCAACTGACAGTGTGTGTAATGCTCCTCCTGTCCGTTTTTGTAAGCAACTACTTCTACTGGGACTAGATCAGCGCAAAATCACCACAGAATTATTAATGCATCAAGTTATTTGCTTTAGTTCCATTTTCAATCCTTTAATATTAATTTAAATCATGCCTGGCTTAATTCTGTGCATCACTTCTGAATTAATTCTCCAGGCATAACCTCCACCCACTCACATCTCATATCTCAGTCCTAAAAACATATTAAAGCGAATTAGTTTAATACTTTCTCCAATAAAAACAAATGAAAAACGACACCTCCCCTTCATTTAACGAGCACCACGTCTATTTCTTTAACAAATCTGAGTTTAAGGGCTTAAACTTTAAATTACCCAAGAATTTAAGAGATAAAAATGTAGCCCGTTCATAATGTAACACTGTTATTAGGTTATTAACAGTGAGGAGTCTTTTGGCGGCGAGCCTGGGCGCAATAATAAGCCTCGATCTCACTCAACACTCGCGGCGATGGGATGGACACATTTCTGTAAATTAAATGGTGCCCAGGGGTTTTCCAAGGAAAATTTAAGACTTTTACAACCTTTATCTTTCTGGTCACTTGATTCAGTTCGGCCCAATTTGAGCATAAATCACTTTGCTGTAACTGCAGCAATTTACATTTGACCAAGATCTGAAGATGTCCCAAAATGTACTGTAACTGTAAACTCTGTGTACTTGCTGTGTACTTGCCGTGTTATGCTGTGTACTGCTGTTGTTACTGCTGTGTACTGCCGGTGTACTGCCGTGTACTGCTGTGTTGTACTGCTGTGTACTGCCGTGTACTGCTGTGTACTGCATGGCGATGTTTACCTCTGGCTTGGGTTTGTCTGAGGCTGAATCTGCGGCTTGGACAGGAGATGTTTGTGCTGAGTAATGTCTTCAGCAGAAGGAAACAGGTACAAAAATGTAATGATTAGCAATTGATTATTGATCTTTTTTTCCTCTGTCGCCTTAAACAAAGGATAGATTCAGGCTTTCACAAAAGTCTGCAAAAATAAAAGCTGTGATTAGAATTTAAAGTCATTTCACAAAACTGTTTAAAAGCACATAATATTGTTTCATAAAAGTGAATGCTGGTGGTGATGGTGGTGGGTCAGACTGGCAGCCTTGCTTCCATCAGTCTACCCCAAGGCAGCTGTGGCTAAAGAAATAACTTACTATGACGGAGTGTGGAGTGGATGAATAATGAATTGTCATCAAATAAAGGTTGAAATATGGGGACTGAAGTCTTCTAAACACATGAATATCTAAAATAAGTTTATTCTTTTTAGACTGTTTGATTTAATATAACGATTATGATTATCAAAATAGCTCTAAATACGATCATTTTTAAGTGGACAATTGTCAAAATGAATCGCTGCGAGCTGATTTACTTGTTGCAGTAATGGGAGCATAACCCACAACTGCTTCAGGACTGAAATATGGGCATTAAAATTAAAACAGAACAAACGTCACTGTGGATTGTAATTAGCTGCCAATTCACGTGCATCAAGTCACAGATATTTGGTGAAATTTGAGCAATTAGCAG
>BJKM01000225.1:397500-442500 GCA_015082035.1 Chaenogobius annularis | reverse complement strand
CGCCGGGATGTACTTCAGCCCCGCAGTGTCGCGTTACCCAAAGCCGCTGGCGGAGCTCCCGGGCAGGGCACCCATCTTCTGGCCCGGCGTGATGCAGGGGTCGCCCTGGAGAGACCCGAGAGTCCCCTGTCCCAGTGAGTACTATTTCAGTAAGTTATTGAGCGTTTACAGTTATTTTGATTCAACTGCCTGAAATATTATAATATTTAGTAGTTATTAAATAACGGGCCTGTGATGCAAATATCAGTCTATTTTTGACACACACGGTACTTTCACAGCATGGGCCTATACGAAGTTTCCCTAATCTGTAAATACTTTCCCCAATTTAACGAAAAACATATAAATGTAGTCCTTTTTTATAACATATCTTAAATTCTCTGTATCCGACCACAACATTAAGACCTTAAAGCAGAATAAAACACACAATCGCAGGCTGCGCGCTGAGCAGCATCAACATGTTGAACCGAACAAACCTCAAACACAATGAAGGACATTTGTAAAGTGTTATAAAGTGTTTTAAAGTGTTTTAAGGTGTTTTTTAAAGTATTATAAAGTGTTATAAATACCGTGTCTGTCCCCACAGCTCAAGCGAACCTGATGATGGACAAGGACGGGAAGAAGAAGCACTCCAGACCCACGTTTTCAGGGCAGCAGATCTTTGCTCTGGAGAAAACCTTCGAACAGACGAAGTACCTGGCGGGACCCGAGCGCGCCCGGCTGGCCTACAGCCTGGGCATGACCGAGAGCCAAGTCAAGGTGCGTTAGCCTACTACCGCCAAATACCCTCTATACTACCGCCAAATACTCTCTGTACTACCGCCAAATACTCTCTGTACTACCGCTAAATACTCTCTATACTACCGCTAAATACTCTCTATACTACCGCCAAATACTCTCTATACTACCGCCAAATACTCTCTATACTACCGCCAAATACTCTCTATACTACCGCCAAATACTCTCTATACTACCGCCAAATACCCTCTATACTACCGCCAAATACTCTCTATATACTACCGCCAAATACTCTCTATACTACCGCCAAATACTCTCTATACGACGAGCTAAAGTAAGGCTAAAGTTCGACGTGTTTTAGTAGTTTAAATTTTTATCCTACAAGAAATTATGGCGGGAATTATTTGGGCTTTAAATTGAAATCGTTTGTTGCTGGAGAATGTCCGTGGGAACCTGTTGCAAATGCTAACCATGGAGTTTATGACGCTAACCATGGAGTTTATGACGCTAACCATGGAGTTTATGACGCTAACCATGGAGTTTATGACGCTAACCGTGTAGTTTCTGACGCTAACCGTGTATTTTATGATGCTAACCGTGTATTTTATGATGCTAACCGTGTAGTTTATCATGCTAACCGTGTAGTTTATCATGCTAACCGTGTAGTTTATCATGCTAACCGTGGGGTCTCTGGTGCTAACCCGTTTGCCGGCTCCACAGGTCTGGTTCCAGAACAGACGGACCAAATGGAGGAAGAGGCACGCCGCGGAAATGGCCACGGCCAAAAAGAAGCACGACTCGGAGACGGAGAAGATGAAGGAGAGCTCCGACAACGAGGACGACGACGAGTACAACAAACCCCTGGACCCGAACTCGGACGACGAGAAGATCACGAGACTTTTGAAAAAGCACAAGGCCACGAACCTGGCGCTGCTGAGCCCGTGCAGTAACAGCTCGGACACGTTGTGATGGACGCAGCAGCTCCACGGGAGACTTTTACCGCACTCGACCACGGCCCTTTGCACCTGCTCGGAACACGCCACGGAGACGGAAGAGACGCCGCTTGTTTGGAGCGACGAGAGCGTAAAAAAAAAACAAAAAAACACAAACACATAACGTTATAAACTAGAAGAAAAGCTGTGGAGAACACGGGGATACGCCGCGCGCTCTGCTCTGCGGGAGACGGGTGTCATAAAAAGGACAAATGCCGTTGCTATGGCGACGAACTTTCACAAACCTTCGTTTTTACGCTGTTAAATACGTTTTAACACAAGCTGTAAATGTAAACTAAACTTTAATATGCCCATACACGCCGGACCAGAGTTGGAATAACTAAAGCGCAGACTTTCAAAACATTTCAATATTTCTTTTTGAGTATTTTTTCAATTCTCATTTGATAAACCACTGTGCATCGTGGGGTTTCAGTTTTTTTTTTGTTTTGTTTTTGAGGACTATTCATCTTTCGAAAGTCATTAAATTGCCATGGCAACAGTCACAATTTTCCATCATTCCAGCACCCATTGATAGCCACTCTTTTTGAGGCATTTTTCCTATTTTTTATTTATATTTTTTTCAAATAGGCCTATTTTAATATTTAACAAATATATTTCTGGCTTTGAATTATAAACATTTTGTCCATTAAATTAAAAAAAATGCCACATATTTTAACTGGCAAAAAAAATAACTCATTTGCTTGTTCACAATGACAGCTCACAATGCATTTTTATTATAATTTTTTACTTTGCTTTTTCAGAATGACCCTTTTGCATCTCCAAGGGTGTTTTTTTTTTTTTTTTTAGGCCAGGTTTAAAATAACAGTTCGAGGACATTCATTTGAAATCACATTTTACATTTGTTCCAACGCTGGTCCTGGCACAGATGCATGTTCAGTGGCAGGTGTACAGGGCCTGTGACGCTTTTAAAGCTCAGATTAACCAGGGTAACCACTGTCCTACAGCACGAGCTAAAGAGGGACAGGCTAAAGACAGAGGCGCCGAGTGGGGACGAGCGAATGCCTCGTGCTGTAGCCTAAAGATGAACTTGTATTTGAGATTGTATATATTTTTTACTGTAAGTTATATGTTGTGAAGCAGTGGACATGCGCTTAGCCCCTGATGTCTCACGTCCCCACTCTTCTCTTTGTTCAGCAGCAGACTCATGTACAGACAAACGTGCTGTAAATATTCAGAGTAAATCCACAGCTTGTTTTAACCCAGCAGCAGACAAACTGTTCACGTGTTTTCATTAGTTTGACCTCATCTTCTCTGAGCGGCACCACTGCTTCTGTTGGACTAAAGAGAGTATTATTGCTTCCAGAAAGTTACAGGAAGAAAAAGAAAACACTTTGTATTATGAATAAATTATTTAACAAGCATTTATGTTTGACTATGTTGTGATTTTAAAATATGGGTTTAATAAAAGAAAATATTATTATAAATCCACATTTCTAAAAAATATAATGTATATTTTTTTTTGCTAAAATAAAAATGCATCCAAATGCCTTCCAGGATAAAATACATGTATTTGCTTTAATAACTCATCTTTTTGGCAGATGTATTACATTTTATTTAATTAATTTAATAGTTTTATTTTTTTTAATCTTATAATTTAAGTGAAGCGTTGAAATGAATGTATCAAGATTTTTTTTAAGATTGACCAAATTATAAAATTATGCAGTATTTAAACTGGCTTGTAAAAACTTGATTTATTGGTATTGATTTAAATTCTTACAGAGCCATTTGATATAATAATGGACAAAGAGAACGGTCTCATTTGCAGTTAAAAGATGAAAAGTCAAGTAAAATGCATCTTAAAATATAAGGTAATCGTCCACAGAATTTCAGCAATTTAACAAGATTTTGGGCCTTTTTTTGTTTGTTTTCTTTTTAAACTTAAAATGGGCACAGAAAAGAAAAAATAGGCCATTAGAAATCCATTATTCGGCACTGGCCTGGGCTCATCTGGGGCCTGTTTATAGAGAATAGGCCCATTTCACCGAACCAACGGCTAGTTCCGGTTGTCTTAAAAACGCGGAGCTCCACTTCCTGCTCCCTTCATTCCTTACGGGAATTAACTGAGTCTAATTAATGAACACAAAATGGAGAGCGAGTAACAGATGGATAATCACAGGCAGCATGTTAGTACCATTAAATACTTCACCTGGAGACGTGTGCTTATTAAAGCGCTTTTGTCGCTAAGCTAATGCTAACATGCAATAAATGGAATCAATAAAGTTAAAATAACAGCACAAATTGAACTAACCGTTTACAAAAACACTCACTTTCTATTCTATGTACTTTTATCAAGTTTGTCGGTTTTATATTTAAGTTAATGCATGTTAGCCTTTAGCGTTGAGACAAAATCACTTTTATAAAAGGCGTAAGTTTCCTCCGGTGACATATTTACACGGTGCGTAAAAGTCTTAACCTTCTGCCAGTGACGATCCATCTGGAACTCGCTCGCTGCCGTCACTGCTTTTTTAAATTTTGATTTATTTGATCAAGACTCAGCTAATTCACACAGAGAATGAATGGAAAGAGAAGTGGAGAAAAGGGCCTGAGTTTGGACGTTTTAAAGAGACGAGTAGACGTGAATAATAAAGCACAGTGACCCCTGCGTCTGATTATGGTACTGCACCCTCTGGAACAGGTTGAATTCAAACTAAATATGAGATTATAGATACAAATATTGGTTAATTTATATAGGAGTTATTGGTTACTTAATAAATCTGACTAAAAAAACTAAAACATTAACTCATCAAGTTTATTTTTTATCCTATTTATTTTTTATTTTTTTTTACTCATGCCTTATTTTTTATTTTGCTATAATATTGCTGTTTCATGTTGCACCTCATCACCGAAGAAAGTTCCTAGTTTGTGAATCTTGTTTGTAATTCACTGACAACAGCAGTAAACCTTTCTCTGATTCTGAATTAAAACAAGAACGGTCAGAAAAGTCGTTCGGACAGGGCAGAATAAGATAACAAGTTTGAGAAATGTTCCTAAAAGTTGCAGCTAAACTAACAAAAATGGCAAAACTGCACTTTGCTTTTTCTATTGTTAATCATAAAAAAACCACACAAAAAAAACAAATGTATAAATATTTTGAAGCACATAAACTACAAAACGTACCAAATTAGTTTAGTTTGCGTTAGCGTTAGTTCGCGTTAGCATTAGCGTTAGCCGTGAACGTCTTAACTAGCCACGCTTTGTCGTTGAAAATAGAATACAGTTTGGATTTCTTTGCAGCTTTGGCAACAGAGTTTTCGAGTTTTACACTGTGGTCGTACAGTCAGACTCGTAGTGCGTGGAAAAAATAAAAAATAAAAATAAATAAATAAATAAAAGACAACCAGACTTTAAGCTCTAATGGTTTTTATTGCTTGAGAACTGCATCACCTACAGAAAAGGCCAGTCCAGAGATGTGGCTGTAGCAGAAGGGGGGAAAAAATCTCTATCAGCTGATTTTATTTAAACACGGAGTGAACGAAACGAATTGCGGCTTCAAAGTCCTACGATGTACGCTCGAAATGACCAGCAGCGACAAAACCGTGAACTGAAAAAAAAAAAAAAAAAACCCACACACAAGACACCAATGTGCTTAAAAAAATTAAAAAAAATAAAATAAAAATGCAGGCACGGTGATGTCGAGACAGCAAAAAAAATAAATCAGCCACAATTTTGAAACCTTGCGCAGAATGTAGTGTACGTTAGCTTAACCCTGTAATGCTCTTATCTGTTGGCTACAGTGATACAAATAAAAGCCTTATTTCCCAATGTGTTTTAGAGTTCAACAATACCATTTACCAGCATAAAACACACGACATTCTGTGTGGATACTTGGCACCAAAATAAAACCCAAACCTATCTAAAAAAAAATATATCACATTCAAAGATCCATAATATAGGTAAATAAGTTAAGATTAGGAATAATAAAAGACATAATGTGAGTGCTATCATAAACATTATCTTATACTTGCATGGTCTATGGCACTGCTTAAAACATTCAGTTAGGCAATAAAATAAAACAAAATGAAAAAAAAAAAAGAGAAAAATATCGTGTTTCCGTCCGCTTCAGCTTTTAAAACCCTTTTGGTAAAGACTGATAAATTATCTCTTTAAAAAGTACAGTATATAAAGTCAAAAATGACGGCATGGCAGTGAGTCGGGCGCACAACAACTAAAAAAAAAACAAAAAAAACCAACTCGAAGACGGACGTTGAACAGGCAAAAACTATATATAACTATATTATAACTCGAATAAGGACCTCGAGGTTTGGTCGTAAAACGGCACTAAAAACCAGCGACAAGTTTATGCTATATTGTCAAATGTACAAATAAACCTAACGATATCGAGTACCGCTTTATAACAACTGCACTGAAAGCATGAAAAAATACTTCATTATTACCCTTAACTTCTTAATTAAGTAGTTACAAAGTCATTCTTAATAAACTATTTGTCTATTTAAGTGTAGTTGTTATAAAGCGTTACCAAATATAGATATACAACTCTATTTTTTTTTTTTTCATTGCACACAATATATATTTTTTCTTACATACTGTATGGAAAGTAGCTTTATACACAAACTAAAAATGGCGTCTTGCTGTCTAAAAGTAGTCGCACGGATTTCACTTAGAGTTTTGGCAAAGAAGAGGCTAAAATGGCATCGAACACAGTCATTCATTGGCCAGTTTTGATTTTTTTTCTTCCTTTTTTTTCTTTTCTTCTATTTTTGTGACTTTGTTTCCGGGGAATGGGGTTGGCATGTAGCGTGAGGTCAGCCGTGTTGTTGTGTCCAAGTCGAGGGAGTGTTTTATGAGGATTCGGCCATAGAGAAGAGGAGGAGGAGGAGGAGGCGGAGGAGGAGGAGGAGGAGAAGAAGTAGCGTTGTGCAAAATGTGTCGGGGGGTTCTTCAGGGGGGGTCGATGAAGTCGGCGTCTCGGTTGTGTCGTTGCACGTTTTTGGGGCTTTTCACACGGGCGCTTCGTGGAAAATCTGCTCCCCCCTTTGGCAACACTTTCCTGGGGAGAAAATGTCACAGCGGCCCATTAAAAACAATATTGGAGCTGGAGGTTGTGGAGGCATTTTGTATTTTTTTTTAAGAGAAAAGTACAAGTGTGTTGTTAGGAAATAAAAGTTTTTTTTTTTATTTCCTATTGGTTAATCATGTGACCGCCAGTTCAAATCTTTAAAGAGACAGTTCAGTTTTGTAAAGTTGGAGGTATGGAAAGTCTAAATCGAGATAAAACGCATGATCTACAAACAAAATCAGTTTAAAATGTTATTTTAGTATGCAAATAACAAGGTTAGGGGTGCAAAATGTAAGTAAATATGGAGTATTTTACTAATAAATATAGAAATGCTACTTTAAAAATACTAAACAAATGAAATATCTACGCAATATGTAGATAAAATGTAAATATACTGGTGAAAGATGTTCCTAAATAACTAACTTTTCACAGTAATATGCCAATTTATGTCTTCAAAAATTAAACAAGGAACTTTTTTTTGCATTCACTTAAAACATGACATTGTGGTTTCTCCCAACAACTTTATGATATATACTTTTTTTTTAAAAACCTAAAACCCTGAAATGACTTTACAAACTGAGCAGTCGATTTGAGCGGCGTCACAAAAGCACCCAGTCGTTCTAGTGGAGTAAAATAAAAGTAAGATCGAGCAAATCAAGGAAAAGAGAGCGAGAATGGAAGTGTTATAGTAAAAAAAATGGATAATTACCACAATATCACTGCATCACACAACACTCGTTATTTGCATTACGTTTACCTGCCCCCGCTGATAATCGGAAGGACAGGAAGACGGGCTGCACAAAGAGAGGATTAGACAATACAACGGACACTAAATGATTCAAATTAGACATTCAGTTCAGTTAACTCACATAAATCGAACAAAATGTGCGACCAAAGAAGGCATATTGTGCTTTTTTCACGGACATTTAATTAAACAATAGCAGAAGTCGATGATTATTTTATATTTTTGTTCATCGTAAACGGCAATATTGATCTAAAATGGCTTTGTAATGTGAACTTCTGAACATTTCATTGTCACAAGTTTCATTTACGTCTTTTAACTGTTGAAAAACGACTACGTGACATTTTTTTTAAAAAACCCTACATGCATCATTCAAGAGTTTTAATAGTTTTTGTGAGCATTTTCTGATCAAAATGACAGAACAATTCATTAAACTGAGTAAGCCAACATTGACGGAACACTGCTATAACATTAAAACTCATAAAAGTATGTCCACTTCAAAGAAACGCCTAAGATTTTCTGTTGACTATTGCATTATGTTGTATAAAGTGTTTTAAAATCATCATTGTGGTAGCACAGTATAATACAAAGCACTTTTTTAAAAATTGAGTTTGAATTTATTGTACGAATCAAAAAAAAAAAAATCAAAAAAATTTAGTATAATGTATTTTATTTATATCTACATTATACATTTATTTTTTATTGTATTAATTTATTTTTATTTATTTTTAAATTTTGCTAATATATTTGTTGTTTCATGTTGCACCTTATGTTGAATCTTGTTTTTATTCACTCACAATTAACCTTTTTTTCTGATTCTGACCATTCCAATGCTGTTTTATACTGCGATAAGTATTTGTTGATTGTGTAGATCCACAAAACAACAAGACAATTTTATACTACTTGTATAATTTCCCATAAATCAAAACCAGAAACCAAACCCAAACTCTAAAATGAAAGTAACTAAACATTGTTTTAGGGTGCGTTAGGGATGTCAAGATCATTCATTTTAATCGATAATCGTGATTATTCATGTCATAATATAATCACGAGAACCAAAAAATAATAATCGGGACAATTTTAGAAGCAAAATTAAGTATTTTGTGTTCAATATACAGCCCAGAAATAGGCTTTATAACTTTTTTATAAAGATTTTTTATTTATTATTTAACATTACAGAGACACAGAAAATCGGTGCATTCCATCAAAAGTTCCATGCTTCTTTCTTTCTTGTTTTTGTTGCATTCAACTTTATTTAGTTTTTCAGAGAGTTAAAATGTTGTAAAGCCGGTCACAAACTTCAGACGTCAGACCACGGGAATGGAAAAAAAAAAAGTTAAAATGTCACTGTTGTTTAGTCACGGGTCTCAATAATTGCGAATAATCGTTAAATCGTGATGTTTTTTCTCTCTCGCAACAATCGTGACACTAAAATGTGATATCGCGACATCCCTCTGAGTCGCATGTGCAAGTTTTAGACGAAAACGCAAAAAAAAAAAAGCCCACCCAGGTAGACATTATTATTTAATAGTGGGTAAACTGGGACGCGGTTATAGAAAGAAAGAGGGGGGAAAATGAAAGGACAGGGGGCGAAAGAGAGAGCGGAGACTGTTTTAAGTGAGCCCTTGTCCTGTTCCGGCGGTCCCGACTCGGAGGTTAAACTCACAGACCAGCGCGCCGCATTTTCGGAGCTCGGTGCCAACTGCGACGGGGCATTTTTAAACACAAGCGGCGGCGGTTATAGCGGCGGCGCGCGTTAGCGGTCAGCGTGCTAAGGGTCAGCTCTCGTGTACACTCCACCGTGAGTAACGATGAAAGCGACTGAACCCCCCCCCACCCCGAGGCGCCCCCGGAGCCACGGCCTGACAGGGACCAGGCGCCGGGGCAGGTCGTCAAAACGTGAAGAGAAAGCATTTTTGATCCAACGAGTGAGATTATGTCGCTAAAAAGCATCATCTGTTGCTACGGTTGCGCGACGAAAAAGAAGCACGATTTTTGATTCCATTTGACAAAAAAAAAAAAAGGCTTTACCTTTTAATTTCCTTAACGTAAATGAGATACTAAAGATGTCTCAATGTCATATTACGATTATTGTGATAAAAAAACAAAAAAACGATTGCATTTTTTTTCAAGATTATTACTATTTCTCAAGTTTGTGACCAGCTTTATGGAATTGAATACATTTAATTTGTTCAGTAAATTTGACCAAAAAGTACAGATAAAAAAGTTCTTTATATTTAAAGGTATTTTTTAAACTATAGATTAAATTTATTTACTTAATTTTGCTTCTAAAATAGTCACAATAATAATTTTTTTGTTCTAAATAATCCCGATTATTGATTAGCCGAGTAATCTTGACGTCGCTACAAAACACGCTTTGAATCTTTGCCTTTTAACACAAAATAGACTCAAATGTCTTCATCCAAAGTTTTAAATCCGAACTGCTTTTACCGACAGCGGATTGACTCTCGACTTCTCGAACATCGACAGTACAAAAAGATGATTGGAATTACATTTAAAGCTGTGCAAATCAGTCGAATTTGAATCAAATCGGGATCAAAAAGGTTCAAAATTGTAGAGTTTAGATTTTGGCGTGATAAATTGGGAGAATTTTTTTGGGTGATAAATGGCTCAGATTAAAAGTCTGTACGGTTTATGTTCATTAAAAAAATTTAAAAAATAAAGATTTTTTTTTCTTAAGGAGAAATTAAATTGAATAAAAAAATGTGATCAATCGACATCGAGAAAATAAATTGTGAGATTGATGCCTGATCGAGCAATAATAATAAAGTTTTGGTCAGACAAATGTAAGTTTTGGATATCTGACAACAAAAGTAGTTATTTTTTCACGTACCGAAATACCTAAACTTAAAGGGCCTATGACAGGTTTTTTACGCTTTTCTAATTTTGACTTTATTTGGTGTATTTATACCTGTTGTACATATAAATTATAGTTTGACACCAATCGAGTAGGTATTTGTGGAGAAAACGTTGAAAAAGCTGTAGAAAATGACAGGAAGTGACATCACACCAGGGACACTCATTCCAGTCAATGTTTATGCAGAATTTACACAAAAGAAACAACTTTTTTGACTCTCTAAACATGAATCCAACAAAATAAAGTCGCTCTCATATATTTGTATTTGTCAAATTAAAAAAAAGAGAGTTTTTGCCCAGTGTTAATGTGTAATTTCCTCGTGTGATGTCATCAATTACAAACAGGAAGTGAAATTACAAACCTAAAAAAATGTGCTATTCTATAATAACATTTTTATCGATTTAACTAAATTCAAAATATATTTATCTTAACTGCCTTTTGGTTCAACGAGCGGTCCGACCTGTAGGGGGCACTTTAAATAACTGTCAAACAAAATCACAAACGGCAGTGGTTGACGTGCGGTTGTGGCGTTACCTTGTGGTCCCCCATGCAGACGTTGGACCCAATGGTATCATACACCGTGGACTTCGCTTCACTTTCAGGCTGAGGAGACAAACACGGAGCTCATGTTAAACAGATGACGCCCCATTTGCTTTGCCCGCGCCGCTTCCGTTCTTCTGGTGCCGCTACTCACACACTCGACCTCATAATACGCACACATTTGCATTTTAATTAGGCCAGGATTTACTCCACATACGAGCAATTTAGATGATTTGGCCAATTGGAAAACCGCATTGTTTGTTTATTCAATAGGAGATTATGATTTTTTTTTGTTTTTTTGTGATGAAGGTCTCAAATGCTTACGGACATTTTGAACTCACAAATGTTTTTTACACTTTATGACATACTCTTATCAATACGATACCTTTTGCGACGCTCAAACCCAATTTTATGCAAGAGTTATTCACATAAAACAAGATAAATTTGATTTTTTAAAGACATTTCTACTAAATAAACGCTAAATAAGTACGTTTATTAAGCTTATTTCAAGTACAATTCATTTACTGGACTGGCAGATAATTTCACTTATTTTAAGGACATTTTTACCAAAAATAAGTTTATTTTTCTAGTTTTAAGACGGTGTAAATTTGCGATGTAGTGCTTTTTTATTCATATTTTTCATCTTTTGTCGTAGAAGAGCAAACTAACTGACATTTGTACGCTGGAGTCCAAACTGCAGCTAAATGAAGATCTGACATTGGTTAATCTGTGAAAATGTTTTATGGTCAACATGACTTCGCCTCCGTTCGAGAACTTCGAACGTTCAGCTAAAAGCACACAAGAAAAACTTCCAGTAAAAGTTCAGTCCTCTGCGAAGAACATCAGCGGCTTCTCTTCACGTTGCCGGCTGAATTCCCACGACTTCGTTCACAAACTCGGCGCGGAGACAATGAACCGGACCCCCCCCCCCCAACGCGGCAACGTTCTGTCATCTCACATAACCGCGTTCCTCCATCTTTTTTTTTTTTTTTTGTCAAGACGCACAAAGAATCCATCCTCCGATCCAGCAGAAAGTCTCTTGAATCAATCTGGCTCGTCTTTGGTCGAACTAAGCACTTTTTGAACAGCCCGCGCCCCTCCCGCGCCCCAAAACACGGTGCGCCGCGGTGGTCCGACGCTCTCCTAAATTCCGCTCGGCTGCGTCCCGTTTCCGAACAGACGCGCGGAATGAAGCATATTGTGAAATCCAAATTAACTTCACGCCGCCGCCGCCGGGTCACTTTTTTTCCGCCCTCCCCTCGCCACCTCAATCTACCTTTACAGACTACAAAAACGCGCGCTCCAACCGAGATACATTCATCAAACGAACGCGCCGCCGGTAATTCAACAAAAGGGTAGCGAAATTGTGGATTTTCGGCTTGCATAATCTCTCGACAGATAAACAAATTACCCGGAGGAGTTAGCGCGGCGAGAGGGGAAGGAAGCCGCGCGCGCTCGCTTGGCTAAACATTCATTATCGCCGGTCCCGAGCTAGCGCAACCTTTGGCGTGTTAGGGCTCGGCAAGCAGAAAATAACATGATGGCGAGGTAAACCGAGCGGAGCATGATCGATGACGCCGCACGCCGCGGTTGTTTACGGCTGCAGGTTTGGGTGTGTGTCCGGAAAGGGGGGGGGGGGGGGAGACAATCTGGACGCACACACGCGCAGTTAAGAGTGCCGTATTACAAGCAATTAGCGAGCGCTTGAGGGGGATGAGCGCAAACAGGAGGCCAGCTGCGAGCGGATCAGCCTCTTCTGACACTACTGAGAGGGGAAATGGGGAGATATTACTGATGAAAGAGGGTTAAACGGCTTTAATGTTTGCGTGGCAGTAATTGAAACAGAGACAATTTAATCGTTCGGCGGCCGCGCAAAGCTTTATGCCGGAAATTTCCGCGTGACGAGGGCAGAATATCAGATAAGGGAGCACAGGAAGAGTCAGGAAACATGCATCTCTTAATTGGTTCTCCAGTTCTCCAAGTATATTTTGAAATGTGTTTATCAACATTGCTATAGTAATAAAGTAGAGGTAAATTCTGACGAAAAATGTAGGAGTTGAAGATGTTTCGCCACTCATCCAAGACGCTTCTTCAGTTCATTGGCCCGTATTGGTTATAAAAGGTCAGCGCATTTATGGGTATTTGGAGCTTTCTTTTTTTTTTTTTTAAATGCAAAATAAATAAATACATAAATAAAACATTTACCAAGGCATGTTTTTTTCAAATGTTCAAGAAAATACATGTTTAGTGAAAAAAATTAATTTAAAAAAGATTTTAATTTACTTTGACCTAGTATATAAAAGGGGTTCTTTTTTCCTTTTCTGAATTCCCTTATGGTCAAGAGTCAAAAGGTAAGGACCCCGTTTCTACCAGAGAATAAAAAATAAAAGCACCACAGGAAGCAGGAAGTTGAGAGGTGAAAAGCTCAAACCACCTCAAATGCGTGGATATAACTCAGATGCTCCACAGGCCTCCGAGCACACAGGAGGGAGCAGCAGGTGAAGCTCTGTCTGTGCTCTTTGTCCCTGCATCGTCATTGGCGTTCGTGAGCGTTCATCTTTGAGTTCAGCTTTTTTACAACTTTGTACTTTCAATGTGTCGGGTCCTTGGGGTTTGATCCATGACAAATCGGCCCTTCATACTTCCACCGCAGCTCCACCGACTTCCACCGCAGCTTCCACGACTTCCGCCGCAGCTCCACCGACTTCCACCGCAGCTCCACCGGACTTCCACCGCAGCTCCACCTACTTTCCACCGCAGCTCCACCTACTTCCACCGCAGCTCCAACGACTTCCACCGCAGCCCCAACGACTTCCACCGCAGCTCCACAGACTTCCACCGCAGCTCCACCGACTTCCACCGCAGCTCCAACCTACTTCCACCGCAGCTCCACCTACTTCCACCGCAGCTCCACCGACTTCCACCGCAGCTCCACCGACTTCCACCGCAGCTCCACCTACTTCCACCGCAGCTCCAACGACTTCCACGCAGCCCCAACGACTTCCACCGCAGCTCCACCTACTTCCACCGCAGCTCCACCTACTTCCACCGCAGCCCCACCGACTTCCGCCGACTTCCACTGCCAGCCCCAACGACTTCCACCGCAGTTCCACCGACTTCCGCCGTAGCTCCACCTACTTCCACCAAAAGCTCCAAATATGGTGCCTGGGGGCTTCCACCGCAGCTCCCACTTCCACGCAGCTCCACCTACTTCCACCGCAGCTCCACCTACTTCCACCGCAGCTCCACCTACTTCCACCGCAGCTCCCCCTACTTCCACCTACTTCAGTTGCAATATTTCACAGTATGGCATTTAACGTATCTCCATAGAGACAAGCAGATGACACCACCAGACCAAGTTACAGGTCAGATCTGTGGAGAGGCGACCACCCTCACTGTAAGAATGTTTGCTTTTCAATGTATTTTTCTAATTGTAATTGAATAAATGTGAGATGTAAATGTAATGTTGTACTGTGTAAGATCTCCACGGAGACAAGCAAGTGAAAAGTTACAGAGTGCACCTTTAAATGAACTGCTTTCCCTCCTCTATTAAGAGTGACACAGGTGTTGAAAGTGACCTTACCAAAATGTCTAACTCTCCGTAAAGTCTGTGATGATTAGCAGCTCTCGAGTCTTTAACTGTAATGAAATGTCTTGACTGGTCCTGGGAAGAAAGCTGAGGAAGGAATTGCTCATTTGTCCCAAACAAAAGAAAGACAAACTTCCTGAGTGGTCCCCCGCTGGGGGCCGTTAGTCCACAATACGCCTCGACTAAACCCCCCTCTCACATCTGCACCACAATGATGCCATGTAACAGAGCCTTATTGAGCAAATTAACTTCATGTGTTATAAAATTAATGACCTCAAAACCCTGCGACTATAATGGTGATGAGGCTGTCACATTAGCCTTGGCTTTGAGCTGTCCATCTGAGGCAGGATTTATGGTTCTATGTAAATGACTATTATTCACTGAATTCACATGATTCAGCCGGTTTGTCAATTAAGACAGAGCCAATCATTTATCAGAGCTCTATCGACAACAAGTTTATGAATTTAGTTTGCGTGTGTGTTTAGATGTAGCTAATGCAACTAACAGTTATCTAACAGTTATTTTAGAAGTCGACTCGTTCAATTTGTTGATTAATCAAACGATTTATTTATTTTTAAGTGCATTTTAGCTCAATAAATAAAGGTTGAAACATGGTGCCTGGGGGCTTCTAGATGAGAATATTTACAAAGGCGGTGTACTATTGAAGAAGATCAGACATTTTTGGACATCTTGAGTTAACAATGCAGCGCCCTTTGTTATAAAAGTGTCTGCAAAGCCCAGATGACGATTACAGTAATGAAAATACAAGTACATTAAAAAAATATATATATAGCCTAGTTACAATTAATCAATTCATAGTTGCAGCCTAACTCTGCTTCAACTTTTTTTTTGTGTGAAAAGCGGTTGTGCATCTTTTTGTTGTTGTAATTGTGACGGTTTCAGGATCTGATTACTCTTGGCCTTCTCACCTGCTGCCATGAACCTTGTAACTGGGCATGGTCCTTGTCGTTATGGAGGTAGAAACGTTTATAATGCCATACTGAAGAAACCTTGCAGGCAAAAGAATCTCTCCATGAAGACAAACGGGCGACAAAAACGTTTCCAGAAAAAGTTACACAGTGCCAGTTAAACCGGCCTTATTTATTACATTTACATTGTTGTAAACTAAATAAAAACATGAGGCTGCATGAATCACCGAGGACAAACTTGAATAGGAAGTAAATCTGCAAACAATAGTGCTTTCTGGTCATCCCTGAAGAGAATAATTGCACGAAATGATCAGACGGACGATTCTGCTTTCGTTTTCCGCGGAACATTTGAGAAACGACGGGTAAAACGTCCAACTCCCGTCGCCTGGTTTGACACGCTCGCCGGTGTGCTGACGTCGAGAGGCAGCAGATCGGCTGAGGCTGACCGCGTTCGGTGGGATCGGCACTAAAGAACGGGCTTAATGAAGAAATGGGCCCCGCTATAACTCTATAAGGGCCCGCGTGTATAAACTGTTCAAATGGACTAAAGGCTCAGCTCGGCAAACAAATATTCAAATTCAACCTCATCCTCCATCTGCGGCGGACAGACGGCAAAAACGGGCAATGAGCAGAGCGCGGGAGGGGGGGGCGCGGGGGTTTAGTGACGCCGAGGTTGTGGTAGGCGATGATCAGGACTCGCTCGCCTCACAGCAAGAAGGTCCTGGGCTTTGATTCCTTTGTCTGCGTAGGGTACGACAATTCCGTTTTCACAAATCTGCAAATCTGTCTTTGGGGACGAGCTGATGAGTACGGGACAAACCCATTCCGCTGCGGAGGGAGGAAAGCGCCGTGATTGGAGGAGCCCGCAGCAAAAAAACCCCCAAAAAAGACACATATATTTATATCCACTATTTACTTTTAGTTTAGAGTGCAACAAAAATGTCCCGTAAAATGTCCTGCACAAGATCTAAACATTGCTAAAGCTCATTGTTTGCGTCGAAATGCAGATCAAATTCAGCGTTTACCTCACCAAAAGCCTCAATTCAATTCAATTTAAAAGAGAATAAAAACAGAATGAACAGTGTTCATAGGGACTTGGTAATGTCCCAGCATCCTGTGTCCTTAGACAGATGTCCCAAGCTCCTCTGTCCTTAGACCCGCCTTCTCGGCCAGGAAAAACTACCAAACCTCTTTGGGAAAAAGTAGAAACCTGGAGAAGTTCCACAGTGAAGGAGAGATCCGACTCCCTCGGGCGGACAGGCGGACCCGCCTCAATTTGCAGATACACGGTGGAGCAAGACCCACTCAGAAGGAGAACCAGTTCTTCGAGGCTGATGAAGAACCGTTCATATGGAGTAGAGACCGTTTCTCCAGGCAGAATGTCAATATTTCCCCCTAGTGGCAGCTCAGAACTGCACCTCCATCAGAACAGATATAATGCATATAATGACTGTACATCGCTCTCCCTATGTAACATTATAATTCATGTTTCCATCGCTCCCCACATGCTTTTGCTTGTTCTCCTTGTTCCTTCATGGACCATTTTTTGGATGAATTCTGATCAATGCAGAACAGGAGTAAACCAGGTCTAAAACACCTTTAATAGACCACTGACCTCCCATTTTGTCTAATCCAGTAATATCATAACCCCTTTTGTTCTTGTAATTCCACTCACTACAGGTTCCACGATGAAAAGAACATCTGCTTTATTTCATTCCCCATTTTAATCAGTGGTCGTAATACTTTGGCCTTTCCCTGTATTTGAGCTGTGAGGAAGGAGGTCAGTAAAAATATGACTTGTTTTAATAGAAATTACCTTTAAAACCAGGTCTCTCGCAGCATGAGACATGAAGATTCGGTCGCACCAGGCGGGGCATCTGGTGTCTATGAACTCCTTGCCCTGGCTAGGGTTTTCGATGTACGGATAACTGCAAGGATCAAAAAGAGTAAACACGAGTTCAGTTCAAAAATGTATTGACTCGGCGATGTACATAATCTCCGGGCGCTCGGCAGAAAACCCGACAAATCCATTGTTTGGAACGTACAGCGTTTGGCAGCGGCGAAGGCACGCGGGGAATGTTCTTGGCGAAATTCAAATGAATGCGATGTGACCATTCGGTTGAAAAAATAAATTTAAAAATCATCGAAAACACTGATTTATATTGGTTTTCGAAGCAACTAACAAGCGTTTCAATTTCCCGTCACATGCCTTTTCCCATTCAAAAGATATACGATTTAGTTAATAATTGTTAATTGCGACGGGACAACAAATTAGTCCCAGACAAACCAAGCTTTTTCATCCTAAAAAAACTGAAACAAATGCAGAGGACACAGTACCCTCCAAAAGGCATATCCAAACTAGTTTTTCTTCTTTTCAAACTGCGATAAGTAGTGCATTTTACAGCAAGTTTGAAAAATATACCTTTTATAAAGCCAGTATCATGCGTTTAATATGTATATATGAGGTTTTAAGACTGGATAAAGGGTCTTGTGGCTCATTCTAATCCACTTTCCATTGCGTTGATGTAACCCCTGATGTAAAAACGTTTGGACACGGCTGCTCTACATACACAATAAAGTACTTGAAACCCAACTGAAGTACTGCGTACCCAAAACACATCCGAATACATGATTTCATTCAGCTACTCACTTACTCACTTTTTTTTTTTTTTAGCAAGAACAAGATTTGAACCTGTGTTGGTGGTTGGAATGTTAGCATTAATCAACAAAACCAATGACTTTCCCCTCATTTTAGAGTGTTTATTAATAATAATAATAATAATAATAATAATAATAATAATAATAATAATAATAATAATAATAATAAATCGGTGTAATCCCTCATTCGTCCAGGAGTGTTTTTTTTCTTCTTCTAAAACAGAGTCCAGATGACTACAACTGAATCTTTTTCTACAACAATAATAGTAATATTAATAATAATAATAATAATAATAATAATAACAATCATAATAACAACCACTTTATAATAACTACACCTTAATAAGCCTTAATAAAGCACAAACAAAGGCTTAATTTATAATGAACAAATAATAATAATAATCAGGAAATAATAATAATAATAATAATAATAATAATAATAAGTCATAATCATGCTTACTAAACAGTTTGTTCATTATGAATTAAGTCTTTGTTTATGCTTTATTAAGGCTAATTTAAAGTGTAAATTAAAAAGTGTTTTTCAACTTGTTCTTTGCCACATTGCACTCCTATATAATCACAATTGGACTTCTCACATCCAGATTAAACTACTGCCCATCAGTGACACTCCAACAGTCTCGCCAAATTAGATTTACAGGGCAAGATTACAAAGATTTTCTAATCAAAGTAAAATGATGGCGGAGTAAAAGGCTATAAAGCGTTAATGAACAGGATGAAGTAGAATCACTATTGACATCTTTATGAGTCGAATCTATGAGACGGAGATCAGTGCGTTCTCCGCAGAAACAGCAGGTCCATTACAAAGAGCAGCCATCGGACTAATCTTTCGTTCAACACGCTCGGATGGCTCAATCAGGGGGTGGACGCTTCTGCCAACTGTACACAAGCTGTGAACATGATCGGAAAACTGGGACGCTGCAAGGAAGAAAGAGCGGATACATCTCTAACATTGGACATTGATGGAAGTTTCACAATTATGGTTGAGTTATTATTGACCATCTTAATCTGCCTACACTGTTTGAAGATATAGACATTTAGTTGTTGGCCTAGAATTTATGATTTGTTTTCCGATAACACTTAATAATACCTATTTAACAGCCCATTAAAGCATAATTAATAGTTGATTATGAATGAGTCAGGCTTAGTAACTACTTAAAAGTGAACTAAGTAACATTTTCACCTTATTGAACATCTTTGTAAGTCACTGTGATGGGGGAATGCGTATTTTTGGGGAGGAAAACCGGGCGGAAAAAGCGGAAAAGCGGAAAAACTCTCCTGAGAAACCCTGGTTCCTTTTTTTTTTTTTCATATTTGTCAATATTAAATGTTTTTGACGTGTTTATACCGTCTTATTTCGATAAAGCAAGAAAGGGAGAAAAAAAAAAAAGGCTTTCAAGTCCGTTCACTGACGATGTATTTTCACTCTTTCAGCTATAGTCCAAGAGCCTGAATCGTTCTTAATAAATGATTTGTTCCTTGTGAATGTTTCTGCTTTGACAAATAAAGGTGTAGTTATTATAAAGTTGGACCAGTTTTCCTACGATTAAGTTTAATCGATTTGTGTCCGACTAATCAAACGAACACTAAAGGCAATTTAAATGACTGACACAAATGCCAAAGATGCCAAAGATTTGTTTCCGATTGTTCATTTGTGACAAGGAAAACTACGCAAAAAGGGCAAACTAACGTGACAAAAAACAATAAGAAAGAGAACAATCCATTGCACACTGCTTTCCAAATACACAATAAACAGTTAAAATACACTAATTGTCACAAGGTGTTGTTGATTGTCACATTTCTCGGTCTAAACACACACCAAAAATGTGCTCCAATTATAAGGTTTTATCATTATTTATCTGATTTCATAGGCCAAGTAAATGTGCCCATCTTTTCAAACTTGGAATGGATAACCAAAAGACTTTAAAGCTTTACCTAATGGACACATTATACAAATAAAATCTTTGTATTGTGAAGAAATGTGTAGTGTATTACGTCTGCGAGATACTTTGTAATGGCAATGTATTCATATATTTATGGTCACATTTTAATTTTGCAACAGAAGCTAATGGCGGTTCCAATAGTAAACAAACAAAAATAAACAATGTGAGAATGATAAAACCCAGTCTGGCCATTAAAAAGACATTATCCACCGCAAAGCAACTGTCTGTGAACAATGGGGCGATATCGGGCGTCGAGGCGTGCATCAGATAGAGTTTTACATCGTTGAGAATTCAATTTGGCCAAACGGTGGCGCGGCGATCCCATTTGTTTGTCTGGGCCGTAACATCAGGCTTACACACTGTAAAACCATTCCAATTTGCTCCTTGAGTGCGGCCGCTGCTAAGTGTGGTGGAACAGCCAGCCGCTCGGACGCGGCCCACGGGAGATGATGGCGAAATAAAGACGCGCAGATTATTATAATTCATCACGAGGACGAGAACGGGAGGAACTGTGTGGAATCGGTTAATGGCCGTTTCGTTTGTCATGTTTTATTATGAGTTTAAGATACAGAAAGATGCTAGCGCGCTAATATGTACCATGATTCAGTCCATACAGTCGTGTTATCGAGGTGTAACAACAACAGGGAGCTATTTCAATGCAAATGATAATTGTACAGTTTGTTTTGTGTTTTATCTTTAAAAAATAAAATAAAATAAAATAAAATAAAATAAAAAAATAAAATGCTCTATTTTAAACAATAGTCTTATTTCCAACACAGAATAATAGATCTTTCTTTATGTCTCCATGTGTTCTTATCCTAGTTCTGATGAAGCTCAAGATCATTCTCTTTCTGTTCTGGAAAGGTCTAGTTTTGTCCTGTTTTTAGCATCCATACTTGTTCAAATGAGTATCTACTTCCAATACCAGTTTTAGTATCAATTAGTATATAATTTTGTATACTTTTTTTGACAGTAAAAAAGAGGTTCTTTTTCAATAAACAGAACAAACAAAAGCACAAATTAGGTTGTTAAAGGCACACAGTGTAACATTTACAAAATCTGCTTGTCTCCATGGAGATGGTTATCGCTTTGGCTGTATGTTCCACAGCATCTAACTTTAAACGTATATCTACATTATACTGCAATTATCAAATTACAGGTGATTTTATAGCCAAAAAAGTACACCGATCTGACCTGTAAGCACTAACCTCTTGAGAAGCTGTATACTTTATTTAAAAAAAACTAAATTAATTCTAAAATGTCAACACAAATAGAAACAATAGTGGTCAAAACTGTGACCTGAACTGAGCACAATTTATTTATAACAACTCATGTCAAGAGCTCGAACTCGCAGACCCATTCTCACGTCTCGTTCCATCGCAAATTATTATTGCATTTAACTTCTCAATGTGATTTAACTGAGAATCAAACAAAGCCATGTTGAATGAGGCTGATGGCTGCGTCCCCCCCCCACCCGAGCACTCTGCACCCCCGCCAGGTGAACAAACTGACCTGCTGAGAAGTGCCCTGCCTCCAATTACCATTAATAGCCTTTAAACCGTGGGGGAAATGCACAGCAGTTTTGGTATGCTAATCTCTAAGATAAAAGGAGCGATCCGGGATAAAAGAGCGGCTCGAACGGGACGGGAACACAAGACGGCACAAGCTCTGGGAGATGAGCACGGATCAGGGCTGAAAGAGGCCGGGGACAGAGCAAGACACCTTCAAAGGGGATCGTGACTTCAGGGTGGCCCAAACACGGCCGCTTCCTGAGGGACGGATCGCGCCACTAAACGCTCAACAATGCTGCAGTCAGATGCACTTACTGTGGCTTTATTGACTGACTCGAGCACCAGAGGCCACTTTGGTGTTAAAGGGATGGAGAGAAAATCTGGTTTGGTTCCCTCGACAATGGACTGACAAACCTCATCAAAACCTGCTTCACGCACTCATTTATCGCCCTGTCTCTCTCATCATTAAAAATTCAAGTAAAATTCAAAAATAAAAAATAATAAAATATAATAATATATATAAAATTCAAGTAAAATTCAAGTAAAATTCCAAGTAAAATTCAAATAAATTCAAATAAAATTCAAATAAATTCAAAAAAATTCAAGTAAATTCAAGTAAATTCAAAGTAAAATTCAAGTAAAATTCAAATAAAATTCAAATAAAATTCAAAAAAATTCAAAAAAAATTCAAGTAAAATGCAAGTAAAATTCAAGTAAATTTCAAATAGAATTCAGGTAAAATTCAAGTAATATTTAAGTAAAATTCAAGTAAAATTGGACTTTATTGTTCGTATATATTGTAGTTTAGATTAAAGCCAATATTATCTGTTTAATCAAATGGAGTATTTCCAATTTTTTTGGGCCAAATACATGATAAAACACATTGAAGCGTTCCATTTCCTTCCCATTTTAACACAGTGAACCAAACGGATAAACACGAGCTAGTCCGCAGTGGAGGGGGACGTAGTTTGTCATCTCGAGCAGTTGAACGCCTCTCCTCGTGTGGCGTCCGAGTAAACATAGACTTCTGTGTTATAGGGATCGAGGAGAGTCGGATCAAGATCATCTCAGTCGTACTTCCCGGGTTTACTGCGCGTGCATTTTGAAAAATCTGTAAAATGTGGACAAGGCCATTATCCAGTTTTCTTGTAAACGTTGTGATTGACTCGCTTTTCGGCTAAAATACCATGTCTCTACGTACTGTATGAATGAGTTGTGTGAGCGAGTGGTCGCCGGTGGTCAGAGGGTGGCAGATTTCGCAGATTGGCAGTCAAAAACAAGGGCAGCTGTGGCTACGAAGCGCCTTAACAGTCAGCATGTGAGGGAGCTAGTTTTGTTTCTTTGTGCTATTTTTATATATTCGATATATTTATTTAAAAAAAGAAAGAAAAAAAAGAAAAAATTATATATATTTAGCTAAAAATTATATTAACTTTATCTCAGAATAGCTAGTTTAAAAAAAGATCAATAAATAAATTACTTACCGTTTGTAATTGATGACATCACAGTAGGAAACTACCTGGGCCAAAATTAATCTAAAGTCAGAGTTATTTTAAATTGACAAATAAAAATATATGAGAGCCAATGTATTTTGTTGAATTAATGTTTAGGACGTCCAAAAAGTATTTTTTTTTGCGTAAATTATGCATGAATTTAGGATGGAATGAGTGTTCCTAGTGTGATGTCACTTCCTTCTACAGCGTATTCAACTTTTCTCCACAAGCAGCTTCTCGACTGGGTGTAAAACTATCACTTATATTTACAACAGGTATAAACACGCCAAACAAAGTCCAAATTATGAAAAACATTAAAAAAAACCCCGTCACACCTGTCATTAAAGAGAAAATCACGTTCGCGCTCTTAACAATGAACTGATAACAAACTTCCTCAGAATCCACTCCAGACACTTCCGATGTGATTAAAATAGTCTGGATTGGTCATTAAAAGGTCATAGAGGCATGAGCCGTTCTGTTTTTTTTTCTCGCCTCGCCGCGCCCTCCATTGGCCGCGGCACAGATAACGCCGGCCCATAATGCCACGGTAAACAGCGTGAGTGTCGCGTCGGGCCCGAATGATAAATGTGCGCGATTAGCTTCGGACAAACGTATCGCGGAGGCAAACAAGGCGGAGGGCGTGCGGGCCGCGGGCTGCTCGGATCATATCACAGACTCGCTGACAGTAATAAGAGTAATCACACTAATTAATGTCTACAGCTGATAAGGCCCGCGCAGGACTGGCCCTGAAGGTACACACAGATGTACGGAGCGGGCCACATTTATGGCTTAGCGATCATAACAAATTGGCATGAGCGTGCAGTTATAACGTGTTATATCTGCGTGTCCAGCTCCAAACTATTCGGATTTATGTTTTGGGTCGGGGCAGAGCATGTTCAGGAACACACCTAACACAAGTGGCCGCTGCATTCTCAACAAACACACTCATTCATACAACATTGTACATGAACGTTTGTGGTAAGGATGCAACAATGAATCGATGAATCATCTTCTGACTAGTCGACAATAAAAAAATAATCATAGTTGTATTTTGATCATGGTAATCATAATCTGAACTATACAGACTCTAAAATACACAACAAAACATACAAAACAACATAACAAAAAAACAGCCATTATTACATTAAAAAAATATGTCAATAAATATTAAATATAGTGAATTTATAAATAAAAAAATAATTCATTTATAGAAATATTGCAATTTATTCCCAAATATTTTCTATGTAGAAGCCTTCAGTCGCCATATGTCAGGCTTTATCTGGTTGAACAAGTCTCAAAGTACAATATTTTAAATATTTGTTTGACTAGTCAACTGGTTGAAAAAAGAATCGCTGAGCAGTAGACTACTAAATTAACTTTTTAGTTAGTTGCAAGCTACAGCCTTAACTGGAGGCAAAGGTGGGAGAAGTGTCTTGCTCAAGGAAACAAAGACAGTTTACACTGGTCCGAGCAGCAGATTTAACCACTGAGCCACTGCTGCTAAATCTAATCCCAACTAAACAAAAACAAAATAACCAAGACTGGGACTAAAAGCCTTAAGAAGGACTAAGTTTAAACCAGATCGATAATTATGATGAAATAAGTCTTATTTGTGTAGCACTTTTCAGGACGCTCAAAGACACTTCACAAAACAATCAAAGAAAAAGGAATTAAAAAAAACAAACAGAAATGATAAAGACAGTAAATCCCAAACTGGACACATATTTGAGGACTCATTCGCTCCTTTTCCAGTAACGCGGTGACCGCTTTACTACCTTTTCATTTGTAAATAATGAAAGACAAACACACAGTGAATAGCTTTATACACCAGCTCACGCTTTGTGCCACTATCGCACGAGCAAAGCGCCTCTCGCAGTCAACGTGATTTCACAACAAAACGGAGAGACGTGGGCGGCCGGGTCCAGACGTCCTCGTCCCACATTCTCCGACAGTGTCCGAAGCACCTGCTTTTACGCCGCGGGGTTTTACGCAGCGACACGTCAGCGACAGGTTGAACAGTGGGTCTTTCAGCTGCTCACTTCGTAATGACGGTCATATAATACAGGCTGAACACAGGCAGGGCAGGAAGCACTGATAAGAGCCTCTATCGGGACGAGAGGTCAAGAGGGCGGTGAGCGAGAGGCAGGACGCTGGTCAGACTGGGACGGGCCGGAAGCTCCCAGTGCAAATGTCAATTTATGGAATTTACTTAAACACTTAGAACACTGGGTAACGCTTTATAAAATGGATTTCCTTGACAAAAATGACACTTTTTGTATGTAATATTTCTGTTAAAGGACACATATTATGCTTTATTTGTATCGTCATTGTCCTTTAAACTCACAAGCGCACACCTTTGTTTTAGTGAATTACCATAAACAAAAGCTAGCTTGCGCCGACATGCTAATTTAATCACGCCGTTGTAACGGACGGGATTTGACTGCAGAAACGGCGATGGTTTGTGGACTTGAAAACGCATCAGAAGACTCCGTGTTTCAACCTTTGACATCACTAAAACTGGGAAATTTGAGACAGATTGTTTGGTGAGGCTCAGAGAAGGAGCAGAGAAGAGGACATCGTAAACAGGATTAATGAAACAAGCGTGAATGGAGCAAAACACAACTCCAGTAATATTTTTGATGAGGGAATAATGCTATAAAAAGCTCATAAAAGTCCATTTAGAATAATATGTGATTGTCAAAAGTAGTAATTATGCAGAAGTTGTAGGATGTTTCATACCATGTACCAACGTTTTTTGCTACGTCTCACAATCCTCCTACCTCCCAACTCGAACATGTTTACTACAGTTCATTGTCAATCATTTCTAGTATAGTTTTTAGTTGCTATTGATGCCCAAAATCCTCCAAAATATCTTAAGGCTGTCAAATGCCAGATGCCACAATCGCAAATACAAAATGGAGCGTTTGAAATACATTATACGTCCCATTATCCCACTGTTTTTGGCTTTCTTTCCCCCCCCCCATGTTAGTGTGGAGTTGTCAGGGGAGGCTTGTAAAACACAACAGCCCTGTACACGTCCACACAGACGAGCCAAAGCCCATCAATAACACGAATGTTTGCTCCAGTCCAGCGCAGCAGAGTAAACCTGAGGCTCTCGCAGGCACCGCTCAGACAAACCGTTCAAACAGACAAAATGCCACCGCAGCCCGCTCAGCCCGCTCAGCCCCTCTAAACGCAGTCATACAAAGTCAAACTGGTCCAAGAAACCACCACGTGATCGGGAATCTTCTAGCATTTTGGCAGCGTCGCTCTCATGGACACAACAACAACAACAACAACAACAACAACATGCAAGCTTTGATCCACTCACGTCTCAGTTTATTATTTTTGACAATTAAACCCTATGTAATGCTATTTTTAACGTAATTTGGTTGTATATTTTATGGCTGCACAATATATCACAAAAGTATTGATATTGTAATATTGGCTACCCTAATAATTGACTTTTTTTTGTATGAAACTGTTGATTTGATATAGGTTTTTTTCAAAGTTAAGACCAAATTTAGCCTTTAATAGTCTGGTTTTGAAACTGTTAAGTCAGTTTCATTAAGTTTCATACCAAATTAAATATTATACTATGTCAAAGTCAATCTAGTCCAAGAAAAGACGCGTTATCAAGAACTCTAAACTAGCATTTTGGCAGCGTCTTGCTCATGGACACAACAACCGCATGCGCCTCAAGCAAGCTGTGACCCGCTCACGGTCTCAGTTCATTATATTTGACAATTAAACCCTATGTAATGTTGTTTTTTAATGTCATTTTGTTGTATCTATATTACAGAAGTTTGATATATTGGTCACACTAAAAACTGTCATTTTTTTAACGAAACTGCTAAAAAAAAGTGAATTTGATGTATGTTTTTTTCCATGTTAAGACCAAATTTAGCCTTTAATAGTCTGGTTTTGACCCGTAGATTGCATGTACTTCGCAATATCGTCCAATACATTGCTCGTATGTATTTACTTTAATATGCTTTTAATTTGATTGCATAGCTTCTTTTCATTCCCGGCTTTTATAGCACAGGTTTCAGCACAACGATCCGCATTCAAGCCGTGCGTGTGAATATAACAGCGTCTCCAGCTCCTCCCTGCACAGGCCGAAGCTGATGACGGGACGCGGCCGTGTCCGGCAGACAATGGTGCTGTTCATGTGCGTGCAGTGGATGGAGATATGGAGACAGTGCGAGGCTCACACTTAACACCAACAATGGGAAGAAGAGCAGAGGCTGTTGTGGTTTAAGTGGGTACTTTATAAGAATGGACTGAGGACGGAAGAAAACACGCATCGGGCCAATAAACTGAGAGAAAACGACAGCTCAAAACGTGTGTGGAAGACGAATACAAGAAAGGCCAATCGTGAAACACTGTTTAGGGCAGAATTCTGAATCACTTTAAGAAAACTATGGGAAGAGAAATGGCCAAAGCATAAAAACTTCTAGCTCGTTTTCAAGTGATCTGTATTTGTATATAAGTATTTACTGTCTAAAAAGGGTCTGGATTTGACTTATGAGCAGCTGTGGCTGAAGTTTTAACCCTCCACATATAGGTTTTCACAACTAAATTGTCCAATCGGCTCCTACTTTTGAATAATTATTTAGTTTAATCCCACCCACACAAACAAAATTGTCCAAATTTGTACTGTAAGATTTTGACAGAACGTAAAGGATTTGTTGATATCTAATTCTGAGCCTGATTTATTTAAGCATTAAGTCTAAACAATGAGGGCAGAAGTCAGATCTAGTTTACTCAAAAACAAAAACAATACATCCAAAATCCACAACGTTAATTTTTTTCCATCTAAAAGCTCAACAAAGTGAAACAAGAAATTTAAACCTCTGCTCTATTTTTCAGATTCAAATGTCGCAAATAGGTGCAATTTTGGCATTTTCTACATCTAAAACGCCGTATTTCAATATGAAACCCTTGTAATGCTTTTTGTTCTTACATTTATGTGAGTAAACTACAGGAGAAGTTTCAAATTGATATCTTTAAATTCAAGATTTTTCAAACTCAATGGACTCAATGGGACTCTTATTTCCATTCATCCGTGTCCTGATCGTGTTCCCTTTGATTTCTAGTTTGTGTCCATTTGTAATTTCATTTTAAATTCCCCCGCAGTGTCTCGCCTTGATCGCTCTAGTTTGCGTAAATGTTGCCCAAAAGCAGGTCAAGTTATTATTTAGTTGCCAGTTCAGTGCATAAACGCCCAGTTGAAGACACTGAAAACACATTTAAGTGTCATCATTGTGTCTGACCCGGTCACAACAGGCCTCCTTCATACGAGCAGGGCTGTCGCATCTCCACTGCTGACCTCACCCTCGCTGCCCACCCCCCCCCCGCCGTCCTATGAGCTCAAGACACACTCGGGGGGGTTTCTCACCACTCATCATTCACTCTGTACTCGATTCGACTCTCAGCGGCGGCGAGTGGAGCCTTCTGTCTTACGAGAAGGAACATTCACATACTGCATTTGTCAAAACACTGGTGTAGTTCATAAAATATGCAAAACGATATCTGTCACACCGTTGCAGATGGTTGTATTTCTGTCTTTTTCCCCCCTGTAGCAATAGTAGTATTTGATGTGTCCTTCCCTCGGTTTTCCTTTTAGCAAAAACATACAAAAGCACGTTTAATGTTCGTCTATAGGTCATTTTACATTTGCATCCGTTATCTACAGCTACAACTACAGACAGCCTCTGACATCAAGTCATTTCATCCTTTCACCTGTGTCAATTGTGACCTTAGGATGTACAGTATAAACTATAAAACTAGCAGGTCTCTAGGCAACGCGTCGTACTGCAAAGGGCGTGAAATGCGAATGCAGCCGACTCTTCTGGCCCGGGATTGCCCCTTCGGAGTGTTGAGAAAGTGAATTTCTGGAGTCAGAGGTGAAGTGAAGTTGGTGTTGACATGCTAGTGCCGCTCTGACCTCTGCGCCGACCGTCTGCCGTTCACCTTTACAAGTCTGCACTGGACAAATACACAAATGCACAAATGCACTGCCACTGGAACAATTCCCACCGCCACCACCAGCTGGGTTTAAAGGCTTTCCAAGACGCGTTAAATGGTCACGTTTATACGGCGCTTTTCTACCTTCAGGACACTCAAAGCGCTTTAAATCAAGGAGCCAGTCACACATTCACACAGCAGTTGTACTCAAACACTGGGGCGAGCCGGAATATGTGAAAAAGTCAACCCATTTCTTTTATATTCATAGTTGTTAACTGTAAAACAGCTCAAAGACAGTGGCACTATCATATCAAAATGTCGAAAAAGATAATAACACACTTTAATTGTTAATATTCTCTCTCTAAAAGCCGTCCGTCACCATATTTCAACCTTTATTTGGTTAATATAGTCTTGAAAAATCTCAACGTGCAATCGGAATAACCGTTTGAGCTTTTACATTATTTCAACCACATGAAATAATCTAATCCAGACTTTTGGACCAACCAATAGCGTGCCATTACACATTAAATTAAAGGGCGTATGACAGGTCTTTACCATTTTCAAATTTTGACTTAATTTGGTGTATTTTTACCTGTTTTAAATATAAATGATCATTTTACAGCAATCGAGTAGGTATTTGTGGAGAGAAATGGAAAAATCTGTAGAAAATTACAGGAAGTGACATCACACTAGGGACACTAATTCCTTGGTTTTACATAAATCACCCAAAATATATATATTTTTTGACATTCCAAACATAATTCTACAAAAAAAAAGTCGCTCTCATATATTTTCATTTGTCAAATAAAAACAAATGGTTACATTAGATGAGTTTTTGCCCAGTGTTTGCTGTGTCATTTTCTAGCGTGATGTCATCAATCACAAACAGGAAGTGAAATATTAAACCTACAAAATTTGCTATTCTGTTTTTTTTTTTTTTTTTTTTTTTTCAAAATTAGAAATATATAAATCTCAACTGCATTTTAGTTCAGTGAGTCGTCCGACCGGTCAGAGGCACTTTAAAGAGAATAGAATGAAGAAATATATCATAAAAAACCCCACAGCTTTTGCTCAAACGTACAACAGAGCTCACAAAGTCACCGAATCGACCGTTCAACTTGAAAACTTGTACCAAACCTCGACGACACGACACCTTGACTTTGCCTTTCAACTTTACACAAAAGAAGCTCGCACTGAACCGGTGTCTTTTGGCCGTCCTCAGCTCCCGTAGCTCCACCTGCTTTAAAAATCCGGTAAATCACAATTGATGCACTCGTCCCGCCGCTGCTCTGTCACTCAAAATCCAGCTCAGGGCCCATTGTCTCTAACCAGGTTACTCAAGAACGCATTCTCCCACCGCGGCCCCCTGCAGCGATTCAATTTTTGCATCGATCTCGCGCAAAAAAGGGCCCGGGAAATCAGATCAGAGGAGTACTAAAAGCTTTAGTCTGAATCAATCAAAATACATGAATAACATACTAGAGGTTTTAGTATGTTTTAGGGGGCATTACTGTAGTTATGCCATTTCAAATATGAAATCCAAACAAGAGAAATGCAGGCTAAAACCTATTATTTTCAGTCAGATGGTCGGAGCGGAGATAAAGACCTAGAGGCTGGTTACATTAAACATGATGGAAAAACTGTGTCCGAACTAATAAATGATAGATTTTTGTTGAAAACGCCCATTTCACGTTGACTGCAGCTTATCTGTATCACAATGTCCTGTTGGTCTGGTATTGTCTGTATGAAATAAGAAAAGGAAAATGGCTGCTTTAGTGGTTTTGCGGTTGAATAAATGTAGCAGGATAAATTGCTGGTTCCAATTACAAAAGACCAACATTTTGCAGTGTTAAATCACAAAAATTAGCAGATTTTGTTGGATGAATACAGTGGGATCACGGGCAACGTCACCCATAGAAATAGGGTTGAATCTAATGGGATATAGAGGGAAGGAATAAGTTAATATATAAAACCAGCACCCAAATCAGTTTTAGTTTTATGACTCGTCTCACACTTATTTTATAATCTGGTTATTATATACAACAGATTACAACCCTGAATGCCAGTACACCCACAAAGTTACATCATGTTTTCTATTAAACCTTTCACGTGGCATTAATGAACACGTGGGAGTTCCTCTAAAGAAGTTTGACGAGGGACAGAAGACTAAAAGTGTCATTCATGTCATTCATTTGTGACTTTTCCTTTTGGATACGTCAGGTGAGAATATCAGACTGCAGTGGTCCTCACACGTTTCACACCAACTACCTCAAGAAATCCTCTAAACCTGGGCTAAACCAGGGCTAAACCTGGGCTAAACCAGATCTAAACCTGGGCTAAACCAGGTCTAAACCTGGGCTAAACCTGGGCTAAACCAGGGCTAAACAAGAGCTAAACCAGGGCTAAACCAGGGCTAAACCATAAACCAGGGCTAAACCAGGTAAACCAGGCTAAAACCAGGCTAAACCAGGGCTAAAACCAGGTCTAAACCAGGTCTAAACCAGGGTTAAACCTGGGCTAAACCAGGGCTAAACCAGGGCTAAACCAGGGCTAAACAAGAGCTAAACCAGGGCTAAACCGGGCTAAACCAGGGCTAAAAAGGTAAAGGCAAGGCACCAAGGCAAGTTTATTTGTAGAGCACAATTCGTACACAAGGCAATTCAAAGTGCTTCACACAACAGGAAAAAATGCATTAAAATCACAAAGACATGGCAGAAATCACAATCTTAGTTCAAGACATAAAGAGAAGAGTGCAAAGAAAAGCATTTCAGTCATATGCACAGCCAAACAAAACAGTTTTTAGTTTAGATTTGAACATTGCCAGAGTAGCGGCCTGTCTCACATCCTCAGGAAGACTGTTCCAGATTTTAGCTGCATAAAACTGAAATGCAGATTCCCCATGTTTAGTCCTGACTCTGGGCACCAGCAGGAGGCCGGTCCCTGAGGTCCTCAGAGTCCGAGATGGTTCATATGGCACTAACATGTCCGAGATGTACTTTGGTGCTAGGCCATGGAGAGACTTGTATACAAGCAGAGCTGCTTTGAAGTCTATTCTCTGAGCCACAGGGAGCCAGTGCAGAGACCTGAGCACAGGACTAATGTGATCGTACTTCCTGGTTCTAGTCAGGACCCGAGCAGCGGCGTTCTGGATGTACTGCAGCTGTTTTACAGCTCGTTTGGAGAGGCCAGTGAGCAGGCCGTTACAGTAGTCTAATCTACTAGAGACAAACGCATGGATAAGTCTCTCCAGGTCTGGTTTAGACACACTATACTTTTGATTTTGGCAATGTTTTTTAGATGGTAAAAAGCTGCTGATGTGATTTGATCTGACGTGGCTGTTAAAATTCAAATCTGAGTCCATTATTACCCCCCAGATTTCTAACTTGATGTGTAGGTTTTAGAGCGAGACTCTGGAGGTGACAGTTAACAATTTCTCTTTGTTTCTGTGGGCCAAAGACGATGATTTCAGTCTTGTCTGAGTTCAGCTGGAGAAAGTTGTTTTGCATCCACACACTGATCTGTTGGATGCAGTGACAGAGTGAATCCACTGGTCCATATTCACCTGCCGTCAGTGAAACATAGATCTGAGTGTCGTCTGCGTAATTGTGATAGGACACATTCTCGCTGCGTATCAACTGACCTAACGGCAGCATGTAGAGGTTGAACAGAAGGGGTCCCAGGATTGACCCTTGGGGCACCCCACAGGTCAGGGGCATCTGGTCTGAGACACAGTTACCAATTTCGATAAAGAATTTCCTGTCTTCCAGATAGGACTTTAACCAGTTTAGAGCAGTGCCAGTGATGCCCACCCAGTCCTCTAGTCTCTGTAAGAGGATCCCATGATCGACAGTGTCAAAAGCAGCACTCAGATCTAACAGAATTAAGACTGAGACTTTGCCCGCGTCAGTGTTCAGGTGGATGTCATTTGTCACCTTGACAAGAGCGGTCTCAGTGCTGTGATGAGGTCTAAAACCTGACTGGAAAACATCAAATGAGTTGTTTATTAAGAGGAAATCAGTGAGCTGTTGGTAAACAACCTTTTCAAGGACTTTGCCCCAAAATGGCAGATTAGAGATGGGCCGGTAATTACTCAGTACTGCGGCATCAAGACTGCTCTTCTTTAGGAGAGGCTTTATGACCGCAGTTTTCAAAGACATTGGGAATGTTCCAGATTGAAGCGACATGTTAACTATTTGAGTGAGTGGTGCTAACAAACTGTTCAGCACAGACTTTAGAAATCTGGTGGGTAACACATCGAGGCAGCATGTAGATGAACTCAGGCTGGTGATGATCTCCTGGACAGTTTTGTCAGTTACAGGTGCAAAGTGAGTCAGCTCTAAGTGTGTAGGTGGTTTGAGGGTTATTTTTTGCATTGTAGAATTGATAGCATTTTTAATGCCCTGAACTTTGTCATTAAAGAATAATGCAAACTCATTACACTTGGATGTGGAAATGAGTTCTAACGGCAGCTGAGCTGGAGGGTTTGTTAATCTGTTTACTGTGGCAAACAGGACACGCGAGTTGTTACTGCAGCTTCCAATTATTTCAGAAAAATATCCTTCCCTAGTTCTACATAAAATGAGGTTGTACATGTACAACTTCTCTCTGTAAATCTCTTTCTGAACCTGGAGCTTCGACTTGCGCCATTTTCGTTCGGCCCGACGGCACTCCCTTTTCTGTGCCCTGACCGAATCATCATTTCTCCATGGCGCCTTCTGCTTATTTTTTAACAATTTTAGCCTTCATAGGGGCAATGGTGTCGAGAACATTCAAAAACACTAGATGTAACAGAGTTCAACAAATCATTTACATTAGAACATGAGACATTTTCAAAGTTTATCATTTCCATAAACAGTTTTCCCGTGCTGTCATTTATGTGTCTCCTCCGGACAATTGCAGGACCAGCTGGTGGTTTGGGAAAAACAGACAGGTCAAAGAAGACACAGAAATGATCAGACAGAGCAACATCGACCACATTGACGTTTGAAATATTAACCCCTTTTGTAATTAGAAGATCTAGAGTGTGCCCTCTGCTGTGGGTGGGGCCACTCACGCGCTGAGTAAGACCGAAAGTTTCAAGGACAGCATGAAGCTCTTTAGCGTTTCTGTCACAAATATTATCAACATGAACATTGAAATCACCTGTTATAACCAAACCATCAAAGTCTGTGCATACGACTGAAAGCATCTCAGTAAAATCATCAATAAAACTTTTGCAGTGCTGAGGAGGCTTGTATAAAACAATGAAGAGAATGGATGGAGACTGTTTTAGCTCAATTTTAAAGGCTACATACTCAAATGTTGAAAACACCCCAAAGGACAACCTGTGGGTAACTATTTCATCTCTAACAAAAGCACACACACCTCCTCCCTTTTTGTTTTCTCGTGTTTCAGATTCAAACATAAAGTTGGGTGGAGCAGACTCTATTAGAACTAAATTTCCTGTGTTTTTTGTCAAGCCATGTTTCAGTTAAAAACATAAAATCAAGATTATAAGAAGAAATAAAAATTATTAATTAAGAATGATTTGTTACATAAGGATCTGACATTTAGTACAGCAAGTTTCAGACTAGTTTCAGTGAGACTGGGCGTTATCTTTTTACAGGGAATATGAATCAAATTCTCAGATTGGGAAGTCTGACTCGCATTTTGTTTTCCCATCTGTGTGATGTTACTACAGAAATAGCACTAGGGAGGCTGTTTTTACACAGGGCCCCGGGTTGGTTTGATTTTTAATATGACTATAAGTCCCGGCAACGCTGAGACCCAGTGCATCCTAGCTATGGGAGATACCAGGTGAAAGGCAGAGGGGGATAGGTGGGGGGACTTTTGTTGGTGTAGTGGGAGCCGGTGAGCGTTTGGGACCAGGTGAAAGGCGGGTGGGTTTGGTGGGGTGATTTTTGTCTGTGTAGCAACAGTCAGGGGAGAGTTCATCATCGTTGATATCAGAACTCTCTGCTAAATTAGGCGTGAGTGGAGCCATCTTAATGCCTGATTTGATCAGATGTTCAAGATGGCTGGGAAACCCCTGGGTGAGAGTGGAGATGGAAAGGAGAGTGAGGAATCCGTAGTGGGAGTAGATGTTGCAGGGGGATCCAGGGCTGCTCTGAGGGCAGGGGCGATGGCGGGGATACTGCCAGGCCCGCCACAGATGGGTCCAAGGCCTTTGATGAGGACCGTGCAGGAAAGAACTGAAATGACTCCTGCGCTAGCCGTGGTGAAGATTGTTGTGGTGCTGCTGCAGATGAGTCCTTTGCTGGAGGTAGTGGAGGTGATCGTGGAGCAGTTGGAGTTGAATTCTTTGCTGCAGGTGGTGGAGCGGCTGCTAATAAATCCTTTGGTGGAGGCTGTGGTTGCGGTGCTGCTGATGCTGAAACTTTGGCTCGGTCCTGGTTGATGGAGCAGGAATTTTTCTCTCATTCCTCTCTTCTCTAAACTATAGCAGAATTTTTCTCTCATTCCTCTCTTCTCTAACTATCTGCTCAGGACCCTGTCCAGCCCAGCCTGTCCAGCCCAGTCCAATGCCTCAGAGCGTGGAGCAGGTTCTCTGTCAGCACCCTCACTCCACCTCTGCATAGGTGTGGGCCATTTCTCTTAAACAGGTCCTCCCGTTTCCAGAATAGATAGAAGTTCTCAATGTAGTGCAATTCTCTTGTTGCACACTCTTTAGACAGCCATGTGTTCAGCTGAAGCAGCCGGCTAAACTTGTTTATCTTCCTGTCAATGTTTGGAAGAGGTCCACTTATGAATGTTTTTATTTTCATTTTATCAAGCACGCGAATAACTCCAAGAAGTCTCTTTTCAAAACTCAGTCTCTTCGCGTCGTGTGTCCACTGGCCCACGTGCACAATCAGCTGTTTAACTCCTTTATGTTTGGCCAAAAACATTAGAAATACGTGACTAATCTCCAGTGACTGTGGCGCTGGGAAAAGAATGTGTTTTGATTTTTTCATGCATCACGTACTTATCGCACCATCCCCAATCAAGACGACCTTGACGTTAGGCACAAATTCTCTCTCTGTCTCTGTCTGCCTTTTCGCCACGTCATGTCTCCCATTTTTCCTTTGTTCATTTATTTCAGTCTTTTGAAAGTGGTAAAAATCTGTTTGTAAGCTGTATTTCAGGTGGCGTTACATTATCTTTTAGAGGTCATAAAACCCAGGAGTTAAAACCAGGCAAAACCAGGGCTAAACCAGGTCTAATACCAGTCTAAACAAGAGCTAAACCAGGCTACAAACCAATCTAAACAGGGCTAAAACCAGGGTCTACAACCAGGGCTAAACAACCATGGCTAAAACCCAGGTCTTAACCCAGGGCTAAAACCAGGTCTAAACCAGGAGCTAACCAGGTTAAACCTGGCTAAACCAGGGCTAAACCAGGGCTAAACCAGGGCTAAACAGAGCTAAACCAGGGCTAAAACCAGGGCTAAACCAGAGAGCTAAAACAAGAGCTAAACCAGGGCTAAACCAGGTCTAAACCAGGGCTAAACCAGGTCTAAAACCTGGGCTAAACCAGGGCTAAACCAAGGTATAAACAAGAGCTAAACTAGGGCTAAACCAGGGCTAAACAAAGAGCTAAACCAGGTCTAAACCTGGGCTTAACCAGGTCTAAACCTGGGCTAAAACCAGGGCTAAACCAGGGCTAAACCAGGGTTAAACCAGGGCTAAACAAGAGCTAAACAAGAGCTAAACCAGGGCTTAAACCAGGGCTAAAACCAGGGCTAAAACCAGGTCTAAACCAGGGCTAAACTAGGGCCAAACCAGGTCTAAACCAGGGTTAAACCAGGGCAAAACCAGGGCTAAACCAGGTCTAAACCAGGTCTAAACAAGAGCTAAACCAGGGCTAAACCAGATCTAAACCAGGGCTAAAACCAGGTCTAAACCAGGGCTAAACCAGGTCTAAACAAGAGCTAAAACCAGGGCTAAACCAGGTCTATAAACCAGGTCTAACCAACCAGGTCTAAACCAGGTCTAAACCAGGTCTAAACCAAGTGTCTTGAACCAGGGCTAAAACCAGGGCTAAACAAGGCAACAAGGGCAAAACAAGAGGACAAAACAACGGCTACCAACCACGGGTAACCAGGGCTAAACCAGGGCTAAACCAGGTCTAAACAAGAGCTAAACCAGTACTAAACCAGATCTAAACCAGGGCTAAACCAGGGCTAAACCAGGGCTAAACAAGGGCTATACCAGGTCTAAACAAGGTCTAAACCAGAGTTAAACCAGGGTTAAACCAGGGTTAAACCAGGGCTAAACCAGGTCTAAACCAGGTAAACCAGGGCTAAACCAGGGCTAAACCAGGGCTAAACCAGGGCTAAACCAGGGCTAAACAAGAGCTAAACCAGGTCTTAAACCAGGTCTTAAACCAGGTCTTAAACCAGGGGCCTACACGCTTGCTCTAAACAAGGACAAACACAAAACAGGACAGAAATATGGATTCAAATTGACACTAAATTACGGAAAAAAATTACAACTGCCGAGGAGTCTGTGCACCACCTGAAGGAGCGCGCACACCACAGTTTGAGAAACACTGCCGTACAGCGTTCGGCCTTTGCGCTAAATTGAGACACGGACAGGCAAACTAAGTCAGGTGACTGTTGGATGAGTATTGCCCTTGATACGAATACAAATTATAATTTTAACATTTGTGAATTTTCTTTTTGTTTAAGTCTTACAAAAAAATCCAATACAATCAATTCAAGAAAACTGTCAAAACGCCACATTCTAGAATCTGAGCCGGACCAATGGGAGCGCAGCAGCCGGCTGGCACCAGGTCGACTGTGGCAGGACGGGGTTACATTCCTCATGCGGGTGCTCAGTGCTCAGACGTGTCCTGGGCCGCCCTGACGGACAGCGGTTTGAACGTGAAGAAATACGAGTTTCACAGCCGCACGGACATTTCGGAGGATAAAGTGTGTAAGAAACCACTGAGGCCTCGGGCGGTCAAACATGCAAGCTCACAAATGCCCCTTTAAACCATCGCCATCGCACCTTTACCTGGTTCTAGGAGTGCGGAGTCTTTTTGTAGAACCTGCTCACCTGGTTTCAAGACGAGAAGGTTATAAAGCGAAAAAAATGTATAAAGATGTTTTTTTTTTACTCATTTTCATAAGATGTGACCTTTTCTTTTCCAAAACTAAATAAAAACGAGTTAAAGTGCCTATGACAGGTTTTAAAGATGTTCTAACTTTGACTTTATCTGGCGTAAATATACCTCTTGTACATATAAATGATAGTTTTACTACCGATCGACTAGGTATTTGTGGAGAAAACGCTGAAAAAACTGTAGAAAATGACAGGAAGTGTCACATTAGGGACACTCATTCCAGTCAAAGTTGCATAATTTACACTTTTTTGACCCTCTAAACATTAATTCAACAAAAAAAAGTTGCTCTCACATATTTTTATTTGTCAAATAAATTAATAAAAGTGACATTAGATGAGCCCAGTGTTTGCTGGGTAATTTCCTAGTGTGATGTCATCAATTACAAACAGGAAGTTAAATTATAAACCAAAAACTATTCTGTGATTAAATTTTTTTGGGAGAAATTCGAAATATATTGATCTTAACTGCATTTTAGTTCAATGAATCGTCCAACCTGTAGGGGGCACTAAGTAGGAGTCGTCTCATTTACATAAACAAGAATGACTTTCAACCAGTGCCACTGGACTTATTCGTCCGAAGCTCAAACGCTGCGTAAAAAAAACAACATGCTTTGGACACGTGGACCTCCCAATTGAAAAAAAAAACCCAAAAAATAGAAATGACTGAATCAAGATCTCGATTATAATTTGAGTCGACGCCCGGCCATTTGACAAGAAACAAACAAAAAACTATGAAGCGCAAGGCCAGAATAAGTTTGTCTTTTTGCACAAAACACCAATGAAACTCTGAAACATGATGCTGCAAACACGATTGAAATGGTTCAAATGTAGGTTTCATTGACAGGACAGTATCACATGTAAAGAGCGGGAAGGGCATTCGGCAAATGGTCAAAACTGTGACGCAATCTCACGAAGCAGAGGCCGGCATGTATGTACTGCAGCTTTACTTCCAGGCCGCACCACGAAGCACTTGTTTTGGTCAAGATAAAATCCCTGTGGAGATTTACTCATGAGAAAAACGCCACATTATATTGTATCGTAAAGGCTGCAATTACACAGATTGTAATTGTGTATTTTTATAGAAAATCTCACTTGTTGTGGCTGTAGTTTAGACTTCTCCAAACAAAAAAGGTGACGCGAACAAGAAATGACATAACAGTTGGCAGTTGCTTGATTTAAACCGTCGATGGTGACCAAAAGTGTAATAGTCGACTAAATATTTAACTAGGATTTAACGGATTTCGAACAGAAAAAGCATGGAGGGAGTTTACTGCAGTTTGTGGCGCAAACGGACAGTTTAACCTGCATTTTCTTTCACAAATGCAGTTGTTTTTGAGTCACATCCTACAATCTCTGGAGGTTCTGCCGCCGCAGCGCCCGTTTTGGTCGATTATTCTGCGCACGGGGCAGGTTTGTCGTCGACTACGGCCCTAGTAACCGGTAACTTCCCTGTGTTACTGCGCCGCGTTGGTCAAACACGGCGACACAAGTCCGCTCGCTGAAACCCGAGGCGTAAATCACGGCCAATTTCGCGATCGGGGCTTTCGCTTATCCCCCCCGTCGTTCTCCGTTACACAGAACCAGGCGTCACCCTCGGCTCCCGTCCCTCCCGGCGACACCTCCTTATCCATCACCCGCCGCGGACAGAATTAACTTGCAGATTAAATGTTTGTGACTGGTATTGATTTATAGATCGGGGCTAAAGTGTGCGCGCGCTCTGCTGGGCCGCGCGAAAGACTGTAATAACCTCACAGATGGTCAGGGGGGCCCGCGCCGCGCCACGGAGAACAATCGCACGGGCTTGATTGCTCACAAGCACAAGGCAGAGCTGACAGGGGGCGGGGCTACGCTATATATGCATGAGTCTGTTTGGGCGGCGGCGGAGGAGGAGGAGGGAGAGGAGGAGGAGGAGGAGGAGGAGGAGGAGGAGGAGAGGTAGAGGCGGCTGTTTAAGTTTAACTAGCGCAACGTCGACCATTAAAACACCCGACGATGTGGAGGGTTTCATGGGCTTTTCCAATGGACACGAGGGAGAGAGAGTGCATTTCGCTTCACACACAAGGGCCAATGGGAGCGTTAGCAACCGCGTGATCATGAGTGCGTTGTGAGGAAACAGAACTAATGGAATGGGATTGAAGTGTCGAGTACGAAGAGTCACGATAATCGGCACGACGCATTTCAATGACACGAGAAGAAAAAACACTGTTAGACGATGACATTTCCTGTCATTTTACTACTATACTACTACTACTTACTACTGCTGCTACTGCTACTGCTACTGCGCTACTGCTACTGCACTACACTAACTGCCATGCTATTACTACTACTACTACACTCTACTCCTGCTACTACTACTACTACTACTACTACTACTACTACTACTACTACTACTACTACTACTACTACTACTACTACTACTCCTACTACTCCTACTACTCCTACCACTACTACTCCTACTCCTCCTGCTACTGCTACTGCTACTACTACTACTACTCCTACTCCTACCACTACTACTCCTACTGCGACTACTACTCCTACTGCTGCTACTACTACTACTACTACTGCTACTACTACTACTACTCCAATTATTCCTACTCCTACTCTTATTATTCCTACTACTCCTACTACAATTCCTACTCCTGCTACTATTATTCCTATTATTCCCCCTACTTCTACTACTACTATTAAATCCTACTATTCCTACTACTACTCCTACTCCAATTATTACTACTTCTACTCCTAATATTCCTACTACTCCTACTACTATTAAATCCTACTACGACTACAACTCCTCATACTCATACTACTACTCCTACTCCTAATACTACTGCTACTACTACTACTATTATTCCGACAACTCCTACTACAACTCCTATCACTACTTCTCCTACTCCTATTATTCCTACTACTACGCTTCTACTACTATTCCATACAACTACTCCGACTACAACTCATACTACTGCTACTACTATTCCTACTCCTACTACTATTATCTCCTCCTACTCCTCCACTCCTCCTACTCCTCCTACTCCTCCAACTCCTCCAACTCCTCCTACTCCTCTCTCCAATCCTCCTACTCCTACTCCTCCTACTCCTCTCTCCTCAAACTCCTCAAACTCATCCAACTCATCCAACTCACTCCAACTCCTCCAACTCCTCCAACTCCTCCTACTCCTCCAACTCCTCCAACTCCTCCTACTCCTCCTACTCCTAACCTCCAACTCCTCCAACTCCTCCAACTCCTCCTACCTCAACTCTCCTCTCAACTCCCTCCCACACTCCTCCAACTCCTCCAACTCCTCTACTCCTCCAACTCCTCCAACTCCTCCTCCACTCCTCCACTCCTCCTACTCCTCCTACTCCTCCAACTCCTCCTACTCCTCCTACTCCTCCAACTCCTCCTACTCCTCCTACTCCTCCTACTCCTCCAACTCCTCCAACTCCTCCAACTCCTCCCTACTCCTCCTACTCCTCCTACTCCTCCTACTCCTCCTACTCCTCCTACTCCTCCAACTCCTCCTACTCCTCCTACTCCTCCAACTCCTCCTACTCCTCCTACTCCTCCCTACAATGACTTTCTTCAATCATCATCTTGTGGTTTCAGGCTCTGATATCGATCAAGATCATTCTAAAACTAGAAAAAGTCAATTTTTGTGTGTTTACTGTTGTGAATTTTATTTATTTTTTTCAGTGTTGATACCAAAGGAGTATCTAGTTTTAGTATGGATTAGTATCTATGACAACCCTATGCAGAGCAACACAGCAGTCACAAACTTTACATGAAACTGCAGCGGCGACAGAAGTAACTTGAACACCACAGAGTATGACGAGGGAATAAAGAATGAGTCGATTGATTTGAGTTTGTATGCTTTTCTGTAAACCTAATTATTACTGATATGTGTAGCACTTTGAGTTGAGTTCTACACATTTAAGGAATATCTACGGTACACGATGACAGGAAGTACTTCAGAATGACCAGCTTCAGTATTTGTTTGAATTGAGAAAACGATTTGTCGGTGGAGAATATAAAAATTGGGGACAAACAAAGCCAAACATGTACAGGAAACTGGTATAAAAGTGGGAAATATTTGGCTTTGAAAGTGTCTCCAAAATCTTGACTGAAGCCAGACTAAACCAGGACTAAAACTGCTTAAAATCAGTCTGATATGAAAAGGAATTATAATTTACTTACTTACTTTACACACCTCACACACAGAAAAAATACAATAATACAAACACTGAACAATAAAAGTGACATTCTTCAAACTTGTGTTGGTCAGAGATACTTAAATACCTGATAACTGCCCCTAAAAGTCATCAGATTATTACACTAATTACTTTATTTAAAAGGTAACGGGATTGCTGATTACTGTAGCAATAGATAAATAAATAAAATAAATAAAATAAATAAAATAAATAAAATAAATAAAATAAATAAAATAAATAAAATAAATAAAATAAATAAAAATAAATAATGGAAATATATATATATATAAAACAATAATATTAATAATAATAATAATAATAATAATAATAATAATAATAATAATAATAATAGTGAAAATAATGATAATAAAATCGAATTTATTATTTCACTGAATTCCAAATAAATGGCACTAATCTGATACCAATTTAAAAAACATTTCTTACAGAATAACACATTTTCTTGGGGAAAAACAATCTCAAAAGTTATTAGGGTAATTTTTTCTAATTGTAATAATATAATCCGATTGTAATAATATAATCCGATTGTAATAAATTTAATCCGATTATAGCAATGCCTTACTTTGTGACTAGTGCTCAACGCTGCTTAAAACAAATGAAAATAAACAATTTGTTTCTAGATGAACTCTAACGTTCAGTGTAAGACCAAGGACCACCGATCTGGACGGAGAATCAAACGAATCTAAACTAGTCCAAACTACACAGATGAAGATAATATTTCAAACTCGAGTAATGGATTCCTCCCCCCGTCCCTGGTCCGAGCTCTGCCACTGCTGCAGTTTATCAAGTAATTATTGTTTGATTACAGCGTTTCATTATCTGCACTGATTGAGTCACAGGCGGCGCCAAAGGTCAAGTGCCATTAACGCTGCGCCGCGAATCATATTTCCGCGCCGCCACTGTTTGCCCGCTGCCGCCTCGCTCCGAAAGGGCTAATTGTAAATGCATTTGTTTGAGCAACGAGGAGGCCAGTTCCCAAAAGAGGTCCCCGCCAGGAATATCAATGTGCCCCGCCGTCGGACGGGGGGGGGACACGGGGGAGCAGTTCGGACCGATCTGAGCCGAACTGAGCCTCAGACAGACACAAGCGCTCGTAAAAAACTGTTTTAGGCAACGAGGAGATGAGCGGGTTTACGTTCAGGGACCAGTCAAGGCAGAACACGGCAGTTGTATCGGAAAAAATCTTAAATTCAGAGAGATCGATTTAAAAACTTTTCCAGTGGTTGACTTTCATACATGTAAGAGAAAAATGTATGACAACTTCTTCATCATGTCATGTTTTCATATAAAAATAAGGCATTTCATGTGTTAAATTGCCAAAAGTGCACTTATTTGGGACATTAAAAAAAACGCTGTTGAAACATTTGCTCCTGCATGATTCTGAATATCTTATTTAGTGTTTGTGAAAACCGGATATCAACAAATCCTTCAGTACGATCCATCAAAATCGAGTTAAGTACAAGAAGTTAAGCGTCTGTAAGAGCTACTTTAAGGGCGGCCTTTATGTCTCTGTGACGCAATTTAAGAAAACGGCCTTTGAATTCACAATGTTCCATATAAATGTAAATTAATTAAATAAAAACATCTTTATCGTGTCCAGATTAAAAGCCAATATGTTGAGCGCAAACTGACCAAAACACAAACCTTTGAAAATAAACATTAAACTTTAGCGAAGGAATCTCGCTTTTATTATTGACTCATTGAAAGGCTTTTTAAATGTCTAGTGACAATGAATAGCTACTCGAACTCTGGTTAAGTCCTTGTGCTAAAAGAAAAGCAGTTAACAGCAACATTTGGTCTAATTTGATCCGTTTTAACCTGAGAAAGGCGTAGTTTACTTTAAACGACATGAAGTCTAGAGCTTTACCTGGGAGGGAATGTGATCTCCAGTTCCGTCATGTGATTCCTCCACGATGATGACTCCTTGTCATATTTTAAAAACTGCAAAACACAATGTGGGAAGAAAAAAAAAAAAAAAAAAAGAGTAATTAGTAGGTTAAAATACAAATCCCGATGCAATTATATTCGTAGGAAACGGTTTTAAAAGTTTACGAGATTGACGTTTTCCATGCAATAATTATGAGACACATGTGGAATTCTGTAAAATGAATCACAAAAGTGCACAAAATATGTTATAATCATGTTAGAAACTTATTTGAAAGTTAACATACACAGCATAACTTTTTTTTGTTTTAGTTTTCAGTTTTAATCAGCTCTTTTTGTAGTTTTTTATTCCCCCAATAAACGCTATAATCAACGTCTTAAAAACAACATTATAGATCCTTATTTATGATCTAAAATTCGATCTACTGTCCAAACCCTAATAAATACGTGTAATGCAAATAAGTCCGTCCTAAGAAGTTCTTAGTTCTTGAATGATGTGAAATTCCGTCACATTGATCACAAAAGCGGCGGAATATCATCATGTAATCTTATAAACTTAATTAAAAATTCAGAACATAACTGTTTTTTTTTCATTTTCAGGTTTAATCCGCTATTTTTTTATTTTATTTTTTATTATTTTTCCTATAATCGAAGTCCAAATTGTGGATATCTTCTAAACAACATTCGCAATATGATCAAAAATTCGATATATTGCCCACCCCAAATAGACAAAAGGTCCGTCACAACATACA